>BSBK01004260.1:700000-1210000 GCA_027943335.1 Chamaecyparis obtusa
GCATTTGATGCCTCTATTTGATTATGTTGTGTGACATCCAAGTCTATTTTGTATTCTCTATGGATTAGAGTAATCATTATAGTTCAGTACAATAGAGGTTCAGGCAAACTGAGAAGTGCCTTATGCCTACCGGCCTTTGTTGTTGGGATTCATTACGTTGGGTTGTCAGAGGGAGGAGATTCATCTGGCCTAGCCCAAATTCTTTGGCCTCCTCAACCAAAGATTGAGTCTCAAAGCTTATTAGATGGTTTATGTTTTTTGATGTGAGCTACTTTCCATGTCAAGGATCACAGTTGGCCATCATGAAAGATGGCTCGAATGCACTATTGGTGATTTTTGCAATAGAGAACTACTCATGATATGTCTTTTATGCTGAGATCATAGAGACAAATGGTGAGGATCTTGTAATAGGCTATCATTGATCTGGGAACTCACATCATCTTGACTAGTGTACTCTCCATTTTCATTGGCCTGGACATTTACAACTTTCCATGCATGCAAAGGTGGATATTGATCACACAACCAGCATTGAACGGGCTGTCGAGAGAAGAAGAATGGGCATAAGAAGAAGTGTCATCATGCGAGGAGAGCTCACAATATTTCTTTGAACATTTTGGCTCTCCCCCATTCACTTTGCACATGTGTGAAGGCCTTTTATTTTCCTCATTTAAAACTATCACCATCTCTGATCTTGCATGTGGTAAGTTGAATTTGCAGAGGATTTATAATGGAAGACATTTCTAAGCCAAGCCAAAGCAATGTTCTTATGGTGCTTGTAGAGTAAATGGACCTTCTCTTGACTGATCTCTTTTTCCTATGGGCACGAGTCCATATAGTAATTCATCACTTGCTTACCTCCATGGGAAATACCCTCTGTGATCTAAGATACTGTGGGAAATTTTTACTCTGAGATCTATTCCTGAGGGTGTTGTGATTTTCAATTTGGAGTAGCATGTGCATGATCATTCCTGGTGCTCTTAGTGGGAGGACTGGTGCACTTAAGAGCCAGTGACCCATAGCTCACAGATGACATCTCATGCAGGACAGTGCATAGAGCTTATCTTTATCAACATGTGCATGGGTTGGTGACCCACCTTTAAACTATCACCACATCATTCTTTTTCACACTATCGGCCATTTATCTAGTGGTTACATGTTATACCATCTTTCCACTGACATTTATCGACTAATTCATTCTTCCTATGAGGCTTATTTGTTGCAATGAGACTGGTTGATGTATTTGTATTGGGTTGCATGTCCACCATCTATGAATTCATTTCTTTTGCATAGGTGACGTTTGAACCTTCGACCCGCACATTCTCAAGCAATAGGCTCTACTTCACCTTTGCAGTGGAATTCATGTCAAGATTCAGGAGGAACTCTTTGTTTCCCATCAGATTCTAATATTCTGATCTCAGAATGTGTCACCATAAATTGGAAAGGTTGGAGAATGCAAAAGAGCTCTTGAATTATTGTTGTTGGAGCTACTTGCAACACCCCACCAGGGAACCCAAGAGAGATTAACCTAAAACATGCTACTAAGTTTTGTGAATAATTTTTTTTCTAAAGTTAACATACAAGATAAACAACAGCGTGGAAGTAATTACCATTTACTCACATTAAACCAACAACCAAAACAAATTACAAATCTTGAGGGTCATGTGACGTAGAATTACTTAAGAACAAAATACAACTAAAACATCAACAAAAGAATCCATAACATATAAATATTATAATTACATGATAGATCAATAAATAAAATCCTCATGGACATCCATGATAACTAAATGACATCCACTGCACATGCCGTAGGGTATTTAGTAATCACTCTAACTATAATAGTAATACAATGTCTTAATTAGGTATCACAAGTGATACACAAATATAGGATTACAAATAATGAAGATAAGAAAGGGATCATCAAAGAAGCACCAAAAGGAATCCAACTGCATATTCACCATCAAGCATCAGCACCAGGACATCGAATCTCAAATGGTAAAGAATCACTACCACTCATCCATGTAGAACCACAAAGTCCTACCCCACCGTGCTAAGGAGATAATAACAAACCCCAATTGGGTAACTAATACAATAGCAAGAATAAAACTCTAAGAAAAAAGATCCTGAAAGCTCTCTACTCAAGGTATACAAAATATAGTAATAGTAAGACTCACTAATCCAGAGGCATCTGATACATACAAAAAAAACTAGGGAGGTGACTTAGGCTACAAACTATGGGAGTTTCATCACATGGAAAACTTACTTGAGTTACCCTAGAACTAGTCTCTAGACCTTGGACCCTCAAGCGTCTATCAAGTTGAGTTACCCTGGACTAACCACTCTTGACCCCGAACCCTCAATGTGATCCATGTGGAACCAAAATACCCTCTCATGAAGATGAGGAATTATGATCATACCTAGCCTCTAGGTATCATCTCATCCTCATCCTTAGCCTATACAAGCACTCAAGGTATGGGTGAGGCTTTAATGATCAATCTTGTGTTTAATGTTATCCCCAAGTTTTATTATTAGGTTTTCACTTATTAAAATCAACTTATGATAGGTTACCCTGGTGCTAGCCCCTTTTGAGCCCTAGACCCCTATTGTAAGCCACTCCCCTAAGATGCACCTATTTAACCTCTCCTAGGCTCACAAATCTCACATAGATTGAACAGGTAAACAACTAGGTAATCCAAGATCCAGTTTCACACACAAGAAACTGATATGATTACGAAAGATACCATGAAAAAAAAATAGACCAACATGAGCCCATATGGTCAAGTTAGATGATGACCGGAATTTACACACACATCAAAACATAATGCTGAAAATAAGAACAATAGATGCACACCCAGCCTGTATATTCCCCCTAGGTCTTCTAGTACCTGATATCACATAACGCAAATGAAGACACTACAAGAACAAGGAAAACAACACTTATGCCATAAAGATCTGAAACTGAACCATAATTATTTAACAATCCATACTCATCATAATTGAATTCAAACATGGGAATACATTAACCGCTAAAAGACACTTATCATAAACATTAATATAATGCCATAATTAAGAGAATATTCCCTATAAACATTCTAAGAATTCAATAGAGTAGAAAGCCCAATTTCAATAGAGACATAACACTTGTAAAGAATAAAACATGTTGTCAATAAGATCTAATTTGAATTTTTTTCATAACGTTAAAATATGTACCTATATTAGGATACATACAAATCACATTAAGAATCGATAAATAAACTAAGTCTAATCAAATTCTATTTAATCCAAAAGAAGCCAATTATAATATTTTAATATTCTATTAAAATAATACTAATACATAGCAATAGATTATCTATTGATTCATCATATAAATATACATAATAAACTAGAGTATTTATTTAAATAATGAAATTTACATAACCATAGACTAATAAAATGAAACCTAATTACATTATAATACAAATATTAATTAATTAAATAAATAATTTAAATTTTAATGAAATTAAATATTAAATCAACTAACAAATTAATTTAAATTAACTAATAAATAAAATTCTTTAAAAAAATAGCATAGCATCCCTCAAAGAGACTCTCCTGCTACCAGTATAATAAGGAAGAAGAAGAACTCAATCAAGAAAGTGGATCATAATCTTGACAAATCTCCTTCCTATGTAATAAGGGGGGAAATAACAATACCTAAATCAATTCAGCCAGAGGACAGTAAAGCAATAGGACCTTATTCAATTTCTTCTGACAAGAATCATCGTAATACAGAAATTAGGCTAGATACTCCTTTGGATAATGATTTATCCACCTCAAGATTTGAGGGTAAGCAAGTTTCAGATACTAACTTAAGTACAGTGAAGCAAGTGCTCTCCTCCAATCAAAGTATATCTGATGGAGATAAGGACAATACAATCTTAGATGAAAGGAATCATGATATTGAGGATGAAAAGAAAAAATGTGAGAGAGAGGTTAACGAAATTGTGGAATTCTTAGGAGAAGAGGTTACTGATGAATGAATGGATAGATTTATGGATGAAATATGTGATAGGGAGGAACTTATTCAACAAAGGAATCTTCTAATTAAAAGCATAAAGGAAGGTAAGGTAGTAAGAAGTGATGAAACTATTAATAGTCTGAGGAATGAACAGGAGAACCTCCTCCTCTCAATTCCAATTGAAGTTGAATCTATTAATAAGACATTAGGTCTTAATCAATGCTCAAAATGATATTCATAAGGAGGAAAATCTGATTAATAAACATATATAGGTTGATGAAGACATCAACAAATGCTTAGATGGGATTACTAATGCTGACAGATAGCTAGGTATTGCAACTAACATTGTAGGTCTATCCTCTCCAATCACCCTTAAGATCAAGAAAAAAAGAGGTAGGAAATCAACTTATGAATTAAGAGCTAAAAATGGACAAGCTGAGAATCAATTGAGTCTATTCGATATTTTGAATGTAGGGAAGGGGAAGATCCTTCCCCAAGGACAATGAGAATAACAACATGGAATTTTAGGGGCCTTAATGCCCCTAACAAGCAATCATTAATTAAAAGATATCTTAATTTATTTGAATCTGAAATAATAATAATGCAGGAAACTAAATTAAATCAAGAGGATAGTTTAAAGTTTAGTCACAAATTAGGTGTATGGAAGTCAGAGATAGTCTTCTTAGAAGGAGCCTCTGGTGGGCTAGCAGCTTTATGGGACCCTAGGAAAGTAATGATAGAAGATGTCTTAAAATGTAGTAATTGGTTATTACTTTCAGTCATCAACTTAAAAACCAAACTAAAATTCAAGCTCATTAATGTTTATGGACCTACCCCAAATTTAGAAAAGAAGAAATTATGGTAGGACTTACATATTCATCCCAATAACTACCGAGATGATATTCATATTATTGGAGGGGATTTCAATGCAATCCTAGATATTAAAGAAAAATTTGGTGGATCGCGATTTGTTTCACAATCACAAAAAGGCTTTAGTCTTTGGGTCAGTGAAAATAATTTGACAGACATCCCCACTAATAATGGGATGTTTACATGGAATAATCATAGAACAGGATTTAGTCATATAGCTGAAAGATTAGATAGATTCTTAATTAGTGGAGATATGGGTAATTTTAATTATAACACGTGTAGAAGTGCTTACTAAATCAAGGTCAGATCACTTTCTAGTTAGATTAACTATTACAAAGAACTATAAACCACTTAGAAACCCATTTAAATTGTAATTCATGTGGTTTCAGGGTAAGGAATTCATGCAACTTTTGGAAAGTTCGTGGAAATAGATAGAGGTCTCTGGTTCTAGGATGTATTGTATAGTATCCAAGCTTAAAATTATTAAACATAATATTTTGGATTGGAACAAAGAAAAATTTAATAATATCTTTGAGAAAAAAATCAAGTTAGAATAAAAAATTAATGACTTAAATGAAATTGTCATAAAACAAGGAATGAATGAATCATCCAATAATAAGGAGAAAGAGCTGATGGTTAAGCATGCAGAGATCCTATCTAAGGAAGAAATTTTTTGGAAACAAAAATCCAGAGAGACTTGGCTTAAAGAAGGTGATAACAATACCAATTTTTTTCATAATAGCACTAGTAATAAAAGAAATATTAATATAATTACAAAAATCAAAGACTCAAATGGTGATCTAATTGAGGATCCTAGACTCATAGCAATGCATCTTGTCAGTTATTACCAAGCACTCCTCAACAATCATGAGTTCTCTGATTTAGATGCCCAAAAAAAACTATTATCATCAATCCCCAAATTAATTATTGAAGTAGACAACAAGTGGATCAACAACAAATTATCATTAGAAGAAGTTAAAATAGCTTTATTTCAGCTCCACCCTAAGAAAGCTCCCGATCCTGATGGTTTTCAAGCTGGTTTCTTTCAAAAATGCTCTCATTTTCTTGGTGAGGACATATGGAAAGTGGTAGAAGCTACCAGAAATTTAGGCACATTGCTAACAGAGATAAACAATACCTTTTTCTCCCTCATTCCCAAGAAACATGATAGCCTAGAACCTAGGGATTTTTGACCAATCTCTCTATGTAACACATTTTATAAAATCCTATCTAAATGTTTAGCAAACAAAATTAAAACCTTTCTCCCATCAATTATATCAGAATAATAGACTGGGTTTGTACCTAATCGCTCAATTCTTGATGGAATTATAATAGCTCAAGAAATAGTCCATACTACACAATACAATAAAGAATCATGCATGCTCATTAAAATAGATATCCAGAAAGCATATAATAAAGTTGATTGGAGATTTTTATGTAAATGTTTAGAAGCATTTGGATTTTCAAAACAATGGGTAAATTTAATTTATAATTACATATCTACACCCAAGATTTCTCTCCTAATTAATGGTACCCCTAAAGGTTTCTTTGAAATCTCATGAGGCATCAAACAAGGTGATCCATTATCTCCCTTTTTATATGTAATCATGGTGGAAGCATTGGGTAGATCCATAACTAAGGCACATTTGGAAGGTAAAATAACAGGAGTCAAAGTAACAAATAATGTTGCCAACATTACCCATCAACAATTTGCAGATGACACAATATTACCAAGGGCTAGTAGCATAAAAGAAGCAAAAGCTTTTAAATCCACCCTAAATCCCATATGGAAAATTACAAATAACACCCTTGGAGATCTCAATGAAAAAGACAAACTTTGAGATATTCTTAACAATAGAATAATTTCACTTAAATTCAAAGAAGATCGATTAATTTGGTCAAGAGCTAATGAATGAAACTATAAAGTAAAAGACGGATACAAAACAATTCTAAAAAAAATAGAATCTGGATTCCTTAGATATTCCCCTAAATCTGTGCTGGAACAAGGTTTGCCTTCCTAAAGCAGGAAATTTTCTTTGGGCAGCAATGCAAAAGAAAATTTTAACCTCAGATAGAATTAGGAAATTAGGCTTTGAAGGCCTGTCAAGATGCCCACTATGTGAACGTCAAGAAGAAGAAACTAATCACTTACTTTTAAATTGTGAATTTTCGCAAGAATGCTAGAACTGGCTATGCAAGTGTTTAAATTGGTCCTCGGAAAAGCCTATGGAGATACTATATTTTCTCAAAGCATGGCCTACCCCAAATAAGGATAGCTTGTTTAAGGATATCTAGGTTATAGCCCCATCTATAGTATTATGGGAAATATGGAAAGAGTGTAATAGAAGAATTTTCGCAAACCAAAAACTTAATTGGAGCTCAATAACTAATAAAATAGAAATTTCAATTACTAAAATAATCAATAATAGACTTTGAAACTTACAGAGCTATGAAAACTCTTTTAAGCAATGTGATATGAATCTTAGAGAGATATGGCCAAATCTGGCCATTCCTCCTTTATATGGTAAAGGGGGGATTAAAACAAAGGAGGATAGGAGTACCTGTAAATGGAAGCCACCTAAAGTTGGGTGGTATAAACTTAAATTTGATGGTGCTTCTAGAGGCAACCTAGGTACAACAGGCATAGGAGGGATTATCCATAATGAGAAAGGAGAACCTATTGCTAAATATGCTAAATCTATTAAACCTACAACCAATAATATGGCAGAATGCGAGGCAATTCTAGTAGGACTCAAAATATGTCAACAATTAGGCTTGACAAAAATTGAAATAGAAGGAGACTCCCAAATCATTGTAAATGCTATCAGAATGAGAAAAACACCAAACTGGAAACTTAATTTGAAACTAGAAGAAATTCTAGAAATCTTGAATAAAATTTCCCAAGTGGAAGTAAAACATATTTATAGAGAAGGGAACACAGAAGCCGATCTTCTAGAAAATAGGGGAGCAGATGGTGAAAACTTTGTAGAACAATTTTAGCAATCTTTAGGTCAAGTATATCTCCTAGAGGATCCATCAGCAATAACATATACCACTCATATCAACTACTACTTATAATTATAAAACAAGGATTCAGATTGAATTCTATAGCAATTGTTAGGAAGACTCTCCTATTTTTCACTCTTAGTCTTCATATATAAATCTCGGCTTAGTTTAGATAGATCTTAATACATAGTTCTAGTGTTAGAGGACCCACTCCTTTCCAATTTAAGCACTTATATTTCTATAGACATATTAAACAATATAGTAAGACCTCAAATACTACCTGCCACTACTTCTCAAGTAGAAACATATTAACTTGGACACCATATATAAATATCTTGATTTACAATCCTTTGAATATATATATATATATATATATATATATATATATATATATATATATATATATATATATATATATATATATATATATATATATATATATATATTAATATCTATCCTTATAGGTCTCCATATGTCTTATATTTATATTTAGGTTAGTACATCCTCCCATGATCAAGCTATGCTAATGGGTCATGAATAGATATGATGCCAGTTTTCCCGGTACAACATTTGTTCTTGACAATCATATGGAACTTTTAAACTCCTTACTTCATTCTAAATCTTAAATTGTTTCTGCTATGATGATAACTAGTTATCTCATGATTAAGGTAGGTAGGTTCCTTCGTATAGTCATCTCCCTTCCACTGTGTCATATTTTTAATAAAATCAGTTAGGATAGCTAAATTATGATCTTATCTATGACAACAGGAGATTTTATTACTTTCTCATGCTATATCATAGCAGAATTGCCTTACTATGAAAGAATAATTTCATAATTTTTGTTCTGATAACTAGTCCCATATTTTAGTAGTAACCTATTGAAGTGTGCTCTTGCCTTTTGATTGCGGACTATCATTTAGAGACAAGATTATTGTGTCATGCAAGCTTATCCTGCTTTTAGCTCCATTACTTCTCCCTTCCTTCAGCATCCTATGCCTCTTTTAGGATGAAGATAGAATTGTATGTTTATCTTTCTAAGTATTATCTTCTTCAATAAGGCTCCTTTAAGGGAAACTCCTCTGGGCCCTCTCACTTGTATAGTAGGGGCTCATAATACTTAGAGATATCCTCTAATGATGACTAGTATCTGTAGTATTTATTAGCCCATGTAACCTCTAGAAAATGGCTTTTTCATTATTAGGCTTCCTAGTTGTGGATGTCTAGTAATGATGAACTAAGAAATCATGCGGGATGTGTCTTGAAGGATATGGAGTCAATATTTAATGTATCCTTCATCATTTTCATCTATGGATAGCCTCAAAGTAGGCATAATTAATCCTAAATCATGTAAGTAATACTCTAGTTCCGTTCAGCTTGAACTACTTTCTATGAATTGTATATAGCTAGGTTCTTATTCGATTTGAATCGTATCACATGTTCATTAGTATCCATAGTAGGATTTTATGATCATCCTTCAATACCTTTAGACTCCTTTTACGATATGTTACATTTTTGGCTAGATATGTAAGTACTACATGATGCTTTAAATTAAAAGGATAAGAAATCGTAACTATGATTGCTTATTAGAATTACTCCTTTTTAGAATGCTAATAATTAATGTTTAATATCTATGTCACACTGCAAATAACAGAATCTAGCAATTGATCATCAAACATTAAGATAGCTCATCCTTAATATTTGATGATGCTCAGCTGACAGGATAGTAATCATGGATACTACTTGGGGTAGAGATACATACCCTATTAAAGACTTGTTGATGACAAATTAGTCCCTATAAAGTCATTGATTATAATAATCTTTAGACCCAAGAACTATGAACCTAAGGTTGAACAAATATTAAAGAAAGCATGCTCCTATTAATAATATTAATATCAACAAAATTTGGATTAGGAAAATATAAGGTCATCAATATTATATCTGACTTAGTCTATTCTATTTTCTTGCTCATAATATGTTGTGGCACATATTAAAGCATAGTTCAAAATCAGGCCATAATTTTCTGATCTCTAGCTTCAGTTTGAATATACAATTAATCATCTTCTTGCCATATATAGACTCTTGATTCACTACTCCGTTCTGATAAGTATAGTAAGGATGAATCAGAAATATGTTTTCATGATCTCTAATTTTTCCTAGCTATTAAGTGATCATTATACTTCTAACAATTGGTACCCCATCTATATAACACTACAGTTTATTTCTTATCTCATGATTATTTGAGTTCATAAATGGTCATGACTAATACCTGGGTTCAGATCTTTTGTCATAAATGCTATTGAAATTTTATATAGACAAACATGAGGTGCGGGATATAAAGGACTCCATAGATTATTGTGACTAATTAAGCTAAGATTATCATTTGTTTAATTGTCCTTTTAGTTTTGAAGTATGGATGACCTCCTAAATGCACCTAATATAGAAGGAAAATAAACATATAAGTGTATGGTTGTAAAGATGATATGTTCAGCAAAGTTAGATATATTACCTCAAGCTTATGCGGCAAAAAGATTGTCATTATATGGTTCAATGAAGCATAGATTATTATATATCTATGCCCTTTATAAAGGGTTGCAGTATGACTTTGCTCTAAACTCAAATCTAGTATGCTACTCAAGACCCAAATAAATAGCATAACCTCAAGATAATGGATTAAGTAGCAAAATATTATAAAGATGACTTTTCTAACAGTACATGTAGATAGTTTTTTTAATACTCTTTCAGGAATAAGGGCTGCAACATCAAATCTCTATGAAGAAATAGGTAACGCAGGTTGAGGTATGACTAACATTTTTCTATTAACATACCTGTTCACATTTTCAATAAATTTTTCTAAAGCACGGTTTTAATATGAATACGCTAACAAGGTTAGAAGGTAGAACTCTAGTTTGTTTTATCAGGATCAAGATTATCTTATGGTAGTTTTCCTCATTCACAACAATAAGGAAGACATTGTTAAAATAGACTCTTAACATGAACAGCGAAATCAAGAGGATTAATATCCCAAGGAAGGCTATCAAGGCTGCTATATGTATTCTCAACCATATAAAATGCTTCTAGATCATGTATTTAGAAAGATGTATAATCTTTTTAGGTATTAAAATAGTGGGTATGCCCACCATACATTTATGTATCAGATTTTGGACTACGGTCCTAGGCAAGGCTAGAGGTTTTCTCGACCCTGTTCTTGCCTACCAACACCTGCACTGAGTGGGGTATTTTTGTATTTCTATTTTGAATATTAATAAAATTCTTTGGCTTCGGCCTTTTACCAATCAAAAAAAAAAAAAATTCTTAAAAAAAATAAGAAACAAAATATTGTTTGTTTTTAAATAATAAAAAAAACATAAAATTGAATTGGGGGGGAGGGGGGGACGGGCTCCACACCCCCCTCTATGGCTACCTACCGCACAACACTTACGATGCAATCGGCAGGCCTAGCCTCTATCGTGTGGTACCAATAGGTACCATCAGCAGGGCTAGGACCTGCCGTGGGGTACGGGTTGAATCTCGTGCCCCCATAAATTTTTTAAATAATATTTTTTTAAAAAAAATTTGAAACATTCAAAAATCCAATGCAGAAAAAAAAATATATTATATATATTTTTTAACAAACTTATATTTTTTTTTCTAATATAAAGTCAATGCATTTTCTTTTTACAGAATAAAATTTTTAAAGAAATTTCTGAAAACGGAAAAAGTAAAGCTTGTGCATATTTTCCATAAAAGGTAATAAGTTTTTCCCAATCTTTAACACACAAAAATTGAATCAACCTTTGATTTTCATTGGGTTTTTAATTTACTTTACTGGTGTAAATAATTTTGACTATACTAATTTTTCCAGAAAGTAATTTCTAATTTACGAGTATGATATTTTCTACCCAAATTGGGTTTTTCATTCAAATTGAATTTCTTTTCAATGGGGAAATTATTTATTTCCAGTATTATAGTTTAACTATAGTCTAGGATTTATTTTTTGTTTTAAAGGAAAACTGTGAACAAACTTTTGACAAAATTTTGCTAGCATAATGGTACTATGCTAAGATTTAATAAAAACCTAAAATATCACATCTAGGGGTTTCTCTAATACCCAAAACAAGAAAATTTACAACAAATCTAAGGAGATAACCATGAAATTATTCAGACATAAAAATCCACCAAACAAAAAAATAGAAAACATAGAAGGAGATTTTCAGATCCTACCTTAGATCCAATGCTAGAAACTGAAATGAAAACCTTTTGAAGATTTGAAAGTAGAATTTCTTCCAGAAATAATCCAGCCTGCAGATCTGAAACTATGAAGCAAACAAACACAAGATCCAAATGCACAAGCAAGAATTTCACAAACAAATTTGTCAAAATCTCAAGATTCCAATCCAAGCTCTCTCTCCAAATTTCCTTCCCAAAACCTGTCTAATCTCCCAAATGAATTCAAACTCCCCCTATTAGGGATTCAACTCCTCCATTCATGAAAACCCTAGATGACTCATTAGACAACTCCTATTCAAACTCCAACTCTCAAATTTGAAAGAAATTCCTAATTATTAATTAAAATATCTTTTATTGTGCACAAGTCAACTTAGACTCCTAAAGATAAGTTGTCACCTTATTTCAAAACAAATCACATTCAAACTTAATAAAGCACATGTAAATATTATAATTTCTCATTAAATAATTTAATATTCAAAGCACAATTAATACATGCAATTAATTATTTAATAATTTAATGGAACATTATGAATCATAATTTCACACAATTAATTAATTAATTCCAAATATTCTAATATTTTATTTTTAATTAATTAATAATCACACCTAAGCATAGGAATTAAATTTAATATTATTTTTCAACTATGATACTAAATACCATGACTATAGAAAAATCACACACTCAGAAAATAATAAATTAAGATCAACACATAAAACAAACAAGCTCAAGGAAGGGATCCATGAACTATGTCAACCTGACAAATTCAGGTAAGGTAGTCAACAGATACTTATCCAATACCTAGGATAAATAGGTTTAGGTTAGGGTTTTGGGTCTGTATATTATCTCCCCTCTTTACCATTGAGATGAATAATTATGGACACGCTCACTCCTGCCAATTTAGGGAAGACAATGTCCTATACCTACAAACCTGTCATCCCAAAACAAAGCATCTACATCCAATATCTAACAGACAATGATAGGGTATGGTCAGTCGTGTGGATCTCAACAAGGCAAGTAACTACACCTTTTCCCTCTACCATACAAACACATCAAATAGGTACATATGCATAAACACCATACACATGCAAGTATGGGGTAAGTACATCATAATCCAACTGACACATAAAGGATTGCATCATAAAAATATCAACATCTAAATATGAAAACATAAGACAACATAACATAATCATAATCTAGATCATCAACATCCACTGAAAAGATAACATCTACACACATAAAATGTGGCCTAAAAGAGTATGGCACTGAAAAACTAAAAAAAAATTATGGAGGTACTACACTACTTCTCCTCCACCTTAGAATTTTGAGCATTGAATTCATTGTACTTTGCTAGACTCTTTTCTTCCTCCAATGAAAGCACATTCTTGATAGTATGTGCAGCAGTTGCTAGTGGAGGATGTGCAATGAAGTGCCCACATTTTCTTTAAATTGTCAGCCACATTCTTTTTTTCTATGCACTCACCATAGTCTCTCATTTGTGTACATTATTGGATTGGATGAGCGTGGACCTTATCTTCGCTATGGTGGATCAGCAGTTGTGCAAGATCGCACATTTCCTTCTGGTCAGCACCTTTATCAGCACTTGGTCACCTTTATCAACACCTTTATTGGAGTTTGATGTCTAATCTATAATTGATGTAGAGATTTGAAGGTAGCTCCCATTTCTTTTTGGTTGAAGTGCAAATACATTTATTGGAGCTTTGAAGGTGAGGCCATCATGTGAATACTAAAACCTTGAAATTTATTCCATATTCACAGTAGGTAAGATATTTGTTTTCTTTATCTACAATGGCCCTCACTAATTCCACTTATGTGTGGATTTACATCATGTTTGGCATTGTTTTGCCTATGACTTCAATGGCATGTATTTTAGTCTGTATTGTCCATTTCAAGTGGTCAATGACTTTTATCTCTTGGTGTTTACGAGGGATGGCATGTAGAGCCACCATCAAACCCAACCACCTCCTCATCTCTTCTTGGGCTCTCTTCATTAGGGAGGGGCACTCTTTTTCTAAAATGATGAGCTGATGGTCCCTATTGTCACTAAGGATTGCACCCAATTTGCTAAGTATAAAACCCAGCAATCTTGTGAAACATAGGAGTACTCTCAGGCTATGGGTAACCTATTTGAGAGTAGACCTCTAGATTAGGGGCTGAATTCCCCTTGGATCACTTTAAAAGTGACTAACTTTAGGAGTAACAGGAGAAAGTGCATGAAACAAATAATCTAAAACTGACTTGAAAACTAGCTGATCCATCGAATTTGATTAACAGATCCACAGTTGAAGTAAGCTTATAAAATAATTGAAACAAATCTACACCTCACAACATGACCCCACTACTTTGAACTTCTTGGAGATAATAAGGTAGTTGGAATGTAAAAGGGAATATATTTCCACAATCCTGATTCCAATTTTGTACATAGATTAATACTTCAAGGCCAAAATGAATCTCTGAATACTTAGTTGAATCAATATGTAGATTAAGGACCAAATAGTATCACAGTAATCTTAGCATAGAAACTCAATAAGAAAACTTGAAATGAAAGGAGACAAGAAGGATCACTTTTTTTGTTTGCATTCAAGGAAAAGAAGCTAAGTACAATTGTGTATTTCAGAGCTACAACATTCTCATATTAGAGAGAAAGAAAATGAAGAGCTAACCTCAATCACCCAAGTGAGAAGTATATAAAATGAGGTAAAATAATCAGCATTAAAGCCACCTCAACCTAGGAATGGAAAACCCTCAAAATAGGCCCATGAAGATGCCTCATAAACTCAGATGCCAGATTCCTGAGTTTATAGTGGGTAGTGAAAAAACTGACTCCTAGAATAGATGGTAAAAAAAAAACCACTCTGGCCCCCCTAGTCATGCACTAACAATATTCTAATGAGAATTTATAAAATACCATCATCAAAAATTACATTAATATTATGCAAATGACTTTCACATTTAAAGCCCTACCCCCATTAAGACACAAAAAAGTGGATAGATTATATTTTAAAAATAACTCTCAACCCATAATGTGGAAAGCATATCTTAAAATACTTACATTTCAAACCTATGCCCAAAAATGTGGATTAAAAGAAAATAGTTTTCAACACAATATTAGAAAAGGGGAAAACATATTTTTTAAAAGAATTTACATCTCAATAAAAAGCCACAAATTACAAAGGCATCCAAAATAAAACTCGACCCTAAAAGAGAGGAGAATCAAATCATTAACCAACTTCATCAAAAACCCTGCCACTGGCATCCTAACTTTCCCATCTCATCATCTTGCAAGTTTCCATCTTCACTGGTAGTTCTGCACTTGATCTTCAAGTTTGGCTTTAGAAACGACTAGCTATGGCACTGTGAAGTTGAGGTAGGCATTGATTTCTCTTCATTTTCTATATTTTATGTTCATTCTTCCTATGAAAAATGAGGGCATGGAATTTGCGTTTATTGTTTTCTCTGCATTTTGAGGCATTATGTTTGGCAATACTCTACATCCTGAGGGCACAGCTTCTTTGTGGGATTGTATGAGACTAGGGCACAATATATATTTCTTCTCCTTTGTAATTTATAGCACTGTTTATGCATTTGTATCTTCATGGCATGCATTCAGTTCCTCTAAGCTTTTAAGGGCATGGCTCCTTTGAGGAATCATTTTCGATTGACCATGCTGGTGTGTTCACGGCCCATGAGGCATGATTTTGCATCACTGTCAATTCTTTTGGTGCCACTCAAATGTGGATATGCTCACTATTTTATAATCATGCCAGCTAGGGCATAGGCTCTAAGTGTTCATGTTTCTCTATTCCATGTATTTCTTGTCTTGATTGGGGCCAAGAGCCAATGTATTTCATGCTATATATTTTATGGCTCATGAACCTAGGGCATTTGATGCTTGGCATATGAAGTCCCCATGCTCATTCATGTTTGTGATGACATGTGATGCTGGTGAGTCATTGAGTCTAAGGAGCATGTGAGACACTCTATTGCTATTGTTTGATTTAATTGCATTGTTTAATGATCTGATGCTTATGGTACCTGTGAGCAACCTAGTAATGATGACTAATGTTAACTCTATGTTATTGATGAACTATTGCTCTCCCTTATACATAGACCATGAGCTTATGGCACAATGCTCATGGCATTTTTGTCTTGGTATCATGGGATCATGGTCTGTGTGTGCTTGGCTCCACGCCCATACATCTTTTATCGTGATTTTTTATTTATCAATTTGGAATGCCTCGGCCTTGTATGAATTTAACTTGTTACTGATGCTTGCTGAATGTTATCTATCAGTGTCTCTCCACATTTGACCATGCCGTTAAATGAAATTTCATTCTGTATATGTGTGCTCACTACTGTATTTTCTTTATGTTGTGTCCTTGCTGGCATTAGGTGTCAAAAACACCATTGGATCATTGTTGATGTGTCCTATGCTTGTTGGTTATAAATCCATGAACTAGGGCATCATCGTATTGAATTTTCCATTGAATTAAGGCCCAAGCTTGCTAGTTGTAGACCATGTGAGAAATTTTAAGATGCCACATCTGTACGAGCTTATTGCTTCCATCTTCTTCCTTGCCATGGTTTTTTATTTACTAATTTTTCACCATGTATAGCCTAGGATTATTGAATTTCACTACATTGTTGGTGGCGTCATTGCTTTTCTAGGTGCATTGATGTTTCATGTTTGCTGGATACACTATTTCCTAGGCTATTTAATCACTTAGCATGACTAATTTTTACTAAGGCCAAGAACCTACTAGAGGAACATAGTACAATGCATGTGTGCTCATTGTTTATGGCTTGTGCTTTCATTTTGGCATTTGAATTTACTATTCTTTGAACAAACTATGGCATTGATGTTTATCCATCCCACTGGTACACTGAGGCACATGCTGTGACTGGTATCATGTTCACTATTTTTTCTTTAAAATGTTTGCAGCCCACAAACTTGATGTATTGTCAGGTACTTGTATGGCTTGTGAACCTAGCTTATATAATTGTTGTAATTTAATGTATATGTAATGTACCTCCAGTGATTCCATTCCCAGCCCATTTTCTTATGGTAGCTTGGTGCCATCATTTGCATTGAGATACCCATCAATTATTGTTACTCTGCATCATCTTTAGTATTAGTTTCATCTCATTTCATTCAACATCTTTGCTAGCTACAATTTACCCCAAGAACTTGATGTATTTTAATTCTTTGTTTGTTGGTGCACATTCACTATTGCTATTATTATCATTCTCTACTCTATTTTGGATAGCATTACCTCACTGCTTTGCCATTTGATACATTTGTTGGCATGATTTTAAAGCCTATTTTGTTAGAAGCATTATGTTTATTTGATCAGCCTCCTATAGCCCATGATCATTAAGGACATGTTATCTATTGATTATCTTGAAAGCATTGTGATCCTCAACTCTTACTATTACCCTTGTTTTTGCTAAAACTTGACACCATGCTCTGTGAGTTTTCTTGTTTTACACAATGTACCAAGGTGTCTTCTTGGTATAGTGACACCATCTTGACTTATTATAAATATCCCATTGTTCCATTATTTGAGGCTCATTTGGCAGCATACCATTTGGTGCTCATCCTTCCTGGCACATGCATTGTCCATTTACTATTTCATATGATGATATGTCATACTGTCATTGATTTACCAACTATATCCCTTTACTATTTGGCTCATAATATAGGTTTTGATCATGTTCATGTTGCACATATCTTTTCTCAACATGTCGATATGTGTCCTCTTATTTCTCTATTTTGATATTGATTTGATGAGTCTCTCTTGAATCTTCTAGTGCCTCTTTGACCATGCTCTGCTTGATTTTCCTTTGTGATTCTTGAGTGTCCCACTCATACTGCATCATCCGGTTGTTGCCTTGGTGATCATGGCTGTTCTTGGTCTGTGATACAGCCACTACCATGGAAATTTGACGTTTTCCTAGAATCAACTGCATCACAGGTCAAGGTCATTCATCTGGATCCCAACATCTAGTCATTTTTGTTGCTCAAATAATCACGCAGCTTTGAAGATGGTCTCTGATAGGAATAGCAACATCTTAGCTCCTTGATTATCTAAATGAGGAAACAACACTGAATCAACTTCTTCTATATCTACACATGGAACAAAAGACTTAGTGAAAACATGGTATCTCTTTTATTTTGGTAGCTCCTTTAAATGTACATGCCCTGAGCATATCCCTTCCTAGAGGTGTATGACTGAGTGCATATATGCATGCTTGTAAGTACTATGTCACCATACATTGTTTAGATCCATTGGATCTAACCCCCCCTTCTTTCTCTCTTCTCACAGGTTCTAGACCATAGGAGCTCTCTAGATAGGATCGGATCCAGACTTCAATACCAGGAAATGTCTGGTACCCTAGTATTTTTATTCACCATTTCATGTATATTTGCACTTATTTATGCAATTTTGATAATGTATATGCTCACGGCCTGTGTGAGCTTGAGATAAATGTTGTTCTCATCTCTTTTCCATTTCTACAACACACTTAAAACATTGTACATATACATACAATGCTTAGATGTAGATCATTTATTTTCTCTTTTATGCATCTTATAATGAAATGAACACAAATATTAAGAAAGACCACTAATAATTCAAACCAGGGTACAATAGTCTCACTTAGTAACTAGGCCTCCAAAGATGAGTAAAATACTAATAACATTCTGGGGACCTATTGTTGAGTGCTTGCCTACTAAGCATCCTGACCAGTTGCCTTGTAATCCATTGGGCATAGATCCTTATAATCTAGAACTAAACTTATCCTTAAATCAAACAACTCCTTCTTGCTAACAAAACCACTAACTGCCAGAGATAGACTACTCTAGCTTATTTCTAACCCAAAACAAACTAAAAGTTGAACTAAAAGCAAGTTGAAAAAAAAAATGGAAGCTAACTTGTGCCAAGGCACTTTGGAAACACAAAAAATTAAAACTTCTAACCTACTAATGTATAGGGTAGAACCTGACCTCAAAAAAAGCTTTGAGTTGAATCCCATTCACTAGAATGGGAAACACCTCTCCATCCATATTAGCTAGATGAAAAGCATTGTGGGCCTTACATTTAATAACCATTAAGGGTCCACTCCATATGACATCAAATTTAGTATGTCTTCCTAGTTTATGTTTTGATTCATCCCATTTAAGGACAAAGTCTCCTTCCTTAAAAATTGTAGGCATGGCTCTTTTATCAAAGGTCTTCTTCATCTGAGAATGATGAGCTTCTAGGTTCTCTAGTGCTAGTCTCCTTGTCTCTTCAAGTTCAACTAACTCAACAAGCCTAACTTGCATAGTATCTTCTTCTATTAGATCAATCTCCTTGATTAAGCTCAAGGTAGGCAACTCAATAGATAAAGGAATCCTAGCTTCTTTCCCATAAACAAGTGTGTAAGGAGATTTACCTATAGACCTCTTGGGTGTTATTATGTTTTCCCATAAAGCCAGCTTCAACTTGTTGTGCCAATCCCTTTGGATTCCTTCTATAGTCCTTTTGATGATCCTCAGCAAG
The DNA here is from genome assembly GCA_027943335.1 of Chamaecyparis obtusa. Lineage (NCBI taxonomy): Eukaryota > Viridiplantae > Streptophyta > Pinopsida > Cupressales > Cupressaceae > Chamaecyparis > Chamaecyparis obtusa. The sequence goes on from BSBK01004260.1 coordinate 719,664, forward strand.
TTCTTGTTTGTTGATTCTGCCTGACCATTACCTTGAGGGTAATAGTTGGATGAGGTTCTTAGGAAAATATTATGCCTTAATGCCCATTCTGAGATTCTCAATCCAAGAAATACCATAGCATTGTTTGAAATGCTAGAGTCTAGAATGCCAAACCTAGACACAATGTCTTGGTAGAAGTTTAGGACAGCGGTCTCATTTGCTTCCTTCAATGTTACAGCCTCTATCCATTTGGTAAAATAATTTGTAGTAGTAAGTATGCATTTATGGCCAGCACTAGATGGAGGTTTAATAGGTCCAATGAAGTCCAACCCCCATTTGGAGAAGGGATGCTCTACTTTAATGGTATGCAGTGGGAAGGCTACTAGCTTCTATTTTCCAACAAACAAAGCACAGTTCTTACACTTTCTTACCCAATCCAATGCATCCTTGTACAGGCTGGGCCAATATTAATATGACCTCATCACTTTTAGAGGAGTGGTTCTAGCTACAAAGTGTCCTCCAAAACTTCCATCATGAAACTCCTCTAATATTATGTCTACTTGGATGGTTTCAACACATCTCAACAGGACACCACTATAATCCTTTCTATACATTTCATCATCCAAAATGATAAATGGGGTAGCTTGGAGCTTAAATTACCTCTTCTTTCTCATGTTAAGGCCTTGAGGGCATTGGTTAGTTGAGAGATAATGTTTCATCTCTATTGTCTAGCTTGTAGTCTATTGTGCATCCTAGCTCATCAGAACAACCTCTCCTTGTTGGCTTTTGTCTATTCTGCCTTCATTCATTTTCTCACACAACCCCTTTCCCCTAATCAACTTAGTCACTTTGATCTAAATGTCATATTCCATGACCTTGGTGATCGAACCAGCCCTCTTGTGGCTCAGGTCCTTATTTAGAAGGAAATTTTTTATGCAAGGGTGAGCAAGCATTAAGTGCACTGTGTTTTTGGACAACAAGTGCCTAAATTTTTTTAAGCTCCTCATTATTGCTAAGACATGTTTCTCTATAGGAGTGTAATTCAATTCATAGCCATCTAGACCTTGGCTATAAAAATCCACTGGCTGCTCCTGTTTCTCAGTATTCTACTGGACTAACATGGAAAAGATACTGTCTGTGTCCCCAAAAGCATATAGAATAAAATATTTAGAAAAATCAAGGTTTACCAGGGTAGGAGTAGAAGCAATTGCTTCCTTGATCTATTCAAAACATTTATTTCCTTCATTTGTCCAATGGAAAGAGGAATTCTTCATCAGCATCTGGGTCATAAGCTTTAGTAGTACTGCAACATTGGGGATGAACCTTCTCAAGAAGCTGATTCTCCCAAGGAAACTCTATAGCCCCTTCTTGTGTGCTGGTAGGGGTAGTGTCATGATGGCCTTAATCCTCAGGATCAATTATTCTCCCTTGCTTAGAGAAAATGTGCCCTAATAATCTGCCTTCGTGGATAACAAATATACATTTTTTAGGATTCAACGAAACTCCAAATTCTCTATACCTTTCAAAAATATGCCTCAAATGAGCCAGGTGATCATTAGTATCTTTTGAAAAATTAGTTATATCATCCAAATAAACTAGAACAAACTTATTCATAAAACCAGCAAATGCCATCTCCATGGCTTTCTAAAATGTAGCACTAGTGTTAGACAGCCCAAAAGGAATATTCCTATATGCCATGGTGCCCCATTTGGTGGTGAAGGCTATTTTATATTGGTCTTCCTCTCTGACTAGAACCTGGTTATAGCCAGAAAAGCCATCTAGCAAAGAAAACATGTCAGACCATGAGACATACTACAATATTTGTTCCATGGAGGGCAACAGATGGTGGTCCTTAAGTGAGGCTTTGTTGAGGTCTCTAAAATCCACACATAACCAAATTTCACCATTCTTCTTCTTGATAGGCACTAGATTGGAAACCCAAGAGGTGTGTTTAATGGGAAAGATAATATTAGCCTCAATCATTTTCCTCAACTCTGTTGTCATCAACACTTCTAGATTAGGATTGATAGGTCTCTATTTCTATCTTACTAGTTTGGCATGGGGTTCCATCTCAATGGTGTGTTGGGTTAAGTGGGGGTCAAATCCTTTTAGATCATAATAATCCCTAGCAAAAACATCATTAAATTCTTGACATAATGAGATAAAGGCCTATTTTTCTGGCTAAGTGCATACCTTTCCCAGTTTGAGGGACTTCTCCTTGAAAATATCAACAGGTTGATTATGTTCCTCTTTGACTTTCATCCTGGCCTTATCTCCTCTGAGCTAGTCACCAGAGTTAAAAATGGACTCAAGGGTGACCAGTCCCTTAGGTAGCTTGTTAGTTTTCAACTATAACATCTAGTCATTATACTAGTGAGAAAGCTTATTCTGATTAACCTTAGAGAACTCAGCTTTTTCTATCAAAAAATTGAAAATTTGTTCATCATTTTTAAAGACTTTTTATCTCACATGATTGTCTAATATTGATGGTCTTACTAGGAATTTCACATGCTGTATTTTAGTGCTTGTGACCTCCTTTGGAATATCATATTCTGCTCCCCTGGAAGTGAGTTTATGTTAGACAGCCCAAAAGGAATATTCCTATATGCCATGGTGCCCCATTTGGTGGTGAAGGCTATTTTATATTGGTCTTCCTCTCTGACTAGAACCTGGTTATAGCCAGAAAAGCCATCTAGCAAAGAAAATATGTCAGACCATGAGACATACTACAATATTTGTTCCATGGAGGGCAACAGATGGTGGTCCTTAAGTGAGGCTTTGTTGAGGTCTCTGAAATCCACACATAACCAAATTTCACCATTCTTCTTCCTGATAGGCACTAGATTGGAAACCCAAGAGGTGTGTTTAATGGGAAAGATAATATTAGCCTCAATCATTTTCCTCAACTCTATTGTCATCAACACTTCTAGATTAGGATTGATAGGTCTCTATTTCTATCTTACTGGTTTGGCATGGGGTTCCATCTCAATGGTGTGTTGGGTTAAGTGGGGGTCAAATCCTTTTAGAACATAATAATCCCTAGCAAAAACATCATTAAATTCTTGACATAATGAGATAAAGACCTATTTTTCTAGCTAAGTGCATACCTTTCCCAGTTTGAGGGACTTGTCCTTGAAAATATCAATAGGTTGATCATGTTCCTCTTTGACTTTCATCTTGGCCTTATCTCCTATGATCTAGTCATCAAAGTTAAAAATGGACTCGAGGGTGACCAGTCCCTTAGGCAGCTTGTTAGTTTTCAACTGTAACATCTAGTCATTATACTGGTGAGAAAGCTTATTCTGATTAACCTTAGAGAACTCAGCTTCTTCTATCAAAAAATTGAAAATTTGTTCATCATTTTTAAATACTTTTTATCTCACCTGATTGTCTAATATTGATGGTCTTACTAGGACTTTCACATGCTATATTTTAGTGCTTGTGATTCCTTTGGAATGTCATATTTTTCTCCCATGGAAGTGAGTTTGTCTTCCTCTTTGTTCTAATTTCTTGGGACAGGAACTAGATTAAAAGCACAAAAATATTCCATTAAATCCCAAACCTTGTGCTTATACATTTTGAGTGTATCATTTTTTGTGAGATTAGTGCCACAAATCTGAGTAACCACTAATTCACTATCGCCTATAATCTTTAGACACTTGATTCCTCTTTGTCTAGCCAATCCTAAACCATGAATCAAAGCCTCATACTCTATTGTATTGTTAGTACAACAAAAAGAAAAATGAACAATAGAGTAATACCTTTGTCCTTCTGGAGAAATCAAGATAGCTTCTCCTCCCGAACCAATTTTGCTTCTGCCACCATCAAAGAACAACTACCATAGCTCACCATTCTAATTTTTAGGACGTTCCTCTTCTTTCTTCATTAAATTTGGAATTACAGTACCCTCTTCATGAATAATATACATCCCAATACCAAGAATCTCAATGTTTCTAAAAGGATTATCCTCTAAATCTCTTTCATCCCATTCATCTAGGATAATATTTGGAATGTTTCTGATAGTGGTCTTAGTTTCAAAGTCAATAGGATCTTTCTCATGGAACATCAAATTGGTATTTATAGGACTGGGGTTATAAGGTTTAATATGGCTCTTTTCAAAATCTTTAGATTTGATTCTAACCTTAGTCCCATATCTAGTTTTCAAGTACAAATGAGACCAGTCAGCTGACAAGTATCCCCCCAACCTAGCAGTGAAATCTCTGCTCAAACAAATAACAAAGCAGGGAGGCAGATCTATGACATAGACATCCTGGGGAATAGAAAAGTTGGGACATTCATGTAAAGTAAGACTCAAGCCCTTAATGACTCCAATGGTGCTAACAGATGACCCATCCAACTAAACAATGAGCCTATCTATTGGTTCATAAGACAATTCTAGGAGATATGCTAGCTATTTAGAAATTACTAAACTACTTGCCCCTGAGTCTATCATGCAATTATGAAACAAAAATTTCCCAACAACAAGAGTAACATAGAAAGGAGGGGGTTTAACTTGTGAAGCAATGGTGGGCTATAAGCTGACTTCTCCATTTTGTTGTTCCTTCTGAGGTGTTTCAGCCTTCAGGATTCTAGGCTGCTCTGAAACACCTTATTTTGATGAAATCTTAGCCAATTTGCTAAGTATTAACTCCTTTTGTCTAGGAATAGCCAAAGTGTCCATCATAGGTATACTTATAGAGGTCTTCTTCATTTGTTCAATAATGTTAAAAGATCCAAAATTCACCTTCGGTTGTCCCCTTGCTGGTGTAATCCATGGTTGTGCAGATGCCAACTGTGTTTATACCTTGGCTAGTTCCTTAACTTCTTTTGACTAATTTTGGACTGGAGTCTGAACCATCTTGGTCTATGGAGTCATAATAGGAGCTTCCTGACTAGTAGAGGCCACTTGTTCAACCTCCAAAGCTTTCTTCTTAGACCTTGTGTTGGTCGCAACTGGGACATAGTTTTGGTTTTCATTTGGGGAAATCTTTACCCCACAAAACTCCTCCTTCTAAAAGTTAACAAGTGCCACTTCAGGTGTCTATAGCTCACTTGAGGTAGCAGCATGACCTTGCTGGATCTCTAGTTCATGAGTCACTTCTTATGGCATCATGACGTTATTCTGCACCATGAGGACTTAGGCATAGCCATTGGGATACATCCCCTAGATATGTTGTTGATTGCATGGGCAACCCCATTCATATTCTTGCACCATGTTGTTTTGAGCTACATGAACCAGCTCTCTAGAAGCACTAGGAATGTTGGGATTGTAGGGATGACTAGCTTTCTAATTGTAATTTCTAGCTTGTCCTTGTTGGCCTGATTGGTATTTGGGCCTATTTTGCTGATACTGAGCTTGATAAGGCTGCTGATAAGGTTGTTGATAAGGCTATTGATAAGGCTGAAATTACTATTTTTTAAGGTTGACTAGTTCATTAGAGACAAGCTGCAAGGCTTTCTTGATATCCTTTAGATCTTGGGATTGGTCAATAGATGGGGTGATAGCCTACTGGGGAGGGGCTAGGAGAGGTGGAATAGATGCCAAGGCTAGAATTTCTTTAGGAATAGGATGAAGCTTGAGGAAAATAGGCATTTTGGAGGCCTTGGGGCTATTTTTCTTGCTTGTATTAGGCTGTTTTTAGCTCTTATGGTGAGATCATATGCTACTAGTAAATTATTCCCTCCCATAGATTGAATCATACCAGAGATATCACTATTGAGGGCTATTAGATAATATAGGAAAGCATGCTAGGTCGAGGGTCTAACTATGGCTAGTACTCAATTCCATGTCCTCTAGAATTTGAAATTAAAATCCATCATATACTCCTAGGGTTCCCTTTTAATGGTGGTTAAATGCTCAACTAAAGAGAGGTGATCTGACTTGTCCTCAAATTGATTAGTTAAGGATTGTCCCAACCCATCACAGTCAGTTATAGAACTAACTACCAAACCTCTAAACCATTGCAAAGCTTTCCCCTTAAGGGATGCTGCTAATAATCTCACAACCACATTGTCTTGGGTTATATTGTGGAGGGAACATAGTGATGCAACATCTCTTATGTGCTCAATAGTGGAGATCTAATCCTCTCTAGTGACGATAGGTAGGTTCTTAAGGGCTGATATAGGTATGTCATTATGCTGCTACAAATTCAAGGGGCTACCTTGATTGAAGGCTATGAAAGGATGATTTCTAGCCATTGGAGGACTAAGGGGAGCTTGAACTATTGGTGCTACTTGCATAGGCTGAATCACTTGTATTGGCTGGATTGGGGGAGTGATTGTAGGAATGGGAGTGGGATTAGGAGTGGTATTTGTAGATTGGGATGCACTAGTTTGGGCTTCTTTAGGCCTTTTCTTGATAGGTGGCAGCTCTACATATGAACAAAAGGATTCTTACTCTACCTAGTTGGAATCCCACTCATAAGCTTAAGTGTCGATCTTCATGAAACAAGATTAGAGTCACCGGGTATGATATCAAAACATAGTCACTACTCATACCAAACAATAACTCTCATGTAAAAATTTTAGAAATCTAACTCACTGAGTCTTCTATCCCATTGGGCGTGCCAAAAATTATTGTCACTAAGGATTGCACCCAATTTGCTAAGTATAAAACCCAGCAATCCTGTGAAACATGGGACTACTCTCAGGCTATGGGCAACCTATCTGAGAGTAGACCTTTGGATTAGGGGCCGGCTTCCCCTTGGATCACTTTAAAAGTGACTAACTTTAGGAGGAAAGGGAGAAAGTGCATGAAACAAATAATCTGAAACTGACTTGAAAACTAGGTGATCCACCAAATTTGATTAATAGATCCATAGCTGAAGCAAGATTACAAAACAATTGAAACAAATCTGCACCTCATAACTTGACCCCACTACTTTGAACCTCTTGGAGATAATAAGGTACTTGGAATATAAAAGGGAAGATATTTCCACAATCCTAATTCCAATTTTGTATAGATATTAATAAGGCCAAAATGAATCTCTGAATACTTAGTTGAATCAATATGTAGATTAAGGACCAGATAGTATCACAGTAATCTTAGCATAGAAACTCAATAAGAAAACTTGAAATGAAAGGAGACAAGAAGGATCACTTTTTTTTTTCATTCAATGAAAAGAAACTAAGTACAATTGTTTGTCTCAAAGCTACAACTTTCTCATATCAAAGAGAAAGAAAATGAAGAGCTAACCTCAATCACCCAAGTGAGAGGTATATAAAATGAGGTAAAAGAATCAACATTAAAGCCCCCTCAACCTAGGAATGGAAAACCCTCAAAATAGGCCCATGAAGATGCCTCATAAACTTGGATGCCAGATTCCCAAGTTTAATAGGTGGTAGTGAAAAAACTGGCTCCTAGAATAGATGGTAAAAAAAAAACCACTCTGACCCCCCTAGTCATGCACTAAAAATATTCTGACGATAGTTTATAAAATACCATCATCTAGAATTACATTAATATTTTGTAAATGACTTTCACATTTAAAACCCTACCCCCACTATGACACAAAAATGTGGACTGATTATATTTTAAAAACAATTCTCAACCCATAATGGGGAAAGCATATCTTAAAATACTTACATTTCAAACCTATGCCCAAAAATGTGGATTAAAAGAAAATAGTTTTCAACCCAATATTAGAAATGGGGAAAACATATTTTTTTAAAGCTTTTACATCTTAATAAAATCCCACAGATTACAAAGGCATCCAAAATAAAACTCGACCCTAAAAGAGGGGAGAATCAAATCATTAACCATCTTCATCAAAAACCTTGTCACTGGCATCTTGACTTTCCCATCTCGGTATAACGCAAGTTTCCATCTTTACTGGTAGTTCTGCACTTGATCTTTGAGTTCAACTTTAGAAATAGCCAGATGTGGCACCATGAAGTCAAGGTAGGCACTGATTTCTCTTCATTTTCTATATTTCATGTTCATTCTTCCTCTAAAAAACAAGGGCATGGAATTTGGGTTTATTGTTTTCTCTGCATTTTGAGGCATTATGTTTGGCAATACTCTACATCCTAAGGGCACAGTTTCTCTGTGGGATTGTATGAGACTAGGGCATGATATATATTTCTTACCCTTTGTATTTTATGGCATTGTTTATGCATTTGTATCTTCATGGCATGTATTCAGTTACTCTTGTATACACCCTAAAATGGTCGCCTAGACTTTGGGCCCCATTTATTAAATTATCAAATTCCTGAATCAATACTTTGCAAAATTCAAAATAAATCCTAATTAATTCAATCATTTCAATTTTTCCTAAGGTTTGATCATTTCATCAATAATTTTATTTAATTAAAAGAAATATTCTCTCTTAAATAAATAAAATAACCTTATTTAATTGAAAAGGAATATCTCTTAAATGAAATAATTTTATTTAATTAAAACCCCTTTTAATTAAATAATTTTATCTTATTTAGAATAATATCTCTCTTTTAATTAAATAATGTTATCTTGTTTAATTAAAAAAAGAATCATTCTTTTAAATAAATAAAAAATCCTCTTAAAGCTCTTTTGTGATGAAAAAGGAAAACAAATAATTAAAAATAAAGAAAATTCCTTTTCTCTCCACAATTTCTAAAAGAACGATCTTTGTTTCCTCTTTTTTGATTTATCCCACATTGCTAGTGGAGATGGATTCTCTTCCACATTTTCTTATGTAAGGAGCCCTCTCCTTCTCATTTCGGATACAAATTTTCATACTGTTCTTATGCTACAGGTTTTCTTGGCGATATTTGAAGTTTTGAAGATTATTACATTCTAGCTTTCATATTTACATTAGCTTAATCTTCATAGCATCTTAGCTTAGTTTCCTTCATTGTTTTAGTTTAATCTTCACATAGTTAATTAGTAAAGGAGAGTAAAGCTTGCATTTCAATAGCATAGTTTATTTCTTTGCATTGTTATCATCTAGATTAGTTTCATTTACATGCAATAACTTGAAGATCAATGGAGATTAGCATTCTTGCTTCTCATCCTTGAATCTCTCATTTCTTGGTGTACTTGCATGGGTTTAACAAGGTCGATCTGAGGGCCTGATATACAACCTCTGCACTCCATGAATAGAGAGCTGTGAATCACTATTTGAGACCTCATTGTTGAGTGTTCTTGGATGTAATGATTCATAGAAGTGTGACTACTTTCTAGCACACATTTTTGGCACCCACTGTGGAGCAGAACGACTCTGTTTTGTCCTTTTTATACATTTTTACTGCCTATTCTGGTGTTTTTGAAGCAGTTTTTGAGGTTAAGGGTTTCAAGTTTTTTTTTTTTCAGATCTAGTATTCTCTCTGGGATATTATTTTTTATTTCTTTTTTTCCTGCAAAAAAGAAAAAAAAATTAGCACTTTTTCTATCAAAACTATGATTTTTAATTTTCTATCTGTACTTTTGTGTGTCACTGTTACAGAGTCTCATGTGAAGTTTCTAACTGTATCACATGAAGTTTTGCTGGTACTAGCATTTTTGTGCGTGACAAAGGGGTTATCTCACACGAGCCTGTGTTCTTTCTCACGTGATCTCTTGTGATTTCTCATGCTAGCCTTCGTATGTTCTCACATGGGCTTGTGCTTGCTCGCGCATAGTTTGGTACTTTCTCGTGTGACCCTGGGTACTAGCTCGCATAGAATTCCATGATAGCAAAGACCTAGAATTCCAGAGTTACTAATTTTACTTGCTATTTCCTATTTTATGACCTTTCCAAATTGGTGAGATTGTTCTAGATTTCGATTCTCTAAGATGGCACGTCAGTGACCTCACATTGCTTAGAACCCAAGGTAATTATTTGATCTCTATAATACTTCATTTTGGGCATAAAATTAATCTCTTGTGTGTTTGGCTTGAGTGATTTATCTCTTTCATAAACCACATTTCAATTTTGGACTTTAAAAAGAATATAGATTCATTTCTTGCATAAGTGTTCCACATAGATAAGTAGGCCCTATTAACACTATTCATGGTTCTTGAGAGAGTGGGTTTCCAGGGAAACTCTTCTCAATGAGAGAACCGTTGTAGATAGGGAGGTTACTAGAATTGTCTTTGTGTTCTACTAGATTTGTAGTCTTTGACTTTTCGATTGATGCATTCTCTCTCTGGAGAGGTTGATAGATCATGAGTTATTGACATTATGAATCTTGGCAAGATAGTTTTAGGTTTACCGTGTCAAAATGAATCTATCTTCTATGTTTGGGTGAAGAGAAAAGGATAGAGGATTATGCTCTACTCCCTTTTTGGGTAGTAATAGAAACTCAGACCCTTGGATCTAAGCCTAGTCCCCATGTGGTCCTTATTGTGAGTCACCTTTTAGAGAGGGTTAATTGTAGTGGACTTTCCCTTCATTGGGTAAACCACATTGACGGAACCTCAAGCGGTAATAGCCACTTTTGCCATGGTAGTGACAACCGCTATACAAATATCCTTGTGGAAGAAATCTCCATGGGTATAGTTTCTTGATGGGTTATCAGATCTCCTTAGCATCTCCGATTGATTAAGTTCTTAGAATGTGTCAAAACCCTGGTGCGCCTGGATTGGAGTTTGCCTTCTAAAATTGTAAAAGTTGCAAAGTCAAGCCATTATTAAAAACCATAGTGCAGCCAAATTTTTCTTTTTAGGACTATGTGTGTGATTGGAATTTTTTTTTAGAGAACATACACAAGTAGTATCTTTAAGGAATAGCATACTAAGTCAATATTCATGTTCATGAGCAAGGTTTCTTTGTCCCTTGCTCATTGTTTGAAGATGTTTTCTTTTTGAAACTCCATGGTTGCTATTCTATGTGCTTGATAAATGCTGAAAATCTATTAATATGTCTGGTTAATCTTTTAAAACAAACAAAAAAACTGAGTTCCTGAGTTTACAAACTTGTTGATTAAGTGGCCTGATCCTATTTTTTTGCCTGGTTGTGCACATTCTCACGTGAGCTTGGTATTTTCTCATGTGAGATTTTATTTCCTTTCACAACCCCAGGTGTTTCCTCGCATGAGACTGCATTCCCTCGCGTGAACCTGTACCCTGGTCTATCAAAATAGTGAGCTATTTTCGGTCATTTTCAGTCCTCCTTAGTTGATCCAGATCAGATCAGGCTACTCACCCTACTGTTGGAAACCTATTTTCACTTGGGATTCTTGTATTTTTGACCTCTTGAATTAGTGACCTTTGATTTTACAAGTAACCTTGCTTGGAATCGGTAAGTTAGAAATCATCTTTATTGAGTAGATACACCCTTGGATTCTTTGATAACATACTTGGAGAGTCTTATTAGTCTCTTTTCCAAATCACTTCCACCCAAAATCAATTTCAATCAAATATAACTTGGTTAAAATCATCCTCCTGATCCATATGTGCTAGGATACTTATCTATTGATTGGGCACCTCTGTGGCAGTGTTGATTGACACTTTTTGCAATTTTCTATCTTACCATCTCTCTTTTGGACAATTGAACACTTTTACTATCATAGTTTGATACCAAAGTATCTTAGGGTCATCTTATCACTGAGTTATTTTTCTTTCATGTTGGTTACGACAAGGTATCAAGTGAGTCAAGCGAAATGACCTTAGGTTGTCTTTAATCAATTACCCCTAGTCCAAACTTGTCAAAAGCATAAGGGAAAGGAACCCATATTTGACCAATCACCTAGGAGCAAGTCTACTAAGTTGAGGACCACCTTAGCATCTTCCCATTCAGGTATGGATGTGAGTTATACCATGACTCAGCGGGAGAGGGAAGCTATGGATCAAAACCTTGATGACCTCTATGAAAGACATAGAGACAACATTTTGTTTGGTAATTCCTCTCATGATGCTTAACCTGGTTCATCACCCATCAATACTAGGTATCTAGATGTGCATCAAAGAGATGAAAGGCATGAGAAATGAGCTCACCCCAAAAAATGGTCACAACACAAAGACCAAGACAATGAACCTGGTGATGCTCATGTCAATGCAATGTATACCAATGATTTGTACAAACAGTCAAGACCAAACTCTCCACTTCAAACAACCTCAAGGTATACAAGTTAAAGTCTTAAAAGAATTAAGTGTGAGAAGAAAGCCTTTCTAGATGAGCAAGCTGCAAAGCAAGAAAAGTTTAGACAACTTGAGGTGGAGAGACAAGCTTTGTTAGAATTGGAAAGGAAAGCCTCTCAAGAAGAGAAAGATAGGCTTTTAGCCCAACAACTTAATATCCAATTCAACAATAGGGGTGCCAATAGTGGCAACAACTCTCCTTCCTCCAATCCTTCCAGAACACCATGCAGTAGAAGGCATTCAAAAACCCCTTCAAGATCTCCTAGCCCTAGAGGAAGAAGGACCTCACAACATGCCCATTATAGGAGACAAACACCTCCTAGGAGCTCAAGGCGGCCTTTGCAGCATGCTCATCATAGTTCCCAACATGGAAGTAGTAGCTCAGACTTTGATCTTAATTCTCAAGACTTCATGAGAATGCAAAAAGAGCCACTCTTCCAATAGTATGTGGAGAAGTACTTGGATTAGAACAAAGATAAGTTCCTCGAAAGTCTAATCAACAAGGGTGCAAGAGTCCCTTATAATTTTGATGTGGATAACAAAATTAAGAAGCAAAATCCATCACAAGAAAAGGAAATCAGACAAATGAAGAAAATGATGGAGAAACTTTTGGCACCTAAGAGTTCATTTTCACTAGACTTGATTTGTCCTAATCCTTTCGACAAGAGTGTGGGCATGAAGAATTTTCCTAGAAGGGTTGAACTCCCTCAATATGACAAATATGATGGTAGTGGCGATCCACATGATCATGTGTGCCAATTTTACACTATGAGCTTTGAGTTTCACCAAGATGATTCCAATCTGATGAGGTTATTCCCAAGGAGTCTTAAGGGGAAAGCAATGGAATGGTTTACCAACATAACTCCCCCTGTCAAGAATTTCAAAGAGCTTGTTCATAGATTTGTTCAACACTTTGTGTACAATCTTTCAAGATCTATCACAATGTTGGACCTATGTAACCGAAAGCAAAACCAAGGGGAATAATTTGTCTCATTCTTGCAAAGGTGGATGCAATAGTGCTCTTGTTATCCTAGGACCATTCATGAAGATGAGAAAATTGACATCCTTGTCAGCAACTTGGTGCCTGAAATGCAGTATGAGGTTCGAAAGATGATCTTCAATTCCTTCGATAACATGGTCGAAACTACGTGCATAATCGAGGATGTTTTAAAAGAGCAAGGAATTTTGACCATACATGGAAATAATAACAACAATGGTCAAAACAATAATAATTCCAATAAAGATAAAGGGAAGAATACACATTGGAACAAAAACAAGCAAGTGGTTAATGACGGAGTTGTGGATTCTCCCCAACCTAAGGATCAAGGTGTCCTTCACTTGTCTAGTGCAGTTCAAGCTATGAAGCTCAATGCACCTCCTCAACAAGAGAGTAGGCCAAGGTATCAAGAGAAACCCAAGAAAGAAAAATGTCAATATGCCAAACTTGGTGACTCATATGAGGATGTTTTCAAAATGCTCATTGCCAATAATCTTGTGCATCCACAAGATCCCACAAAGCATTACATACCTGACATTAAGCCACATTGGTGGGATGAAAAGGCTTTCTACAAGTTTCATAATGGCATTGGGCATACCATTGAGAATTGTTGGAAACTCAAGCACATTATCCAAGATCTCATTGAAAATGGAAAGCTTAAGGTGGATGGTCTGAATACCAATCCTGATCACAAAGCATTTAAAGAGTTGTTGCCTAAGTATGAGAAGGGGGAAACCTCTAAACCCAAGGATAGCAAGGCTGCAATAAACTACACCTACACAGCTATAGAAAATGTGGTCAACATGCTCGAAGTTGTGGAGGAAAGTGTCAACATGACGAGGAACAAGGATCCCTATGGTTATGACTCCTATGTGAACTCTCCCCTATCTTTGATGAAGAACCTGTTATGGTGCTGAGGGGTCCTCACTCTAGGATGTCATCCCAGGCTCTTAATGTTGTCACAAGAAGTCAAGGCCCTATCATCATTAGAGGGCCCAATTCAAGTCAACCTAATAAACCAAAGCTAGTGGTATCCAAGAATGCCACCATAAAACTAGTTGTCAACCCCAGGCCGAATTATAACCTTGTTGATTAGTTACAAAGAACACAAGCTCAGATTTCAATCTTGGAGCTTTTAGAGTTGTCCCCAAGACACAAATAGGTCCTTGAGGATGCTTTGTGCACAACCAATGTTCCCAACAATTTAGATGTCGACCAATTGCAACACATGGTTAATCATATTACCAGTTCTCACTACCTTACACTCTGAGAAGATGATGAAAAATCCTTGAACCACCTACATAATCTTTCCCTTCACATCGAATTCATGATCCATAAAACCCATGTCAAGCGTGTGTTGATAGATGGGGGTGCTAGGCTCAATATATATTCTTTGAGTCTGTTAAAAACTTTGGGCTATTTTGAGGAAGTAATTGATACTAGAAAGAAGATCACTATAAAAGCCTATGATGAGGCAAAAAGGAGTTCCAAGGGATTGGTTGTTCTTCCTGTCAAGATTGGCCCCGTTGAGAGAGACATTTTGTTCCAAATTGTTGATACTAGTCCTCTGGCATACAATATCTTACTTGGTAGGTCTTGGATCCATGAGATGCAAGTAGTGCCATCCACCTACCACTAGTGTTTTAAGCTCCCCTACAATGGATTAGAAGTTTGTATACCTAGGGATAGATCCTTATCTATCAACTCCATTTTGGTAGGAACCCATGTTCCCCTCAATAGAGAAGCAGAGGATTTCAATGCAACTCTAGCATAGTGCAAAGATAAGTTCAAATCAATAGACCTTGGTATGAGGGGATACCAACTTAACTCCTTTACAAAGATTCCCATTTCCCCTAGGTCTTATGGTAAGCCTTCTCAAGAGATGAGACCTTCTTCTTTAGCCATGACTTTGTTTGACACATTTGTCAAGTCTTCAGTGCCTATCTAGGATGAGAAAGAAGAAGTAATTGTTAAAGATTAGATCTATAAAGAGGAGAAGTATATGCACAATGAGAACTTCTCTCCTTCTCCTAAGGCTTATGGGAGAGGATATACATTGGTCAAACAAATGGGCTATCCTAGACATGGCCCTCCCAGTCACAAATTAGATGCTAGAGCCAAACCTCTCAATCATGCTCTTTTTGGACACAGGTCTAAGAAGACAATTGGCCTAGGTTTTTTGAATAATAACATGAATATTGTTCCTATCCTTGATGAATTAGATAGTGAGGATGAATCATAGTACATACCAAATTTGACAAATCAGCAAGACATGTGTGACAATTGGATTCCTTCTACTAGTCTCCTTTGGGGAGATTTAAATAATCCAAACACTCATGCAACAATTGCAAGCATAGAACAAGATGGATTAGGCATTGACCCAAGAGAAGGTGTTACCCTTCATGACATCGAAGCTTCTACATCAAGGCATCCCAAGCCTTTTTGGTGTAAACATCCCAGTCGGGATTCATAAATAGACTCACATGAGTATGAGTGGGACTCTCTCTGATTATTCCATAGTTGACATGGGTGTTGATGCAATCCATTCCTATAGTTCTCAACCCAAGTTAGCTAATGAGTCATGTGTAGGGCTAGAGGATTGGAACCCACATGTTGCATTAGTGGATGATTCTTCGCTTGTTGGGCTGAATCCTAATTTGGGTAACTTAGAAGAATACTTGATAGACTCTAACTCTGCGGTCACCAGAGATGATACAATCCGTATCCACAATATTGAACCAGCCATTCACTTACCCTTGCTAATCCTCATCTCATTGATTGGTCCAAATGTTATCAAGAGCCTGAGCTCTTAACTTTCCAGAATGACTATGAGATAACCTGTTACCTAAATGCCATTGAACTTGTAGTCTCTTCCACTAGTGAACTGACTACCATCATGATTGAACTAGACATCAAGTACCTCAGTCAAAAAATAAAGAGAAAAGAAAATAAAAAGAATAGGAGTTCTGATGGAAAAAATCACTGTGTGGCGGTGTCAGAACCGAAAAAAGTAAAAATAAACGACCTATCCAAAGGTGAAAACCTCTCAGAGGCACCTACGAATGAGGTACTTGATCATCTCCCTAGTTATTTTTAGGATAGATCATTAGTGCTTGTTGAACCTACACAAGTAGTTAATTTAGGTATAGAAGAGGTTCCATAGATTGTACATTTGGCTCAATCCTTATCATCTCAAGAGAAAGAAGCCTACACTGAGTTCCTACAAACAAAGAAAATCAACTTTGCTTGGACTTATTTAGACATGCCAGGGTTGGACACTAATCTCATTATGCATCACTTATCCATAGCTCCAGGTGTTAAACCAGTCAAACAGAAGTTGAGAAAAATGTTTCCTCACATTTCTCTTTTAGTCAAAATAGAACTGGAAAAACTCCTTAGTGGAGGATTTATAAGGGCTATTGACTATGCAGAATGGATATCCAACATTGTACTAGTTTCAAAACATGATAAATCCATTCAAATCTGCATAGATTTTAGAGATGTCAATAGAGCATACCCAAATGATGATTTTCCACTACCCAACATAGACATGATAGTGGACATGATGGCAGTTTATGAGATATATTCCTTGATGGATAGTTTTTCTGGGTATAATCATATTAAAATAGCTCCTAAGGACCAGGAAAAGACTGCAATCACTTGTGCATGGGGTACCTATTGTTGGAACATCATGCCTTTTGGATTGAAAAATGCAAGAGCTACATATCAAAGAGCTATGAAAACAATCTTCCATGACATGATGCATAAGAATATGGAAGATTATGTGGATGACACCCTGGCTAAGTCAAAGAAAAGAGACACACACTTAGGTGATTTAGAAGTCATTCTAGATCATATGGAGCAATTTCAGTTAAGATTAAATCCAAAAAAATGTGCATTTGGAGTCACCATTGGAAAGATTCTAGGATTTATCATTTCAGCTAAAGGAATAGAGGTAGACCCAAAGAAAGTTCAAGCAATATTGGATATGCCACCTCCCAAAAACATTATCCAAATGAGGAGTCTACAAGGACATCTTCAATCTATCAAGAGGTTCATTTGACAACTGGCAAATAGAGCTCAACCCTTCAATAAGAATTTGCATAAGGGGGTCAAATGTGTCTGGAATGAGGATTGTCAAAGGAGCATAGATCAAGTTAAGGAATACTTGGCAAATCCTCCAATTTTGATGCCTCCTATCCCAGGAAAACCTCTCATACTGTATGTTTTAGTAATAGAATCTTCCTTGGGGGCATTATTAGCTCAACTTGATGACACTGGGAAAGAATGAGCCATATATTACATCATTCATACCCTTGTTGCATATGAGGTCAATTACACTAGTATTGAGAAAGCTTGCCTTGTTGTGGTGTTTGCTTCCCAAAAGTTGTGACATTACATGCTTGCGCATACAATACACCTCATAGAAAAAATTGATCCTCTCAAGTATTTTCTCGGTAAGGCTTCCCTCACATGTAGACTTGCTAAATGGATGATGGTTCTTTCAGAATTTGACATAGAGTATGTTGAGCGCAAAGCTATAAAAGGCCAAGCCATTGCAGATCAATTGGCCAATTTCCCAATTCAAGATAGCATGCCTATTCAAGTTGAATTTCTAGATGAGTACCTAATGTACATGACTGAGAGAACATGGAAGATGTTCTTTGATGGCTCCTTTATGCAGAATGGTTCAGGAGCTGGAGTGTTGTTTGTTTCTCCTCATGGGTACACAATTCCTAAGTACTACAAACTATTATTCCCATGCACAAATAACATTTTTGAATATGAAGCCTTGACAAATGGACTCAAGATGGCTATTGAATGGAATATCATAGAACTACACATCTATGGGGATTCACAATTGATAGTCAACCAAGTTAATGAACAATATCAAACCAAAGATGAGAAACTAGTACCTTATAAGAAAATGGTTGATTCTGTCATGCCCCGCAAGGGAACCAGGAAAATACACAAAGGTTTACTTCATAAAAGAAAACCTAAGTAGAGTTTAACGAAAAATTTTGAACTTTTAAAGTTTATAATAAACAAAACATTTTATCACTTCTTTCCAAGGTTCCCTTAAGTGTAAATGTATAACTTATTGAAAATTGATAAACATTTTAACAACATTTACTAACCATTCAAATTCCATTTCAGATTCTTTATTGAAAAATACTTAAACACATTTAAAGATAATTTCCATCTAAAACTTTTCAATAACTATAATTCCATTTCATCTAACTAACATATTTCAATAGAACAATAAATGATTCATCAACATTTTGCACAACTTGATACATAACAAAATTTACATCTTTCCAACATACATTAAACATCCCATATAACCCTTTTTCCTACGTCTACCCATTATTACATCATTTGAAAATTACATTACATTTAAACTCCTCATAGGAGAATACATAAGTTTTCAATACATGAATAAATACAGGTCTTCATTCTTCAACAGGTGCATAGATAAATATGAATCTTCAGTTGTTTACATCTGCACAAGATACCTCGATAAAAAGATTTACCACCCAACCACGTGAATACCCAAAAGGATCCACTCCCCCGTGCTAGAAGATAAACACCAAGCCCACAAAGAAGAACTTACTAGGTTTTACAAAAGTTTGGATAACATTACACATAGGCAAATTCATTTCACAAGAGAATTCTAAGGTTCGGGTAGGGAATCCTAAGCAACAACCTAAGTGAGTGTCATCGCATAGCCCTCACCCCTTGGGTTGTCCTGGTACTAGCCACACTGGGCCCCGGCCCCCAAGTAGGCACATGCGGAATCGAATGCCTTTCGTACAGACAAGCGCCATTCGATTTGTACCTACGCATAGGTACCTTCTCCCACTCCCATCCATAGCCTGTCCTAGCGCTAATGGCATGGGCGAGGCACAATTAATATTTTTAATATTTTAACCCCATCCCATAAATTTATTAGGTTATCACTTGATTAGTTAACTCTTCAGCCGGTTATCCTGGTCTAGCCACTTTAGGGCCCCGGCCCCGCGCTGAGAGCCACTCACTTAGGGGTTCCTAGGTTTCCTAACCCTAACCTATTTCCGTTAGGTTTTTCTAGCAACCACTAACATTTTCAACCTTATAACAGATCTATCCTAGGACACTTAGGAGTCCTAAAGTTTGACTAGTTTGATTGTTGATAAGATTGAAAGCAAGAGTTTGTTTCAGTTTCTAACCCCCATCCTAACATTTGTCTAAACATGGAAGTAAGAAATCTATGGTTTAGTTGTATTTAAATAAAATTTACACAATTTAAAACAAGGAATAAATACGCCTCTAATTCCTAAGTTTGCCCCATGAAATGAATGATTTTGTATCTAATATATTATCATTATCTATGCATAAATTAGTGTTGATACAATTTTTCTCATTAAATTAATATGCCTCCTAGGTGTCTTAAAGTGGATACCTCTATATATTATTATATATATATATATATATATATATATATATATAATATCATATATATGATATATATATATATATATATATATATATAGATATTATATAAGTTAAGTTAATGAAAATTCCATGTGCTAAAATACATATCATATTGTACATATAATATCTATTATATGTACAATATAATATCAAATTTAAATTAATAATATATATATAAAAACTTAAATTATGTTATATATATAATATTTTACATATTACATATATAACATAATTTATTTATAACAAAATATTTTTTTTATATGTTTACACATTATATTATATATATAATATTATACATATTATATATATATTATAATATGATCAAAAGCCGAAATTAAATGGCACCTTGTGTTTACACCAAACAAAAGTCACATCAAACAAAAAAAGAAGGGGTCCCGCCGCAGTGGTGACCACCGGTCATCCTTTTGAAACGCAAAAAGGTTTATAACATTGTTTTAAAAGAAATCCAATTTCAACGAAATATATTTATTAATAAATTTCGAACAGAATATTTTAAAGCCCAAATATTAATATTTGTATATATATAAATGTGCACATATATATATATATATATATATATATATATATATATATATATATATATAGATGAAAATTAATTACAACCACAGTACATATTTATTTTGCCGCCAATACAATAGTTTATTTCTTCTCAAATTTAAACAAATATTTTCTACATTAATACCACTACAAACAAATAAAGTATTAAATTCTTTTACATTAGGAATCTGTCATGAGCCGTAATTGATGATACAAATGAGTAAACTTGATTTGAACATTATTCGAATAATAATAAATATATGAGTCCTTATGAATAATTGTTATATATAATATTAATAATTAATAATTATTAATATTAATAATAACATAAATAGAATATTAACCTTAAATAATATTACTCAATAATAATATTAATGTCACTCCATAAAATAATATATTATTAATTATTAATATATAATAATATATTATTGAAATAATTATGAATATTAGTAATAAACAAATAAATTTTAATAATATCTATATTTAATATAATCATACATTTGAAAACGTATAAGGACATTACAACAATCAACAATATTCTTTAATCAATTTATAATAATTAATCAAATATATAATTGATCAATATACAATCAATTGGTTAATAGACAAATAAATAATAATAAATATAATTTATTATTAAATTCATTCTATAATGAAACCTAGACTATTATAATAATAATTGAATCAATAGAATTAATATAAATAATAAGTATAATTATAAAGTAGTAAAATAAATTATAAATAAATAATAAATAATAACTATTATTATAAATAAATAAAAATATAGAGGCATGTCTCTAAATCTAAAGGTGGCAACCCTTCAACATGCAAATGTATATAATGGATATCAAATCCATTCCTCCCGGAGGATAGATACATAGAAGAAATAAATAAAAATGAGAAGAAGAATAAGAAGAGGTGATTATTCAAATTCCAACGAAAACAAGAAAAGAAATGTAGGAGAAAATCAAGGAGAAAATATAGGAGAAGATCAAGGAGGAAATGTAGGAGAATATTAAAAGGAAATAAATATTGAATAAGCTAAAAATAAAGGCATAAAGAAGGTAAGTATATCTTTTGAGTTAATTTATTTATTAGCATTGTATGAATTAGATATTAACAATAATATGAAATAAACTTTAGAATAATAAGTTATGAAAATTTAAATAATAAATTATGAAATATAGTAATATTGTTATGAAGTAAACTTGCATTTGAAATAATTTAACTCAAATATATTGATAAATAACTAACTAATATATAATATGAAATAAATACATTATATAAAGAATTATGAATTCTTGTGATTATAAGTATAAAATTATATAATGATGTATTATAATTATTAAGGATTGGCATCCTCCTAGTATACAATATTACAAATTACCATTCCCAAGGTAAATCCAAATGCTAATTATGAATTTTAAGACAAATCAAGTAAGGTCCAAATTGGGGACATTACAGAATCTAAAAATTTTAAATTCATTTTGGTTCCGGATCCAACCTGGACTCGTGGATTGGCTGTTGAAGATGGATTCTTCAGCCTCCGCAATTCTCCCGAATGAGACTTCTTCTCCCGAATTCCCACTGATATCCAGCACACGTTCAATCTTCTGTTTCAAAGAAATAATTTCTCCCTGCACACGTTCAACCCTCCGTTTAAAAGAATAATTTCCCAGCACACATTCAATCCTCCATTTCCAAATAATCTTCCAGCACCCCCTCTCCAATCCGAACCTCCTGAGATATAATTTCTTCTCTGACTATATGGTTGGAGAAGTTTCTTTACGGGAAGGAACTTCTCCAACTTCCATAGTTGGTTGGAGAAGAACTAATCTCTCCCGTAAACACAATAAAGTTTTGTTTATATATTATTTTTTTTAATTAAAATATTCTCTAAAATAAGGTTTAATAATAAATTTAATTACTTACCTCTCAAGGAATTCACATAGCACAATTGGTAACTAACTAGCCCCAACTTCTAGGAGGTCTCGAGTTCAACTCCCTCCTAGCTAGTTAGTTTTATTACCAAAAGCTATTTTATTTTATCTTATTTTATTTATTTCTTAATTTATTTTATCAATAACCATAAAGTTAGTGCTATTTGTTAATATAATTAAGTATATATTTATTTATATTTATGAATATATATTCATACCTTAATATACATATATGTGTTTATAAGCATATGTGTGCACCCATATGTTTATGACACATATAGTATAAATAACTCATTATTCATTTTTCTAACATTTTATAACTATATAACCAGAAGATGCAAGGTACAAATAGAAACTCGATCTTAATACTAACATGAAAATCTAAACAGAGATAAGTCATTGAAACAGAAATCGATCAACAAGGACTCACATAGATAACCTACTGACAAAGTTGAGCATACCCTAATAGCAAGATCAAGACCAAACCCTAATACTGATAACCACATAATACCTCCCTATCAGGAACTGATCTGGCATTTCCCACCTAAGGTGAATGATCAAGGGTAAAGGTTTTCTTTTGTGAAGCTTGGTGATATCTCCATGACAACAACAACGATCGAGGATTTTTAAGGGATCGCTCAGACCTGTGGAGCCAGGTGGAGACGATACCCGGTACCTGCAAATCCTGCATCACCAAGAAGAGATACATATACATATAGATATACAAAACAACTATATACAAGCAGATGACCAGGATCGATACATCGTGTGGACCTCACTGAGTGAGTAACTACGACTTCGTCCTGAGTCATGAAAACACATCAGGCATATGTATCCATAAAATAATCATGATAAGGGTTAGTATTCAAATCATTACATCAACATGTAAAACTAATACATTCTTCTAGGATCTCATAAACATATAATCTATGTAACTATACTGAGCATATAAATATCATCTGATGAACATATAATCCTCCATGAAACATAAACATGAGTGCATAGTTCTAACCATCATAATTGAAAAGAGTCAAATCATAGTATCACTATAGGAGAGGTATTACAGATTCATTGAGATGGTATTTCACATTCATCACATTTCAACAAGTCCCCGGAGTAGAAAATAAAGCAGTTGATGCTATGGCCACACTTTCTTCACTTCTTTAGTTACAACAGCATGAGTCTAGATTTGAATTTCTAGTGGAAGAGTTACACTATCCCATCTATGACTCCCAAGAAAGCCATGTCATCTGTACCCTTGTTGGTCATGAGTCATCCTGATATGGTGCCATTTACTCATACCTGTGTGATGGCATCATCCCTGATACATTTAACTGATCTGAAAGGAGAAACCTTACCTGAAACTCTTCTCGCCATTACCTCATCTTTGGTGATTTATATAGGAGGGGTTTAGATGGGACACTTCTTAGGTGCTTAGAAAAGGAGGAATTTGATCAAGCACTAGTTGATATTCACAAGGGAATCTATGGGGGACATTCTAATGGTCTTTCCATGGCTTGAAGGTTGCTTAGGGTGGGGTACTATTGGCCTACCATGCTGATGGATGTAGTATCTTTTGCAAAATCATGCGAAAAATGTAAAAAAAATGGTCACCTGATACATGCTCCAGGCATGGAGATCATTCCTTCCATATCTCATTGGATGTTTTAGTGCTAGGCCTTTGATCTTGTTGGGAAGATTCATCCCAACTCATCACGTGGACATAAATTTATCATCATTGCTACTAACTACTTTACCAAATGGGTAGAAGTCGTTCCACTTTCTGTTGCCTCGGGCAAGATAGTTTCTCTATTTACCTTGAACCATATCATTTGTTGATATGGAGTGCCATCTAAGATAATCACTGACAATGGAGGTTAGTTTAAAAACAAGGATCTTACACAACTCTGCAAGAAATTCAAGATAAAACAACATTGGTCCTCCATTTACTTCCCACAAGGAAATGGACAAGCAGAGGCTTCAAATAAAACTATTCTCAAAATTCTCCATCGAACAGTTCATAAGAATGGTAGATATTGGCATTTACAAATAAATCCAGCCTTATGGGCTTATAGAATGAGTATTTGTACCTAACAGGGGCTACTCCTTTTCCCCTTACTTGTGGTGCTGAAGCAGTGTTACCTTTAGAGGTTGAGATTCCTTCACTTAGAGTCTCTCTCAAAGGTCTAGTTACTAATGAATACTACCATGCCATGAGACTGCAAGAGTTAGAACTTCTAGATGAGAAGCCTAAAGCATCATTTGACCATATGAGGGTCTATCAAAAGTGAATGTCCAAAGCCTTCAACAAAAAGGTTCATCCTAGAGCATTCCAAGTGGGAGATCTTCTCTTATGAGAAAATCCTAAGAACCAACAACATAGAGAACAAAAGGGAAAATTTGAACCTAATTGGCTTGGACCCTACATCATCACAGCAGCTTTTGGAACAGGTGCTTATTTACTATCAATTGAAGAGGGAGAGTAGCTCCCTGAGCCTATCAATATCTTGCACCTGAAGAAGTTCTATCCATGATGCATGTTCTGTCTGGGGGCATCCTTTGTACATATTTATTGATCCTAAAAAAATTCCAAAAAAAATCTTATATAATGATGAAAAATTTCTAAAAATAAAAAAATGTCTTGAAAAAAAAGAGCATCCTAGTGAAAACGTAGCAATAGGCGCTTTGATGTCTCACTAAAAAAATCAAAAAATTCAAAAATTCAAAAAAATAGAAAAAGTGTCTTGGTGAAAACCTGGAAACAGGTGCCTTGGTAATGAAAATACAAAAAAATATATAAAAAGGTCCTGAAAAAATTGCAATAAAATCCAAGTGGTGAAAACTTGGAAACAGGTGCTACTTGAGGCCTTTGCACCCCTGTTTCTTAACATGTGTACTCGACACTTAGCCTTTCTCCATCATGCCTTGTCCTTGTTGCCTTGGTTTGGAATTGGTCTTTGTCTTTGTCTAGGGGTCATAACTATGTTAGCTTTGGTCTCTTGGATGCGTTAGTCTTTAGGACACCTCATGAATGATGTTTTTCAACACCACCCCAACTATGTTTTTCAACACAACCCTTGACATCGAGTGTTTTTCAACACTTATCGGTTTGGTCTTATCCAGTTTTGTCATATGATTCCACCAGCTTGCAAGCATTTGATCTTTATCCTCGGAACTCAGTCTCAGGGAACACACTTAATTTTTTAAATGCAACACTTAATGCTTGAGCTATGTCATGATCTTTTCTTTGTGTGGTGACTGTTATTGCTTTTCATTGAGTATCCTTGTCTAATAAGTCTCTCCATGATGTATAACTAGAGGACTTGGGGCATGGGGCATATTTTTGTTTCCTTTCTACTTGTGGGTGTGGTCTTGAAGCTCTTGAGTGTCTCTTATTGTTCCCTTGACACACTTAGGAGATTTGAGGCATTATCCTTGACTGTTTTTGCACAACCGTTCTTATGGTCATCTTGGCATCTATGCCTTGATGCGAGAGTGGTTTTGCTACAATAAATTGGGTAAGCTAACATTGGATTCATCTTGACCCTTATGTCTTTGATTCTCATGTTAGAATCTTTCCACATTCCAATCCGATATAAATCATATTCATATCTTTAGTTGCACTTGTGACTAGTGAGGATTGTGTGATTTTTTATGTCACTTAATAATGGCCCAATGATGAAAATAAGTTCTTTACATTCTCTAATGAATGAAGAACACAAAATCCTATGTTACAATTTCCCTATTGCTAGTACACCTTTGCATTTTCATGTAGCTTGCATTGTTAGACTTCATTAATTTGCATTTTTAGGCTACATTATGAGTTTGAGAGGGTTTTCCTTCATCTTTCTTGTGGACTTTTAATCAACTATGATCATGTTTTGATCCTCATTTTCTTATCTTCTTTCGTGATCTCAATCAAAATTTCCAATCTTAAATAGTTGATTGATTTTGGGGCATCCTCTTTAGTGGGGCAAATTCTCTTTCTTCTGTCCATTTATTTCTATCTCTTCCAAACTTCTATCTTCCATTTTCTTTCAAGCCACTTATTTTCTTCTGATTCAACCTTGGGGCATAATCTTTCTTATTAATCTACCTTGGTTCTATGATCCTCATATCTTTCATCTTACATAAAAAAGGGTTATCTTTAGTTCGATTTGATCAACTTTATCAATTTATTGTTTCTCCTCTATCTCATTTTGATTTCAATCATGAGGGGGCAGTACCTATCAAACTTCAATCCTTGATTCATCTTTATCAAACCTATCAATCAAACCTTGCTTGAGACTTGAAAATTGCCTATTTATAGGGGTGTTGGCCTTGTCTTTTTCAATCAACTTATCTTTTTCCTGATGTGTTCCCATCCGTCAAACACACATCTAGATTGTTTTGTGATCCCAAATCGATCTCACAATTCAATTCCATTCTTTGACTGCATGTGATCCCAAATCGACCTCACATTAGTCAAAGAGGGGAAAATGTATACACCCTAAAATGGTCGCCTAGACTTTGGGCCCCATTTATTAAATTATCAAATTCCTGATTCAATACTTTGCAAAATTCAAAATCAATCCTAATTAATTCAATAATTTTAATTTTCCCTAAGGTTTGATCATTTCATCAATAATTTTATTTAATTAAAAGAAATATTCTCTCTTAAATAAATAAAATAACCTTATTTAATTGAAAAGGAATATCTCTTAAATGAAATAATTTTATTTAATTAAAACTCCTTTTAATTAAATAATTTTATCTTATTTAGAATAATATCTCTCTTTTAATTAAATAATGTTATCTTGTTTAATTAAAAAAATAATCATTCTTTTAAATAAATAAAAAATCCTCTTAAAGCTCTTTTGTGATGAAAAAGGGTAACAAATAATTAAAAATAAAGAAAATTCCTTTTCTCTCCACACTTTCTAAAAGAACGAGCTTTGTTTCCTCTTTTTCAATTTATCCCACATTGCTCTTGGAGATGCATTCTCTTCCACATTTTCTTATATAAGGAGCCCTCTCCTTCTCATTTCGGATCTGAATTTTCATACTGTTGTTATGCTGTAGGTTTTCTTGGTGATATTTGGAGTTTTGAAGATTATTACATTCTAGCTTTCATATTTACATTAGCTTAATCTTCATAGCATCTTAGCTTAGTTTCCTTCATTGTTTTAGTTTGATCTTCACATAGTTAATTAGTAAAGGAGAGTAAAACTTTCATTTCAATAGCATAGTTTATTTCTTTGCATTGTTATCATCTAGATTAGTTTCATTTACATGCAATAACTTGAAGATCAATGGAGATTAGCATTCTTGCTTCTCATCCTTGAATCTATCATTTCTTGGTGTACTTGCATGGGTTTAACAAGGTCGATCTGAGAGCCTCATATACAACCTCCACACTCCACAAATAGAGAGTTGTGAATGGCTATTAGAGATCTCATTGTTGAGTGTTCTTGGATGTAATGATTCACAGAAGTGTGACTACTTTCTAGCACACAAATCTAAGATTTTGAGGGCATGGCTCCTTTGAGGCATCATTTTTTATTAACCATGTTGGTGTGTTCACGACCTGTGAGGCATGATTTTGTATCACTGTCAATGCTTTTGGTGCTACTCAAATGTGGAGCTGCTTACTATTTTATAACCATGCCAGCTAGGGCATGAGCTTTGAGTGTTTGTGTTTCTCTATTCCATGTACTCCTTGTCTAGATTGGGGCCGACAGCCAATGTTGTTAAACATTTTTGGATGTCATTTTTCTGACTGTCTTCCATGCTATATATTTTATGGCTTGTGAACCTAGGGCATTTGATGCTAGGCATAGGGAATCCCCATACTCATTCATGTTTGTGATGACACGTGATGTTGGTGAGTCATTGATTCTAAGGAGCCTATGAGCCACTCTATTACTATTATTTGATTTAATGGCATTGTTTAATGATCAGATGCTTATGGTACCCATGAGTAACCTAGTAAAGATGACTATTGTTAACTCTATGGTATTGACTGACTGCTTCTCTCCCCCATACACAGTGAGTGAGCTTATGGCACCATGCTCATGGTGTTTATGTCTTCATATAATGGGATTTTGGTCAATGTGTGCTTGGCTCCATGCCCATACATCTTTCACCATGATTTGTTATTTGTTAATTTGGAATGCCTCGGCTTTGTATGAGTTTAACTCATTACTGATGCTTGTTGAATGTTAGTTGTCACCATCTCTCCACTTTTGACCGTGCCCTTGAATGACATTTCATTCTGTGTATGCGTGCTCACTACTGTATTTTCTTTATGTTGTGTCCTTGCTAGCATTTGGTGTCAAAAACACCATTGGATCACTGTTGATGTGTCCTATACTTGCTGGTTATAAAGCCACAAACTGCGGCATCAACGTTGTTGGACTACAACTGATTTGGAATCTGATCGAAGGATCTGTGATTGCAAGATCACTAAGAAGTTACTGATTAGATATGTAATATTATTAAATTAGTATTATGTTGTCATTGATGTCATCTAGTTTGACAACACTTATCTTGTAAGTTACTACACCGAGACATCTGAAGAAAAGTGTAAAAGAGATGAAGAACAAAGAATTCTACATGAGGAAAGATGTACATGACAGATGAGGATAAGGAACACATTGAGTAACTTACTGATGAGTCTATGACTTGATGATATTGACTTTAGTATGTTGCATTCATCTATAATGGAGTATAGAGCTGAAAGACAAAAAGTAGTGCTGTCGGTAAATGAAGCATTTTTAGTATACACTAATGAAGTGTAGCGTGTATTGACTACAGTATTAACCAAGTAGTGTTCACCGATGCATTCTTTGTTAACCAAGCAGAACATAATGAATTAAATGATTAGTTTAAGCTGATAGGAATGATGAGCTAGCAAAAGTATAACATCAAGGTAACAGATAATGTTTGTTATGTAGATCAACGGCTGACAAAATTCAAAGAAGATCTAATGGAGAAGATTGAAATGTGTTATTGACAAAAGTACCAAGAAAGTTTTAAGCGACAAAATCTATGAATGTGATTAAGGGGCAAAATATGATGGTGGAGAAGAAAATGATCTACTCATCTATATAAGAGAACATAAATTCTTTAGTAAGAGCATGAGGAGAAGAAGTAGAAGCTTCAGGAATTTTGCGTGAACAAAATTTCATGCATTCTGATTATACTGGTTAGTGAGAACCAAGCTGCAAAACATTTACCGAGCTACAAAGAGCTATTATCGACGGATAGTAAGTTGATATAGTATTGAAACTGAAGTGAAATATTGATCAGAAGGATTTGTATGGACTAAATATTGATCTATAATCTGCAATTAAAGTTGTATTAAGGTAGGTCATTTTACTGTTACATATTTAACCATTGTATATAGTTCAAATTTCTTAACCGAGTGGACTCTAAAAGTCTTATGATGTATCATTCATAGAATGAACATTGTTATCTTGTCAACCCATAGTGAATGCTAGTTGGATGATAACTTCTAGTCTAAAATCCTCTAACAAGGTCACACCTGACAGTGTGTTTGTAACCTTTAACAAGGTTGGGTCTTAACCAACCTCACTTTAGAAGAGTGAAAATTTTTGGGTTGCCGGTCCCAGGTGGTTTTTCCCTTTACAGGGTTTCCACGTTAAATCTTTCGTGTTATGTCATGTGGATTGTGATGTTTGTTTGTTATCATACTTTGCATGTTACATGGTAGATTTGATCGGTAAGCAGTTTAGTATTAGACTAGTAATCAATAAAAGCACAGACAGTGATAGTTATTATTGCTTACCGCCGAGCAAAAAGTGAAGAAATTGTTTTGAATTATACATTTTGAATTGGGACACTAGATAACCGATTCACCCCCCTCTCAGTTATTCTAACAATTGGTATCAGAGTTGTGTTGCTTGGAACAAAGTTTTAAGGACTTAAGCATAAAGGTCTCAAGATGTATAAGAGGAAAGTACCAAAATTGAATAAAGAGAACTTTGCAATATGGCAAAGCAGAATGAAGTTGCACATATCTGGAATTGGGAACTCAACACTAGATCTGATGCAAAATGGCTACATGCAACTGTCCACTGGTCCCCTAACTGTTGATCAACTGAAGGATACGCATGAACATAATGTTACTATGATGGAACTTGCTGCTACCTGTATCGACACTGAATTTGAAGATATCAAGACATGCACAACTGCCAAAGGAATGTGGGATAAGTTAGCACAAATCTATAGTGGAGATCTGAATGTCAAAAGAGCTCAAGCTAAAAGTCTGAGAGGTAGATTTGATGATATGAGAATGAAAGAAGGTGAAAATATTGTCCAATATTCAAATAGCCTCAAAGAGGTGGTACATGCTATTAGAGCATCTGATGGAGTAATTGATGATGAAACAGTGATAAGTAAGATTCTCAAAACTTTGCTACTAGTTTATGCAATCAGGATTTCTGCAATTCATGAAACAAGAGCTACATCCAACCTTACTCTTGACACTCTGATTGGTAAACTTACAACCTTTGAATTAAAAAACTTTCATAACAGTGTTGTTCCTTCTGTTGAATCCGCTTTCATGTCTTTTGTAAAGATTGGAAAGTCTAGCAAGAATGGTAAGAATTGTGATAGTGATGACAATACTGATGATGAACTTGAAGAGCTTGAAGCACTTATGGCCAAAAGATTTCCCAAAGGAAAAGGAAGGTATAGAGGCAAGCTACCTTTAACATGCTTTAACTATAAAGAAGTCAGTCATATTGATACTAGATGTCCTCAGAAGAAAGATGATGATAGATCTAAAGACCGATCTGATGGAAGCTATGTAAGAAGAGTCAATAGAGGTTACTGACACAACAACAGAGACAACCGAGATGAAAAAGGCAAAAAGGTATGTTACATAGCCAAAGATATTGAAACTAAATCTAATTCTGATGATGATATAGAAGTTGTATTTGTTGCTATGAAAGATGACTCAGAAGAGGAAGAGAAACATGAAGAGACAACCCTGATCTCTAAAGTAAGCAGAAATGATACATGGATCATAGATAGTGGTTGCACACATCATATGACTGGTGATGTAGAGAAGTTTGATCATCTTGTTGAATATAATGGAGGATTTGTGAGAATGGGAAATGATGCACCTTGTATGGTAGGAGGTAAAGGATCACTAATGATCAATGACATATTACAATGTGAAAATGCATATTGGGTAGATGGACTAAACTATAATCTAATAATTGTGGCACAGTTGAATAATTCAGGCCACTAACTGGCTTTTGAGAGAAAAAAGGTGAAGATTTATGATGATGGAGGAAGACTTGTCAGAACTAGTACACAATCCAAAGGTAATCTATTCTATCTTGATATGGATCAGTCTTCTTGTTTGCTAATAAAAGATGAAGATGCTTGGTTGTGGCACCAAAGGTTATGCCATGTGAACTTCGACAACATGATCAAGATTAGTAGAAAGAAAAGAGTTAGAGGACTGCCTAACTTAACAAAACCTAATCATGCTATGTGCCATGAATGTCAAAAAGGTAAGATGACTAAGTCTAGTTTCAAAAGCAAAGACTACTCAACAAAGAAGATACTTGAGTTGGTTCACACCGACCTATGTGGTCCTATGAGAACTCAGAGTTGTTCTGGTGATAAATATTTTATTCTTTTTGTTGATGATTATACTAGACTGATGACTATTATGTTCTTGAAAGAGAAATTTGAAGCTTTTAAAATGTTTAAATGGTATAAAGCTAAGGTAGAGAAAGAAACCAGAAAGGAAATAAAATGTTTAAGATCTGATAGATGAGGTGAATTCATCTCTGATGAATTTACTAACTTTTGCAATGAGCATGGAATCAAGAGGCAGGTATCTGCACCGAGGACACCTCAGCAAAATGGCATTACTGAAAGAAGGAATAGGTCTATAATTGATTGTGCTAGAACACTGATGTTACAGAAGAATGTTGCTCAGACATATTGGAGGGAAGCTGTCAACACAGTTGTATATGTTCTTAACTGAGTACAACTGAAGAAGGACTCAAACCGAACTCCTTATGAACTATGGTTTGGACACAAACCTACTGTAAGTTATTTTAGAACTTTTGGAAGTAAATGCTTTATCTTGAAAGATAAGAGAAATGGAAAATTTGACTCTAAAGGAGATGAAGAGATATTTCTGGGATATTCCACTACAAGTAAAGCATACAAATGTTTGAATAAGGCTACAAATAAGATTGTTGAAAGTACTAATGTTCGTGTTGATGTATTTGATGATAAGTACACTGAGGAAAGTACAAAGGAACTAGAAGACTATGGTAGATTCACTTACATTGAATATCCAGAGTGTTTACTGAAACCACAGACAGTGTCAACCGGTCAGTAAGGAATCAATGCAGTACAACAGGAACCACAAACCGGTGAACATGAAGAAGTTGTCAAGAAAGAAAATGACCCTAAGTAGGATGAACAAGAAAGGAGAAATCAAGTCTTGGCTATTTTTGTCAGAAGACATCATCTTGAAACACAAATCATTGGAGACAGACATGCTAGAATGCAAACCAGAAGCAAAACAAGACAAGGTACATGTTTAATTTGGGAATTTGAACCTAAAATGGAGAAAGTTGCATTAGAGAATGAAGAATGGATTAATGCAATGAAGGAGGAAATAGAACAAATTGAAAAGAACAAAACCTGGTCCTTAGTACCCCGACCAAAAGATAAGAATGTTATCGGTACTAAGTGGATATACAGGAATAAATTGAATGAAAATGGTGAAGTCACAAGAAATAAAGCTAGATTAGTATGCAAGGGATATGCACAGGAAGAAGGCATTGACTATGGTGAGACATTTGCACCTATTGCTAGATTAGGAGTTAGAATGCTACTTGCATATGCTGCACATAAGAAATTCAAAGTCTATCAAATGGATGTGAAGTCAGCATTTTTGAATGGTATACTTGAAGAAGAAGTCTACATTGAACAACCTAAAGGATTTGTTGATCTCGACAACAAAGACATGGTATGTAGATTACATAAAGCTTTATATGGACTAAAGCAAGCACCGAGAGCATGGTATGAAAGACTGCATACTTACTTGTTAAGTATTGGATTTGTTAGAACAAGTGAAAACAACAATCTATATATGAAAGGTGATACTGATGATACTATTATCATTGCTGAAATTTTTGTTGATGACATTATCTTTGGAGGTTCAAATCTTGTCTGCAAGGCATTTGCTGATGAAATGCAAAAGGAATTTGAAATGTCTATGTTCAGAGAGATTAAGTTCTTTCTTGGACTACAAGTGATTCAGCAGAGTGATGGGATATTCATCACACAATCTAAATACATAAAGGAAGTATTGAAGACATTTGGCATGGAAGATGCTAAACCTGTAGGAACAACGATGGCTACTAGATGAAAATTGACAAAGGACAATGAAACTACCGAGGTAAACCAGACACTATACCAATCCATGATTGGTAAGTTAATGTATGTAGTTCACAGTAGGCTAGATATAGCACATGCTGTAGGAATTGTTGCAAGATTTTCTACTAATCCTAGAGAATCACACATGATAGCTACAAAAAGGATTTTAAGATACTTGAAGAAAATAGAAAATTATGGATTATGGTATTCTAAGGAAGGGATGTTTGAACTAAAAGTTTACACCAATGCTGATTGGGTTGGAAATGTGGATAATAGAAAAAGCACCACCGGAGGAGCATTCTTCTTTGGTGAAAGACTTGTAGCCTAGACAAGTAAAAAGAAGGCTTGTATTTCTCAGTCTACAGCTAAAGCAGAATATGTTTCTGCTGCTACTAACTATTCAAACATTGCATATATCAAACAAGTGTTGGAAGGAATGAATGAGGTAATCACTGACTCGGTGATTATATATTGTAACAACACTAGTGTAATTAATATTTCAAAGAATCCTGTGATGCACTCTAAGACAAAGCATATATCTATTATCATTACTTGAGAGAACAAGTGCAAGAGAAGAAAATTAAGTTAGAATTTGTTACATCCAAAGAACAACTTGCAGATATTTTTACAAAACCCCTACCGAAGGACACATTTGAATACTTGAGGACTAGACTTGGGGTCCATCCCCTGTCTATCGGTCACTAAGGTGATCTAGATGTTGCATCAACCAATTATTATTAGAAGATTATTCATGTTGATGCAGCATAGCTCACACTTTGAATCTTGTTCAAAGTTGTGATTAAGTTTGATAACTTGAATTGATGAGAAATCAGTATACAGAGATACAGAGGAAGTCTTGAACACCACAGAGAGTTACTTGGCTACTACAGAGCTGATTATTTTATTTGTTTCTTTGGCATTGCTGTCAAAGGGAGAGATAAACAATATGAAATGAAAAAGGGAGAGATAAACTAAAAAGGGGAGAGATTAAAACCGCATATGAAAAGGAACAAGCACTGATGACAATTATCTAAGGGAGAGACAATCTGAATGAGATAGCGTACTGAAGATCAGTTACAAAAAATAGAAGTAGGAACAAGAGAACTGAAAAGATCACAACTACAGAAAGGTAAAGCTGTATTACTTAATATTGGTTTAGTAATGTAGTGATTAAACATATTAAGTCTATTTGACTTACAACATTTGTTTACAAAGTTTTAGAATGTATGTTTGGTATGTGTATGGTACATTTCATATTACTTGAGTTGCCATCAATGCCAAAGGGAGAGATTGTTGGACTACAACTGATTTGGAATCTGATTGAAGGATCTATTATTGCAAGATCACTAAGAAGTTGCTGATTAGATATGTAATATGATTAAATCATTATTATTTTTTCATTGATGTCAACTAGTTTGATAGCACTTATCTTGTAAGTTACTACACTGAGACATCTGAAGAAAAGTGGAAAAGAGATGAAGAACAGAGAATTCTACATGAGGAAAGATGTACATGACAGATGAGGATAAGGAGCACATTGAGTAACTTATTGATGAGTCTATGACTTGATGATATTGACTTTAGTATGTTGCATTCATCTATAATGGAGTATAGAGCTGAAAGACACAAAGCAGTGTTGTCGGTAAATGAAGCATTTTTAGTATACACCGACGGAGTGCAATGTATATCGACCGTAGTATTAACTGAGCAGTGTTAACCGATGCATTCTTTGTTAACCAAGCATAATAGAATGAATTAAATGATTAGTTTAAGTTGATAGGAATGATGAGCTGGCAAAAGTATAACATCAACGTAACAGATAATGTTTGTTACACAGATCAACAGCTGACAAAATTCAAAGAAGATCTAATGGAGAAGATTGAAACATTTTATTGACACAAGTATCAAGAAGTTTTAAGCGGAAAAATCTATGAATGTGATTAAGCAGCAAAATTTGATGGTGGAGAAGAAAATGATCTACTTGTCTATATAAGAGAACAAAATTTCTTTAGTAAGAGCCCAAGGAGAAGAAGAAGAAGCTATAGGAATTTCGCGTGAACAAGCTTTCATGCATTCTGATCATACTAGTTAGTGAGAACCGAGCTACAAAACATTTACCAAGCTACAAAGAGCTATTACCGATGGACAGTACGCTGATATAGTATTGAAACTGAAGTGAAATATTGATCAGAAGGATTTGTATGGACTAAATATTGATGTGTAATTTGCAATTAAAGTTGTATTAAGGTAGGTCATTTTACTGTTACATAGTTAACCATTGTATATAGTTCAAATCTCTTAACCGAGTGGACTCTGAAAGTCTTCTGATGTATCATTCATAGAATGAACATTTTTATCTTGTCAACCCATAGTGAATTCTGGTTGGATGATAACTTCTAGTCTAAAATCCTCTAACAAGGTCACACCTGACAGTGTGTTTGTAACCTTTAACAGGGTTGGGTCTTGACCGACCTCACTTCAGAAGACTAAAAATTTTTGGGTTGTCGGTCCCAGGTGGTTTTTTTCTTTATAGGGTTTCCACGTTAAATCTTTCATGTTATGTGTGGATTGTGATGTTTGTTTGTTATCATACTTTTCATGTTACATGGTAGATTTGATCGGTAAATAGTTTAGTATTAGACTAGTAATCGGTAAAAGCACAGACAGTGATAGTTATTATTGGTTACTGACAAGCAGAAAGTGAAGAAATTGTTTTGAATTATACATTTTGAATTGGGACACTAGATAACTGATTCACCCCCCTCTCGGTTATTCTAACACAATGTATTGAATTTTCCATTGAATTAAAGCCCAAGCTTGCTAGTTGCAGAGCACATGAGAAAGTTTAAGACACCATGTTTGTACGAGCTTACTGCTTCCATCTTTTGCCTTGCAATGATTTGTTATTTACTAATTTCTCACCATGTATAGTCTGGGATTACTGAATTTCACTGCATTGTTGGTGGAATCATTTCTTTTGTAGGTGCATTGATGTTTCATGTTTGCTGGATACACTGTTTGCTAGGATATTTAATCACTTAGCATGATTGATTTTTACTAAGGTCGAGAACCTACTAGAGGAACATAGCATGATGCCTGTGTGCTCATTGTTTGTGGCTTGTGCTTTCATTTTGGCATTTGAATTTACTATGCTTTGAATGAGCTATGACATTGATGTTTATCCATCCCACTGGTACACCAAGGGCATCACATGTTGTGACTGGTATCATGTTCACTATTTTTTCTTTAAAATGTCTGCAGCCCACGAACTTGATGTATTGTTGGCTATTTGTATGTCCTGTGAACCTAGCTTATATAATTGATGTAATTTGATGTATACAAAATGTACCTCTAGTGATTCCATGCCCAACCCATTTTATTATGGTAGCTTGGTGTCATCATTTGCATTGAGATACCCATCGATTATTGTTCCTTTTCAGCATCTTTATTATTAGTTTGATCTCATTGCATTCAACATCTTTTCTATCTAAAATTTACCTCGGGAACTTGATGTATTGTAATTCTTTGTTTGTTGGTGCACATTCACTATTGTTGTTATTATCATTCTCCGCTCTATTTTGGATAGTGTTACCTCACTGCTCTACCATTTGATACATTTGTTTGCATGATTTTAAAGCATGTTTTGTTAGAGACATTGTGTTTATTTGATCATCCTATTGTAGCCCATGATCATTAAGGACATATTATCTACCAATTATCTTGAAAGCAATGTGATCCTGAACTCTTACCATTATCCTTGTTGTTGCTAAAACTTGACACCATGCTCTGTGAGTTTTCTTGGTTTATTCAATGTACCAAGGTGTCTTCTTGGTATAATGACACCATCTTGACTTATTATAATTGCCCCATTGTTCCATTCTTTGAGGCTCATTTGACATCATACCATTTGGTGCTCATCCTTCCTGGCACATGCATTGTCCATTTACTATTTCATATGTTTATATGCCTTACTGTCACTGATTTGTCAACTATATCCCTTTACTATTTGGATCATAATGTAGGTTTTGATCATGTTCATGTTGCACATATATTTTCTCAACATGTAGATTTGTGTTCTCTTAGTTCTCTGTTTTGATATTGATTTGATGAGTCTCTCTTGAATTTTCCAATGCCTCTTTGACCATGCCCCGCTTTATTTTCCTTTTTGATCCTTGACTGTCCCACCGATACTACATCATCTGGTTGTTTCCTTGGTGATCATGGGTGTTCTTTGCCTATGATGTAGCTAGTGCCAAGGAAATTTGAGGTTTTACTGGCATCGAGTGCATCATAGGTCAAGGTCATTCATCTGGATCCCAACATCTAGTCATTTTTGTTTCTCAGATAATCATGCAACTTTGAAGATGGTCTCTACTAGGAATACCATCTTCTTAGCTCCTTGATTATCTGAATGAGGGAACAACACTAAATCAACTTCTTCTCTATCTGCACATGGAACAAATGAGTTAGTGAAAATATGGTATCTCTTTTATTTTGGTAGCTCCTTTAAATACACATGCCCTAAGAACAGCCCTTACCAGAGGTGTATGACTGAGTGCATATATGCATGCTTGTAAGTACTATGGCAACATACATTGTTTAGATCCATTGGATCTAACCCCCCTTCTTTCTCTCTTCTCACAGGTTCTAGACCACAGGAGTTCTTTGGACAGGACCGGATCTAGAATTCGATACCAGGAAATGTCTAGTACCCTAGTATTTGTATTCATCATTTCATGTATCTCTACACTTATTTATGCAATTCAGATAATGGCTATGATCACGGCCTATGTGAGCTTCAGATAAATGTTATTGTCATCTCTTTTCCTTCTGTACAACACACTTAAAACATGGTACATATACATGTAATGCTTAGATGTAGATCATTTCTTTTCTCTTTTATGCACCTTATAATGAAATGAACACAAATTTTAAGAAAGACCACTAATAATTCAAACCACGGTACAATAGTCTCACTAAGTAACTAGGCCTCCAAAGATGAGTAAAATACTGATAACAGTCCCATGGAGGACCCAACCTATACCCCTAGGTACTTAAGAGGGGTGGGCCATTTCTTTCACCTTTCAACCCTAATAGGCGAGCATCATTGCAAAGGTGATTTCATGCACTTCCTTAGTACAATTTCTTTTAAAAAAATTTCTTGAGTTTTCCTTTGGATTAGTTGAGTATCCTATGTAAGCACTTTTATCATAGACATATTAGATCTAGTGTCCATCCATGAATTTTGGGATTTTTCACACATGATGTGCCATATTATTGGACTCACACTAAATTATAAAGTGCCATGGGGGACTGTGTAGAGCCATTGATTTCCAATCATAGCTTTGTCAATGAGAGAGTTCCTCCACAACAACAAAAAAATCACTAATATGCTTGCCTCATGCGAGTGTGTAGTTTAACCACACACACCCTTTTTTGAGTTGCAAATACTTTTGGTCCCTTGTGCATAGCATGGTTGTAATACCCCAAAATTGGCACCTCACAATTCTAATCAATTTTGTGTATTCCTTCAAATTTCTACATCATCAAAGTCCTATTGTACTAGGCAATTCTATCTCCTAATTGACTTTATTTGACTTGGTGTCAAATGCAAAAAACCCTAAATTTTCATTAATCATACACTATATTTAATTCCTAAATATTTGACGTTTATTGGTTAAATAATCCCTTTGATTAATTAATTTGATTCTAAAGTCCTAGTGCTTTTAATTAAATTAATTCCACCCCCTTTAGCTAATACACATCAAAGGAATTAAATATTATTTGGTTATTGAAATGGATTACTCTCATTTGGATTTAATACTTCAAATAATTTGAAAATCCACCCATGTGGCAATAATTCATTTTCTTAATTAAATAATATCCTCCAACTTGTCTCACCTTCCTCCATGGAGATGAAGAGTCAGTCGTTTCTTTCCAAGAAACTCTTCATCCTTCACCTGAGCTCTTCTATATTATGGACTCCTTTTTTCTCATTTGAGGAGGCAATTTTGAGTGCACTAAAACTATAGTGAATTTTTGTCTCACTTTGATATTTCTTAAGCTATTTTCTCATTTCAATTTAGAGTAATTTTCATTTATTAGTATAATTTTACATACTCATTTTAATCTAGTTTTCTTACTATATGCTTAGATTAATTCTCATCTTTCATTTTCAAGCTTTAGATTAAATCTGCATCTTCATATTTCTTTCAAGTTTATAGTTTAATTTGCATAATCATTCTTAGTTTAATTGAAATTCAATCTTCTTATGCATTTTAAAATCCTTCATTTTAGAATTGGTGTATGGTTGTTGGGCTCTCATTTTGAGAGTAAATTCAAACACCCCATCTAAATAGGAGGTGACGGGTCGATTCAATCGATATTGCAAAGTGAATAATTCATATTCATTGTCATAATTCAACTCATTATGCAATGAATATGTCATGCCTATGGCTGAATTAGAGGTCAACATTTAGACATAAACATTTTGGCACCCACCGTGGGGCATAAAATTGATTTCTGGCCTCATTGATCTCGAATTTTTTTTGAAAATTCTGCACTCTGTCATATGTCTGTACTTCACTATGTACAGAATCTTGTGTGAGTTTTATGAGTGTGCCGCAAGAAGTTTTTCTTCCATTAGCACTTTCTCGTGCGAAAAAGGACTATCTTGTGCAGGTCCTTGCACTTTCTCCCACGTAGTGGTGTACTTTCTCATGTGAAGCTTGCCATCAAAATTTGAAATTTCTTAGTTTTCTATATTGTTCTATTGCTTTTTTTTGACATTGTTATTTGCTATGATTTTTATATATCTCTATTTTTCTAACAATGTAATAGTGGGTTGCAGAACACTTTACCAAGACATAAAAACTTGCTAATGGTTTACTTGCAGGACGGTTGTCGAAGGCTATTTTAAAACGTTGTGCTTGTCTACTATTTTTACGCACATAGTATAACTAGGTCCTTGTTAAAATTTCTTAAGGGTCTTGATAGTAGGCTAGGGTAATAGGCTCTTCATTACATGGAAGTGATGCCCATGGATGAATCCGATACCCAGATCTTGCTAGCATGATAGATACCCGATGCAAGAGCATCCTGGGTGTAAGAACAATCTTGCATCACCCAAAAATATTTCTGTTTACTTTTCAATAAGGGATATCTTATGCAGAGCTGCTATTTATGGAAACTTACTATTTTTAGTAAGTTGGTCATATGATCTCAGAATGTTCTGATTTCATAGTTGGAGGTTCATCTCAATCATTTCAACCTACCAGTTGAGTTTCATTTCCACATAATCAGTATTGGTGAATTTATTGAGGTTTTTGGGTATGAAATCTTTCAAGTCAATTTTGAAAACCTTAGAGGCTCTAGTCATGATCAACCCCTGGCTGACTAGCGCGAGCGCGTGTCAGGCACTGTAGATCTCATCATGGTGTTTCTGAAAAGTGGTTACAATAGAAAAATGGAGTTACGATTAAAAATTTATGGCCTCCAAAAGTTGGGTTACCTAAAATCATATTTTGTATTTCTTTTGAGCCGACCCTATTGTAATAATTGTGAAAAAATAAATAATTCTTTGTTTAGTCAGCCTAAAGGGCTAAATTTCTGGAACCTTCTCAGGCGATGGAAATTGCCTATATAAGAAAGGTCTGTAGTGTTGTCTTAGGCAGTTTGGGACATTTCTAGGTAGTAGATCTAGGTATTGATTCGAGGCTTTGTCCTAAAGAATATTGTAAGGGAATGCCCATGTGGCTTTAAAAATTGTAATTCTGGGTAAAAGCACAATAAGCTGTCACCCTTTTACAAAGGAAGAGGCTAACAACACCAAAACGAAAAAACTTCAAGGGCATAAAAGTCACATTTCTATTTAGAATTTGAAGATGATGTAAACTAATGAAATGTGTGAAATATGATAAATTTTATGCCTATAATTTTTTAAAATTATTTTGGACATAAATTAATATATTTTTTTAATTTTTAAAGTCTATTTTTCATGTCCTAAAAATACAGCAAATCAGGGGGTTTACCTCCCGTCAAATAATTATAAGACATTGTTTTTTCTCCCAATTTCAAAATATGTTTTAGATGACATGTATACCTAGTGCAACAAAAAGGAAAGAAGTGTTTTCGATCTATAATTTGCCCGTTATAAGTATTCAAAGTACAACTTACATGAAATCAGTAGTTTTTATCTCCCGCCACTTTTCAGCTATCAAAATTTTTCTAAAATTTAAATAAATTATATATTCTTGAAGAAGATTCTCTTCTCTAGTGCCTCATATAATTTTAATTTTTTTTTTAATTGATTTACTATTTTTTTTAATTTATTGAATCGGCAACTTCTCAAAGCTTTATATACCTACATGTGGTTTTTTACAAATTTGTTTAACATTTTCCAATTGAAATTATATAAAATTTATATTTTTAGAATTTTAATTCCGAGATCTACAAAAGGGTAGTTTTAGTTTTTTCAAATTTTTAATTTGCAGAAGAGAAAAAAACACCACAAGTGCAAATTGTGTATTATTTGTGTTTTTTAAGTTTTGGCTGCCAAGTTGGCATGCCACTTAGGATGACTCGGCCGAGTGGGACTCGGCCGAGTCCCCTCAAGTCATCGGCCCCTCATGACCGGTCGCGTGAGCGACCGGTCCTTTCAAACCAAAGGGTATATATGTGCATAATATTTTTTAAAAAATATATATCAATTGCAAATTTACATTCTTATTTTAGGATATAAGGATATTTTGAAGCAAGAAGTCATTCTTTTGGAGAAGTTTCAAAGAAATTTTGATTTCGAAAGAGTTTGAAGACAAGTTTTTCAGTGACGAAGTAGTAAAACAATAAAAAAAATCTTGCTTAAATATTTGAGCAATGGGAAATAAAAGGACTAGAACAAGGAAGTATGATCGTAAAAGGGATGACCAAATGAAAGGTCATACGAAACGTGTCCAAGAGCAACCAATGGATGTTGAAGAAGAACCTATCACTGTAGAAGGTGCAACTCAACTAGGGGAGGATATTGGTAGTAGTCGAAGTATATATTTTTTTCCTACAATGCAGAATTTGATGGACATGAATGAGGAATCACTTATTAGTCAAATTGAACCTGAACACTTGGTACCTGAAAGCACTATTAAATTGCATCTCAAAAATATGTGGATGGAATATTTTGAGAGTAAATCTTTGGTGGGAAAAGCACAATTGTTTGCAAAGTTATTCAAGAAAAAAGAAATGACTCCGGTTTTGGAATTGTTGGGTATTGATAATAGGAAAGTTGGAGGAGGTAAAGTAAAAGAGACAATAATTCAAAATTTACAAGAT
The DNA here is from genome assembly GCA_027943335.1 of Chamaecyparis obtusa. Lineage (NCBI taxonomy): Eukaryota > Viridiplantae > Streptophyta > Pinopsida > Cupressales > Cupressaceae > Chamaecyparis > Chamaecyparis obtusa. The sequence continues at coordinate 762,391 of BSBK01004260.1, forward strand.
GCACTGAATGTTGTTAACAAGGCAGATCATAAAGGACCAGATTCAAATGCAGCTAGAAGAGCCTTGATGACTATGATAACTAGTAAGAAATTGACACATAGAAATCAAGTTCGAGCAATTTCTGATTTACTCAACGTATCTCGAAGAACTATACAGAGATATATTAGGAAGAGAAATATGTTGGATATGAATATTGAAAAGAATTGGGTACAGATTTGTAGACTTCCCCGTAAAGACAAAATTTTTGAAGATGTAAGAAGACGGGTCATTGATTTTTGGACCAACCACTCTCGTGTTTCTTCCAATAGAAGGGACACTATACAAATGGACGATGAAGAGACCGGTATGAAGATTTCACATCCAAAACATTTTGTCGATACTACACAAAGTGAATTGTTTGAAGCATTCAAACATGAATTTTTAGATGTGAAAATATGTCAGAGAATGTTTGAGATGTTGCGCCCTTGCTTCGTACGCATAAATAAGGTTCGTGAAACATGTTGTTGTCGAAATCATGTTGAGTTTCACTTATACTTGCAATCATATAAAAAGGTTACGACAATACTTAATCTAGGTATGGTTACTGGAAGTACAACAGAATTTGTAAAGTCCATTTTATGTGATAAATCAGAAGATTCAGATGAATTTAATGTCCAGTGTATAAAAAATGAATGCAATAATTGTGGAAATTTGCAGCAATTTCTTTTACAATTTGATAATATTGATGTTACAACACCAGTCCAGTGGAAGAGATTTGAATATGAGATATACCAAACGAAGACAGGAGGTGAATCAAAAAAAATTACATTAAAAAAGAGTGAATTACCATACCTTCAGTTCATGGACAGATTTCGATCTATGATTTATCCACATATCCAACATTGTCATGGTGCACGATGGCAAGCTAAACAGTTTCGTGATTCCAAAAATTGTTTCCCACTTGGTTGTATTCTTTCAGTTGTAGATTTTGTGGAGAACTATACATTTTCCCCTCAAAAGGAGCTCCAAAGTCAATATTATCATTCTGATCAAGTTGCAATATTTGTGCATGTGACCTATAGACATGCACAATACAATTTGGATGGGATAGAATCTGGTATAGATCAAAATGAACACATTATCATCAAGGAGGTTCATTTCTATATTAGTGATGACAAGGTTCATGATAGGAGCTATGTGGCTCATTGTTTCAACATGTTTTTCAACAATCTTGCAAGTCATGGGATAAATGCTTCACAACATTGGATCTGGTCTAATGGGTGTGCAGGTAAGTACGTACATGCATTAAAAATTTTATTTTAATTTTTTTTTTGAGCATTTCTAGATATATTTATGTGTCACATTTAAATACATTTTTGTATTTATTTGAATTGTAGGTCAATTTAAGTCTGCAAAAGCTTTTAATTGGTTAGCCATGCAACATGCTAGACACAACGTTAAGTTTGTTTGGAACTTCTTTGAAAGTGGACATGGAAAAGGAGAACATGATGGAGCAGGAGCATGTGTGAAGCGTGCACTCCGACAACATGTACTTCAAGGTATGTGTACATACATTTGATATTCAACTTGTTTACTTGACTAGACTATTTAAAACTTTACATTACATGTACACATGTATATATATAACTAAATTGTTAAAAATATATCTCTCTAGGTAACATGATAGAGAATTCAAAGAAGATTGTTGAATGGTGTCAAAATCATTTTTCTACTCGAGACACAAAATACAACAAACGTTACTTTTGGGAAGTGATAGGTATTTATTTAATTTACTAAATTATTTTTCAAACTCAAATTCATGAAACTACATATATAGGTATGTCATGTATGTGTGTTTTAACTTGTTGTGTATATATATATATATATATATATATATATATATATATATATATATATATATATATATATATATATATATATATATATATATATATATATATATATATATATATATATATATAATGCATTTCACATTTTTCATGATTTCAAACTGAGATCTATATATCAATCCATCCAATCTAGATATCGATTGATCGAATCCCTACAATTGTCAATCAATTGTTGGAATTAGAAGTTTGCATCAAGTGATGACTATGGGACAACACAAGCCTCCACTGATTCAACTAAGAGATAAATCATGCTTTTGTGAAGATTGTCTTAACAACAACACAATGAGTCAATGTGTTAATATTGCAAATGGATATGTTTCAATATGGGATCATAAAGTGTTAATTAGAATGCCTCCTTATGAAGATGATGACAATGTCATAGACATCCATGATCCTATATATTCAGCTGACTATGAACGTGTTTCTGATTTAGTTGTTACAGGTGCGTATTTTTTATTTCTAGGTATATTTACATGATATATATATATATATATATATATATATATATATATATATATATATATATATATATATATATATTACATGAACTTGAGGTTTAAATTTAACATTTACTTGTACACATAAATATAAATTGTGTAGGTGATATTTTTGCTGTGGTTGCGGATCCTGAGAATATAGAAGGTGTAGATTATTAGCTACTAAGATGCACCAAGGAAAAACACAAGTTGCTTGAAGAAGTTGTTGATGGTGATGGACAAAAATATCTGACTGGTTCAGTTGTTATTGAAGGCACCTATTATCAACAAGATAAGATTGAAAAAAATGGAATTAAATTTGTTGAATACATGCGTGGAGAGAGAGTTCTACATTATAGTCACTTGGTTATAGCGACGAAATTGCAGTTTGAAACTGTGTCAAAAAAAGGGTCAAGTAAAAACCAAAAGTGGAAGTTGCCTACTGAAGAGCATGAAAAACTTTTGGAGATAATAAAGGATAGAGAGGATCCAGACTACATGTATCAGGAGCTTTAGGTTTAAGGATTTTAATTTTTACATACTTAATTTAAATCCTATTTGAAACTTCTATGTAGACTTTAAATTTGATTTGAAATTTATGATTAGATTGAATTTATGGATCAAGATTAAACCTGAATTGAATTTTAATTGATGAAAGTTATCTCTCTCTCTCTCTCTCTCTCTCTCTCTCTCTCTCTCTCCCCTTCCCCTTCCCCCCTCTCTCTCTCTCTCTCTTAGAACTAGAACTTTCAATTTACTTTCTACTTGAATTTTAATTTCAATTTATTCATTAGATTGATTAGATAAATATTAGATAGGTCTATATTTCTATTTTTTGTTTAGATTGATTAAATGTAGGTCTATATTTGAATTGAAATTAGATTGATTCTTTTTTCAATTGATTAGAATATTAGGTCATGTTTGGTCATGTTAGGTCATATTAGGTCATGTTTGGTCCTTAAGGGCTCATGTGAGGTAAAATTAGGTCTTAAGTGATCATTTTAGGTCTTAAGGGGTCTTTTAGGTCATGTTAGGTCTTAAGGGGTCTTATTAGGTCATGTGAGGTCATGTTAGGTCTTAAGGGGTCTTTTAGGTCATGTGAGGTCATATTACATCTTAAGGGGTCTTTTAGGTCATGTTAGGACATGTTAGGTCATATTAGGTCTTTTAGGTCTTATAAGGTCTTGAGGGGTCATGGCTTAAGGGGTTAAGGGCTTAAGGGGTTAAGGGCTTAAGGGGTCATGGCTTAAGGGGTTAGGGCTTAAGGGCTTAAGGGGTCATGGCTTAAGGGTCATGTTCAGTCCTTAAGGGCTTAAGGGGTCATGTGAGGTCATGTTAGGTCATGCTAGGTCTTATTAGGTCATATTAGGTCATGTTTGGTCTTTAAGGGGTCATGTGAGGTCAAATTAGGTCTTAAACGGGATCATTTTAGGTCTTAAGGGGTCATGTTAGGTCATGTTAGGTCTTATTTTAGGTCTTAAGGGGTCATGTTAGATCATTTTAGGTCTCATTTTAGGTCTTAAGTGGTCATGTTAGATAATTTTAGGTCTTAAGGGGTCATGTTAGGTCTTATTAGTTCATATTAGGACTTATTAGGTCATGTTAGCTCATATTAGGTCATATTAGGTCTTATTAGGTCATGTTAGGTCATATTAGGTCATGTTTGGTCCTTAAGGGCTCATGTGAGGTAAAATTAGGTCTTAAGTGATCATTTTAGGTCTTAAGGGGTCTTTTAGGTCATGTTAGGTCTTAAGGGGTCTTATTAGGTCATGTGAGGTCATGTTAGGTCTTAAGGGGTCTTTTAGGTCATGTGAGGTCATATTAGGTCTTAAGGGGTCTTTTAGGTCATGTTAGGTCATATTAGGTCTTAAGGGATCTTTTAGGTCATGTTAGTTCATGTTAGGTCTTATTAGGTCATGTTAGGTCATGTTAGGTCATATTAGGTCTTATTAGGTCATATTAGGTCATGTTAGGTCATGTTAGGTCATGTTTGGTCCTTAAGGGGTCATGTGAGGTCAAATCAGGTCTTAAGGGATCATTTTAGGTCTTAAGGGGTCATGTTAGGTCTTATTAGGTCATATTAGGTCATGTTAGGTCTTAAGGGGTCTCATTAGGTCATGTGAGGTCATGTTAGGTCTTAAGGGGTCTTTTAGGTCATGTGAGGTCATATTAGGTCTTAAGGGGTCTTTTATGTCATGTTAGGTTATATTAGGTCTTAAGGGATCTTTTAGGTCATGTTAGTTCATGTTAGTTCATATTAGGTCTTATTAGGTCATATTAGGTCATGTTAGGTCTTAAGGGCTTAAGGGCTTAAGGGCTTAAGGGGTCATGGCTTAAGGAGTTAGGGCTCAAGGGCTTAAGGGCTTAAGGGGTCTTTTAGGTCATGTTAGGTCTTATTAGGTCTTAAGGGATCATTTTAGGTCTTAAGGGCTTAAGGGCTTAAGGGATTAGGGTCTTAAGAGGTCATGTTAGATCATTTTAGGGCTTAAGGGCTTAAGGGGTCATGGCTTAAGGGGTTAGGGCTTAAGGGCTTAAGGGGTCTTTTAGGTCATGTTAGGTCTTAAGGGGTCTTATTAGGTCATGTGAGGTCAAATTAGGTCTTAAGGTCATGTTAGGTCATTTTAGGTCTTAAGGGGTCATGTTAGGTACTTAAGGGCTGAAGGGGTCATGCTAGGGGTTAAGGGGTCATGTTAGATCATTTTCGGTCTTAAGGGGTCGTGAGAGGTACTTAAGGGCATAGAAGATTAATGTTGATTAAAGATTGAACATTGAAATTAAAGATTAATTTTAAAGTTAGATTTTAAAGATTGATTTAAAAACTCTCAATTCATTAAAGATTTTAAAGATTGATTTAAACTTTCAACTCATTAAAGATTTTTTAGTAAGATTGATTAATTAATTTTCAATTAATTGATCTAGATAAGGCTTAAGGGTGAATAATAGGGCTTAAGGGGTTTACCTATAGATTGAATTTCTAAGATTGATTAAAAAGATTGAACATTGAAATTAAAGATTAATTATAAAGTTAGATTTTAAAGATTGATTTAAACTTTCAATTGATATAAAAAGATTATAAAGTGAGCTCATATTAGGCCATGCTAGGTCATATTAAAGATTGAACATTGAAATTAAAGATTAATTTTAAAGTTAGATTTTAAAAATTGATTTAAAACCTCTCAATTCATTAAAGATTTTAAAGATTGATTTAAACTTTCAACTCATTAAAGATTTTTTAGTAAGATTGATTAATTAATTTTCAATTAATTGATCTAGATAAGGCTTAAGGGTGCATAATAGGGCTTAAGGGGTTTACCTATAGATTGAATTTCTAAGATTGATTAAAAAGATTGAACATTGAAATTAAAGATTAATTATAAAGTTAGATTTTAAAGATTGATTTAAACTTTCAATTGATATAAAAATATTATAAAGTGAGCTCATATTAGGCCATGCTAGGTCATATTAAAGATTGAACATTGAAATTAAAGATTAATTTTAAAGTTAGATTTTAAAGATTGATTTAAAAACTCTCAATTCATTAAAGATTTTAAAGATTGATTTAAACTTTCAACTCATTAAAGATTTTTTAGTAAGATTGATTAATTAATTTTCAATTAATTGATCTAGATAAGGCTTAAGGGTGCATAATAGGGCTTAAGGGGTTTACCTATAGATTGAATTTCTAAGATTGATTAAAAAGATTGAACATTGAAATTAAAGATTAATTATAAAGTTAGATTTTAAAGATTGATTTAAACTTACAATTGATATAAAAAGATTTTTTAGTAAGATTGATTAATTAGATTGATGAAAGATTGAACATAAATTAAATATTAATTTTAAAGATCAATTAATTTTTGGCTTCAATTACAAAATCTGGAAACATGTATCAATGTACAAATAGATCAGTATATATATATATATAAAATCAAACATGTACATCAATGTTTAAATGTCTATATAGTGCAAAATCCAAACATGTGTCAATGTACAAATAGATCAATATACAAAACATGCACCTACATATCAATGTAAATGTACACACACACACACACACACACACACACACACACACACACACACACACACACACACACACACACACACACACACACACACACATATATATATATATATATATATATATATATATATATATATATATATATATATATATATATATATATATATCTCAAAAATCAAACATGTACATCAATGTTTAAGTGTCTATACATATATATCACAAAATCCAAACATGTATCAATGAACACATCAACTACGTTGATGATCACCATCACGTGCTAGATGTGCGGGCCTGTGTGGATCCTCGTCCTGCTGGACCTGAGTCTGTAAATGTAAATATAATGTTACACACACACATATATATATATATATATATATATATATATATATATATATATATATATATATAAGAACTTGAAATGTAAATAAATTTTATAAAATTTTAATTTTTAATTTATTTCAAGTGTACCTCTGTATCATGATGAATCAGATCAGCAGGCTCCTCTAAATCTCCATATGTAGCACCTGTCACAATGTCCTGTACCACATTTAAATACATTTAAATTTAAATATAGAACTATATGTACACATGTATATCTATATAAATTGAAATTAAATCTAGATTCTTGTACCTGCTGTAATGCACGTCCAAGGTCGGATAACTCAGAAGAGTGCAAGGACATTGCATCAGGATCAATGGCGTCATCCATAAGAAAATCTAAGAATCTACTATGAACTCGTGAGGTCGTAGCCTGTGTCTGCTGTGTGGGAGCCTGTGTATGCTGTGGAGGCGGTGTAAGATCATCCACACTCTGTCTAGAGGAACCTGCCTCTGCATCTGAGCTCTGACCTCGACTGCTGCCTGTGGAGGATCTCCGACACTGTCCTCCTCCAATGAAAGTAGGTAAATCACGTGGCTCAATCCCATGCAATGTAGAAATCCTCTAGTAAGTAGCCAGGAGATCACTCACTAACATACCACTAATCTCACGCACGCGATCCTCAGGTAGTCATCCTATCTCATCTGGAGTAGGAAGATCAAATCTGATGTATGGGTCATAAAATGGACTAGATGGTGATACACCTACACTCGTCCGTGATCGAAGCATGTACCTACCCACACGATCAGATGAAAACTTCTCAACCTGAGTCGCAATGGTGGCAATGCTAGAATACATATCTAAATGTGTGTCCTTAGCTGCAGCCTGCCCAGCTCCAGTGTAGGCCTCCAAACCTTTTGGAAGAACCAAAAGGTTTTGACCCACCAATGCCCTCTTACTAGGGGGTTGTGGTATATCGGGTCGTCTACACTTATCCTGATATCTCCCCCGACCCTGACCAGCATGTGGAGGTAGATCTGTGTAGTCAACATCATAGCCCAAATGAAACTCTGCAAACAATTGTTTGCAGAAATATAGTGGCACCTCATCCTTTTGGGGCCACATATGATGTTCTGCTAACCATCTAGGATATATAAAAGGGGCCACTATGTCATCTGTACAAAAAGTGACCCTATATGCTCGAACCACCCTCTTATTGATGTAATGGGTGCCAAACATGTTCTTCACCTGAGTGACTGAGACATCTGAATCAACTGTCCTCCAACCTACTGTCCCTATGACAGTGCTAGATAGGCTATGATAAAAAACATCAATCGATACATCATCATATGGATTGTATGATTCAGCCTTTTGAATCATACTCATGAGCTCAGTGCGTATAGTTGTCAATTTCTCCCTATTAGGGAGAGTAGTACTATTTTGCAGTGTTCACTCTAATGCAGTCAGAGCAGCCTGCATCCTAGAGATAGTCTCATCTCTACGACTATCTCTAGCATGTGGGGCCTGGGTACTATTATGGTCTGAGGGAGCTCGTGATCCATGACTATCATGGACACTCTGATCTGAACCGCTAGAAGCCATGAGTGATATGCACACAAAGGTAATATATATCTAGATCTAGATATAGATAAAAAATGCTCACTGCAAGTAGGCACATGTGCACATATACATACATCCAAATGTTAGAAAATCAATTGATAAATATATATATATATATATATATATATATATATATATATATATATATATATATATATATATATATATATATATCTACAAATTAATTTAAATAAATTAAAAATATCTAACTTTCAATTTGTACATGTGTTGTACAATACTTCAAGTAAACATGAAAACATTTTAAAAACTTCAAACAAGCACACATGAACTAATTTTCAAATGCATTTTTACATAATATAAATTAAATTATATTAAATTAAACATTTAAATTCATGCATTTACATATGCACATGTGTAATATTTTTAAATATTTAAAAACATAATTTAAACTTGAAGGCATTTACACATGTATTCAATCATGGTAGTAGAACTAATTCATGTGCACGCATATTTACTAATTTGAATGCATATTTACATGTACATATTTACTTTACACACATGACAAAAATTAATTTGTACAAATTTCCATAACTAGAGAGGGAAAAACATTATATTGAAATTAAATACTAAAAGAAATGGTGAAAATGTATAATAATTTGGAAAGGGGTTCATGGGTCTTAAGAGTCTTAAGAGTCTTAATTAGGTTGAAAGTAACCTGGTCTTATGGGTCTTATGAGCTCGTCTTAAGGGTCTTATGAGATCGTCTTATGGTTCTTAACCTAGTCTTAAATGAGCTCATCTTAAGGGTCTTATGAGCTTGTCTTAAGGGTCCTATTGGGTATTAACCTTCTCTTAGAGGGACTTTGTAACGTTTGACTGTGTGATGATTACCACAATGTGTTATGGAACTTTCATAGGAAAATACTTTATCCTAAGTTTTAGATAGTATCAAAACCTTAGTTTGGTAACTTTAGGCAACTAAAAATAAAGATGACCTTATAATTAAGGTATCCTAGATATAATAAGAGTTAGGGCTTTATTCATTTTGATAAATAGGAATTTTCTTAGCAAAGGATGAAAATAATAGTTTTGATAATATCCAGCACTATACTTATTTAGACTAAAAAAAATGCATAAGGGAGTTTGATCATCCACGGGCCATGACAAATAGAATAAGGAAATATGACAATCTAGACCATGACTAAGATTAAAGAGAACTAATTGAATTGATTAAATAATATTGGCACTAGACAAAAATGTTTAATTACTCAATCTACTAACAATAATAAATCAATACAAAAGAAAAGTGTTAAGAGTTCAATGATAGAAAAGTGTTCAAACAAACAATACTATTTCAAATCAATTTAGTTGGCTACCTTGGCTTTATAGAAAGTTGTATGATATTGATGGTATAGTTTTCTTGTGGCTTGATAATAATTAAATGATTAATTTTGTATTACAAAGTGTGATAAGTTAAAACACATTAGTATGAAAATGTTATCTAATAATTGTTATCAGATAACTATATAATTCTTAGGATTTACTACGACATCTTTCTTCATATTGCCTTTCCTGTCTCACAACTATAGGTCTTATAAAGATGAATGCCAATATCATGGTCCAACTCTAAAATATCAAAAAGAAAGTAATGCAATTTCAAAGATATATACTAAATATTTGGGCTAAATCAAAGAGTGTTACAATGGATAATGATACTTTATTTCAACATTTTTGTGACTATTATGTGTTTTGGTTATGCTAGTCTATTTTGTTTCTTTCCATTTATTGATATAGCATCTAGTCATTATTAAACTACTTTGTTCAATATTAAAAAACATGACAACTTAAAACTTAAGGATTAATTTATCAAGAGTCAACAATGAAATAAAATAAAAGTGCATGCTATAAAGAAAATTTGTTTTAATATATAACTTGATCTAATGGCATGAAAACAATATAACTCGAACAATGATGATTATTGAATGCATAAGGTAAGTTGCTTACTACACTGTTTAGTCATTTAACCTAGGTAGTGGTTGCACTTGTCCTTGTCACTTGGGTCCTATTGGGTCTTAAGGGTCACATTAGGTCTTAAAGGTTTTAATTAGGTCTTATTGAGCCAAGTAAGGGTGAACTATTTTGACCTATTCAGTTTTATTAGGTCTTAAGTGGTCCTATTAGGTCTTAAGGGTCCTAATAGGTCATATTTAGTGGATGTTAAGTCTTGAAAGTGTTCCTATTAGGTCAGTAAGAGTAGATAGTCCATTATGTTTTAATTTTGATATTATTAAGTTAAATATTGGATCTTATAATTACATCCATCCTATTAGGTTTTAATGGTCTTATTAAATGTCTCAAGGGTAGGTGGACTATTTCATGTTTTTAAATGTTCCAGTTTACATTTTACTTAAATTATATATGTTTTCTATGTTTAAGTTTTATTTGTTAATTTTGTACATTTTTAAAAGTAAATACAATACATATTAAGAAAAGACTTTTTTTTACATATGAATATTAAAAAAATAATTAAAAAATATTTAAACAACATATATACATAAAAAATAACTAAAAAACACAAACAAAAAAATAAAAAAAATCTACCTCTGACTCGGCCGAGTTGCACTATCACTCTTTAGCCGCTTTCCTTAGCCCCTCACTGTTCAAATGAGGGGCTAAAACCATTGAGCGGGCTATTAGTAGTGCCTCGTAGACTCGGCCGAGTCCTACTCGACTGAGTAGGACTCGACCGAGTCTCTGCGGCCACGTAGGTGCCACTCGGTGCCCCGTGGCACCTCCCCTTCTTTGGCCGAGTAGGACTCGGCCGAGTTAGTCGGGTTACCCAAAAGGGTGACACCCGATTGTTCTTTTACCCTTCTGAAAGTTTGTAATTCCACATTTGTGGAGATAATAAGAAGCCAATTTTTTTGTTCTTGCATATTGTTGTTGTTTCTCTATTTCTGTTATGTGTTTGTGGTATTAAGGGGAGCACCCTTCATCAATACCTAGGGAAGCAAGGAAAGGTAGTGAATCTTTACAATGTCTACTTGATAGGGGACTATGCTCTTCTCTCTTTGATTAAATCAGAAACCCAAAAGCTTGTAGATTGGTTGAAGAGGAACTAGCTCGGTGATAGACATGTCTTGTTTGTTTGGGTAAGGTGAAGAGGTAGACAAGTATGCTCTTCTCTCTTTGAGAGAAATAGAAAATCTAACCCTTGGATCCAAGCCAAAGTCTGTGTCACCTTTAGAGGGCTTGCCAGAAGTTGAATCTCTAGGAATGACCCAAGTGAGTACACACCTATTGCCGATGATTCCACCTCACTATAATAAAGAAAGATTTTTTGAGTCTAAAGACTCCAAAACCATTTTAACTTCTTTCTCTTGATTTCAACTATCATCTTGAGAAAGATCCATCTGTTGTATTGAGTGGTGCCACTCCTAGCCCTACTTGCAGGGGTGTATGACTTTCAGGTGTCGGTGTGGCTAACCCTGTATCAGGGGCATCAAAGGTTAGTGTGAAAAAAATCCTACTAAACACTTTCTTACTTAGTTTCCTACCCAGATCACCTCTGAAAGGAGACATAATCTTTGTGCAGGGAGGGGGAAGAATCTCTCCCCTAGATTCTCACCATAGGCATGCACCTGGAAGTTTGAAGGTGGTATATGACACTAGCCCCTACTTCAAGGCTAACCTTTGAGTATATATTATTGAGTCCTTGGAAACATCAAAAACATGAGTGCCCTCTAGGGGGTGACACGACTGTGTGAGGTGAATGCATGCACGTAAGCTGTGAGGCACATATTTTGTCTTCTCTACCATTTTTTTTGTAGGGATAACTAAGTGATTGTTTCAAGTCTTAAATTGTCCATCATGATTAGTAAAAACTTCCCATGATTCTGCCAAATTTCTGTCATTGGTAGAACTATTTGCAACTACTTCTTGTGTCACTATTTCTTGATGTAAAACTTCATTCTTGTAAATGATTGCTTGCAACATTCAAACTGAGATTGCTAATTCAAACTATCTTGAAACTATCCAAGAACTAGAAATTTTGTTAGAGAACAGTCCATGTTGTGTCTCAAAATCTTACTTTTACCTCAAAAATTGTGTCGATCTATCAAAACCTTATCTTTTCCCGCATGAGATTTCAGAACCTGAGTATTTCCTCATGTGAGAAAGTATTTTCTCATGTGAAGTTTGACAATTCCTTGCCTGAACCAACATTTCCTCATGCAAGCCTGTACCCTAATTTCCAAAATAGCAAGCTATTTCCTGTTGACTGGTGAATTTTTTGCCTGATCTGATTTTTGTCTGAGGTTTGTTTGCCTATTCTCCTATTGTTCACTTTCTAAAACTGAGTGTCTCAAACTATGAACCAAATGATTACTACTTAAACTTGTATTTTCTCTATTATTTGTCCTATCTTATTGTGCTTTTGTACCTTGCGACATGATAGTCACATCTTGGTTGTTCTAGCCATACTCTCGACGATTCATGCAAGGTGCATTTCACATCTTGGCTATTCTATCCTCTTATCTCCTTTTTCACTATCCTAGAGATAGATTTCTAGCATAATCCCAAGTCCTCTCTAGTTACATTTTTGTCTATGCCTATTACGACTAGAAGCATCAATATATTCCCCATCTATGGTATCGAACAAGGTAGAGGTAAACCTCATAATCAAGAAACAAGTTGTTCCGAGCCCATTATCCAACTCGAGTGTCAAGAAGGATCCTCAAGTTCCTCTTCATTGAGTACATTGAAAGACATCCCATCTCAATCTTCATCTCCAGTATTCCAAAATTTTTACAATCCTTTGTTTCAAAGACAACCTTAATTATTATTTCGAGAACATAACCCACTATTCCAAGATCAACAAAACTCTAAAGGGTCACTTTCTAGAATTAATCCTATTGACCCCCTTGAACCTATCGACCCTTTCGATCCTATTAACACACCAAAGGTTACCTTAGTCGTACACTTCAACATCATTCATATCATTTTATTGAGTCTGTATGCGCTGCATGATCCCACATTGACAAGATGGGAGACCAATTTCATTTTAACTTCTAGTCAGGCCAATACAACAAAATTCATGAGCAATCTCAAAACAACCAGCATCCTGGTCAATATCAAAATGATCAACATTATGATCAATCCCAAAATGATTAGAATCAAGACCAATCTCAAAAAAAATGTCAAGGTGATCTGTCATGCCCCGCAAGGGAACCAAGGAAGAGAACAAAGATTCTCTTAACAAAAGAAAACCTAAGTAAAAATTTATGAAAAATTTTGAACTTTGAAAAGATTTATGTAATCAAAACTTAAACTTAGATTCCTCCTAGGTTCCCTTTTCCCTTCTTCCTAAGTCTACCCATTCCAATTACATCATTTTGAAATACATTACTGATTACATTGCATTCAACTCCTCATAAGAGGTAACAAGATTTTGCATCATGAAATATAATCACAAGGCCTTTATTCTTCAAAACTGGTACATAAGTAAGCATGAATCTTCAAGCACTGTATCTGCAAAAGATACCTCGATAAAAATTTTTACCACCCAACCACGTGGATACCTATAAGGCCTACTCCCCCGTGCTAGGAGATAAACACCAAGGTCCACAAAGAAGGAATAGCTAGGCCAAACCTAGGGTTGGGTAATCTTTCCCAAAATAGAAAATGAAAAGAGAGTCAAAGTATAGATCTTTCCCAAAAGGTTCTAAGGCTTGGTAGAAACTCTAAGCAACAACCTAAGTGAGTGTCATCGCATAGCCCTCACCCCTTGGGTTGTCCTGGTACTAGCCACTCTTGGCCCCGGCCCCCAAGTAGGCACATGCGGGATCGAATGCCTTTCGTACTGACAAGCATCATTCGATTGTACCTATGCATAGGTACCTTCTCCCACTCCCATCCATAGCCTTTACTAGCACTAATGGCATGGACGAGGCATATTTAATTTTTTTAATATTTTAACCCATTCCCATAAGTTTAATTAGGTTTTCACTTGTTAAATAACTCTTCAGTCAGTTATCTTGGTTCTAGCCACTTAGGGCCCCGACCCCGGCCCCGCACTGAGAGCCACTCACTAGGTGTCGTTAGGTTTTCTACCCTCAAACCACATATTGCAATCACATCATGCACATAGTAAAAGCATATTATAAACACATTTGAGAACTACTACAAAGAATTGAAAATAATAGGATAGTTATGTATGTTTAGAGAAATTAGGTACGTTTAAGAATGTTTAAAATGTCTTGATCCTCTTAGAAGAAGTTCTAAACCCTAAACTGCTCCTTACAAACATTCTATCTCAATAAAGGCATCTAAATGTACTGAAAATAATCTCCACTAAACAAGGAATGAACAATCTTCAGGTTTATACAAAATTTCTTTCTATACCTAAAACCTAGCTAATCCTGAAAATTGACTAAGTCTGATTTAATTAAAAATCTAAAATTTAAAAGTTACAACTTAACTCCTAGGAACCTGAAACCTATTCCAATGGATTCAAAGGGTACCTAATCCCTTTATACAAGTATAACTTAAAGTATAAGAATACTTAAATGTTATATTTGTATAAATGTATAAAGTCTGAATCCTATTTTCCTCGGTTTATACTGGACTGGTCGGTTGACACAGTATTGCTCGGTTGACACACTACCGACCTAGCCCGGTTAACACTAAACCGACATGGCTCGATTAGCACACTACCGACCTTGCTCGGTTAACACACTACCAACCTAGCTCGGTTGACACATTACCGAACTAACTCGGTTGACACATTACTGACCTAGCTCGGTTAACACACTACCGACCTAGCTCGATTAACACACTGAACTGGCTGGAACTGCAGAGAATGACTGTCAACTTTGTCTTGCGGGTAAATCTGGGCATTATGGGGACTAAGGTTGCCTAATATGAGCATGACCCATTTGAGATCTCCCAGTTTCCCTTCAAAAATGGCCCATCGATCCTCCCTATCTATCTAACAAATATATTCTAGATCTGGGAAAAGAAAGGTGGTACATAAATAGACATGAAACAGTAAGGTTGCAACAAAAGTTCTAAAATCTGGAACCATTCATAATACATCCAATGACAGTAAAATACACTATCCTACAAGATCAAAACCACTTCTACCCTCCCAGGGAGGTTTCACCATAGTGAACATACAAACATTCGTAAAATAACTTTCCACAAACATATTTCAAATACATAGAAAATAAAACATATATATATAGTTTTCGATTCTAAACAAAAAGGTAAACAATCATAATCTCATCGAGTAATAGATCATTCATATACACAAGATAATAATACTACAATAATGCATATATATATTTTGCAACCATAGTACAATCTACATAAACTTTTCAAGAAATCTAGATTTTACATTCATTCTACAAAATAAATCTACTTCTCAGGATGGATTCCAACCTGGAGTCCTGCGAAGACCAGTTGGAGAAGAAGGAAGATCAAACCCTCTCCAATGTTTCCAACACTCCTTTGAATCCCTTTGCTTGCAATCTTCCAGCCTCTACCCGTAACAATCCAAATGCCAAACTCACAGGATAAATTTTCTACAATAATAATAATAATCCTCTTCTCCCAATCAACTCTTCTCCCAACTCCTTTTACACAGGAAATCTTTCCTGTAAATAGGATGGAGGAGGTGGTTGCACAGGTAATCCAATCGGTGCAACCATCTCAACTATCCATCCATTAAAGAGATGGTTTTGAAAACTCATTCCCGAAAAGGGATAAATAAACTATAATCTAAGTCCCTAAATTTAAGGATATTAAAATAAATATTATAATCTTAAAATAATTTATTAAATTATTTAACTATGGTAATAGGATAATCCTATTTACCATACCGCTAATTGATCTAATTATTTATTAATATAATAAATAATTACATGGTAATAATTATATATAAATATATGTATGCATATGCATATGTGTGCACCCATATGCCTATGTGTACATATATTATTATTATTATAAATATTATTACAAGCATAATATTATTATTTTTATTGCTATAGACTCTTTGTCGTTATTAGTATTATAAAATAATACCATAAATAAGGTACATTATTAATGTTAAACATTAGAATAACATTATTATAAACTATATTGTTTATTCATACCTTAATCCCCATTCTAAAATATATATGTATATATTAAGTAGCCACTAACATAGGTTAGAATTTTACCACTATTATTTAAAACCCCCTTTTTTTTTTTAATTAATATTTCCTTAGACATTAAAATACCATGAAATTAATCCTTATCATGGGTATTAAAACCACATGATTTAATTGCACTCAAAATCACTCCTAATGAGGTACGCTACTAAATCATACCCTCAAATGAACAATAATCTACATCCATGATCTAACAGAATTGAACATATCACAAAGGCAAGAACTAGCTACAAGATCCACAATTCCATCAACTACAAAACCACATAAGACATTCACACAAGGGACTGACTCGACACTCCCCACCTGAGGATAAAAGGATCAAAGGTGAAGTTTCTTCCTGTGGACCTGGTGATACCTCCGTAACAACAACAATGATCAAGGATTTTGAGGGATCAGACTTGTGAAGCCAGGTGGAGATGACACCCGGTACCTGCAATCTTGCATCACCAAGAAGAGATACATATATATACATATGGAGATACAAATCAGATATATGCAAGTAGATGACCAGGATCGATACATCGTGTGGACCTCAACTAAGTGAGTAACTACAACTTCATCCTGGAGTCATGAAAAACACATCAGACACATCCATGAAACATAAAACATCATGATAGTGGTTAGATTCAAATAATTGGGTTAGATCCATATAAAAATAGATAATTTTCTAATCTCATAAACATGTAATTACTAACCATAAATGAGCATATTCATCATGTCATCATCCATAAAACATAAATGTAAATGTAGAGTCTTGACCATAATAATAATAAAATGTCCAAATCAGAAAAGTCTAAGTATCACCATAGGAGAGGTATTACATGATTGACAGCCATATCACTATCGCCCTCGTCCACATGACTAGAGTCAAGATCAAATCTTGAGCATTTATGAGATTCTTGGTAATGATGATTAGGTGATAACTCAAAATGACATAGATACTGTGAAAGCCAACAAGAGTCTTATCAAGATTATTGAGATCCTCCTTCTAGAAGAGAAGGAGAAATACTTTCTTGAGCTAGCCAAACAAGGGGCCAAATTACCCCCATACTACCAAGTCAAGATGCTTATGGCTAAAGAAGAAGAGACTGAGACCACTAAGTTGCAAAAGATGATCCAAAACATGCAAAACCAAATTAGCCAACTTGCGAAGGTTAAGGGTAAACCAATACAATAGTGCACAATGGAAAGCATTTGTCCTTTCCCCTTTGATAAGAGTCTTCACATGCCACCTTTTCCCAAAGGTGTAGAGTTACCTAAATATGACAAATACTTAGGTACTACTGATCCCCATGATCACTTGAGGGAGTTTGGAATTCTATCCATGGAATTTATACATGATCAGACTTATCTTATGCATCTCTTTCCTCATATTTTGGGTGGGTCAACTATGGAGTGGTTTTCTCAATTACCCACCGGAATCAAATCTTTTGATGAGATTGCTAGTCTGTTTATCCAACATTATTCTCACAATATTCAACATTTAGTCAATATCTGAGACCTTTACAATCTAAAGTGACAAGGGGAGCCTTTCTTGGCATTTCTCTAGAGATGGAGACAACTATGTACAAAATATCCTTGCAAACTACTAGAGTCTGAGAGACCCGACATCTTTTTGGACAATCTTGTCCCATATTTTGGATATCAAGTACAATTACAAGGTCCCCTAAGCTTTGATAGAATGATTAAGAAAGTTGTGCAAATAGAAGCATTTATGATTAAGAAATGAGAGTTGAGTTTGTGAAATGATAACAAACAAGGGTCTTCCTCCTCAAACAAAGATAAAGGGAAGTTTCTCAACAAGAATAGAGATGTTGTAAATGATGGAGTGGTTGACAATGTGACCCTGAAGCCTATGAAATCTATTTTCAATCTTACCTCTAGTATACAGGTGGTCAAAGCTACTAAAAAGGCTACAATAGACACTCATCATCCTTCAAGATTAGCTAAAAACTAGCCTTGGGCATCTCAACCCAAGCATGAGTTCACATCCTTAGGAGAACCCCTTGATGTGGTTTATAAGACTCTCATGCAAAACTAGATACTCACTCCTTTGGAAAAGCATCTCTATGATCTGCAAGCGCGACCTCATTGGTGGAACGACAATGCATATTTTGATTATCACCAAAATAAGGGTCATAAAACTTCTACTTCTCTCCAGCTACCCCATAAGGTCCAAGATTTGATTCAAAATGGTGACATTGTTGTGGACAACCATAAAAAGAATTCAGATCATCAGGCATTTAAACATCCCTTTCCCCCTCATGAGAAAGGTGAATCTTCCAAGACTAAGAATACCAATGACCAATGTCATCAACATGACTAAACCTGTTGAGGCTGAGCATTGTGATGTGATTACTATCAAGGGGAGCGAGGATGCTCCTAAGACTAAGACTCCATTTTTCTTGTGAGGCCCCAAGTCTCATTCTTCCAAAACTGAATCATCTTAGGATTGCACAAATGTTATTACTCACTCTCATGTGAAAATCACCATTAAGGGTCTTGACTCTTCTACATTCACTCCAAAAAAACCTATGGATAAAACTGTTGTTGGTCCTACCAATAAGAACTAAAAATCAGTCCCTACACATAGTGTAGCTAATTATAGCATTCTAGACCAGCTACAACATACCAACACTCAGATCACTATCTTTGAGATATTGAAGATCTTCCCTACTCATAGGGAGATTCTACATAAAGCCCTCACTGATGCAAATGTCCCAAAAGATTTGGATCTTGATTAGTTTCAATCTATGGTGGGTCACCTAATCTCACTGCACTATTTATCCTTTTCTAAAGAAGATTATCATTCACTGAGCCATCCGCACAATGCTCCTTTTCATATAGAAGTCATGATAGGTCCAAAGCATGTTTGTCATGTCCTCATTGACAATGGTGTTGGCCTCAATATTTTCTCTCCTAAGCTAGTCACCCAATTAGGCTCTGATGAATATTGCATAGATGCCAGCAAGAAAATCCCCATTAAAGCATATGATGAAGAAGAATACAAACCCAAAGGTCTGGTTGTGCTGCCAATCCAAGCTGGGCCTATTGAAAGAGATGTCATTTGTCAGGTTCTAGATATTCCTCTAGCATATAATATATTGTTGGGTAGACCATGTATCCATGAAATGTAGGTAGTTCCATCCACATATCACCAATGTATAAAGTTCTCATTCCATGGAGCAGAAGTGATAGTACCTACCAATACCAACTATTATTGCAACACACTCCCACAATCTACAGACAGTCTTGTCCCAACTACTAGAGAGTCCATTGAATTCTATGATGCCAAGCTCAAAGAAATGGAACAGACTCTAAAGCTTAAGGATACAAGCATGGGAGGATATCAAATTGAACCTATAATCTCATTAGTAGCTTTACCTCCATCTCTGTGTTCCTACAGGAGACCCTCTGAGAGAAAGAAACCTTCTTCTTGTTCTCCCCAAATAGTCTATGATGGTGCCTTTGTCAAGGCCACAACACCACTAGAGGATGAAGATGAGGAAAGGGCTATTATAGCTTGGCTTTACAAAGGAAAAAAAACATCTAAACAAATCACTCCTACTCATGACTTAGAACAAGTACCATACAGTGAATCCTTCAAAATCATGAAGCGCTTTGGTTATAAAGGGAGTGGCCCTATAGGGGTGAATGATAATGGTTTTCTTGAACCAATTGAAGCCATAGGTCATTGAATCAAGGACACCATAGGTCTAGGCTTCAAGAAAATCCCATTTCATCTAGGGATTAACAAGTTTGTACTAGAGCCAAAACCAAAACCACAATGCCAGCCAGAACCCGAAGACATTGATTCAGCTGATAAATCAGAGAACAGCTCTGATGAGGATACTTTTCCATATCCTATTCCCCCAAAATTTTTTGCACTCTTTATAGATTCAGATGAACCTATTATACCTATCCATCTAGTAGAGACTGATAGTGATTCTGATGACACCGCTTCAGTGATTGACTCACATATGAAAAATGGAGAGCAATGAAAATGGCTGATCCCAATTTTCAAGGTGAATGGTACATACCATCACATTTTCAAAAGTGGTTTGAACAAGATCAACTTCAACAAGCCATCAGTGCTGTGAAAACTAAAAATGAGTCAGATGTTACAGCTAGTGTTGATGGAATTCCCATATCAAGCATCACTGATTCACATGAGTGTGAGTTTGATTCTCTGTCTGATGCAACTTTTGATAAAGATATAGATTTTGTTCATGTCTATGAAAACCTTTTTGAAGTAGGTCAAGGGTCTAGTGTTAGGATGACAGAGTGTGAATTTACTAATGCTAACATTCCCTCTACTTCTATTGTGAGGATTCGAGAGGAATCAAACACACCTATGGATGAGATTTCTCTAGATCTTGACTTACTCATCCATGCTTTCAATGTCTATACCATGAATGCACTTGAACCTTCCATTTCTCTTTCACTCCAAAATCTTGAACTCAATGACTAGAACTCTCCCTCTCCATCTAGCGAAGTCCTTATGTTCCAGACTTACTACACGCTTGCATGTTACCTTAACACTACCAATGATAATGTCATCAACATGATTGAACCTGTTGAGGTTGAGTATTATGATGTGATTACTATCAAGGGGAGTGAGGATGCTCCTAAGACTAAGACTACATTTGTCTTGTGAGGCCCTGGGTCTCATTCTTCCAAAACTGAATCGTCTCAGGATTGCGCAAATGTTGTTACTCGCTCTTGTGCAAAAATCACCATTAAGGGTGTCGTCTCTTCTACATCCACTCCAAAACAACTTGTAGATAAAACTATTGTTGGTCCTACCAACAAGAACCCAAAATCAAGCCCTATGCCTAGTGCAGCTAATTATAGCATTCTAGACTAGCTACAATGTACCAATGCTCAGATCACTATCTTTGAGCTGTTGAAGATCTCACCTGCTCATAGGGAGATTCTAGATAAAGCCCTCACCGAGGTAAATGTCCTAAAAGATTTGGATCTTGATCAGTTTAAATTCATGGTGGATCACCTAACCTCACTACACTATTTATCCTTTTTATGAAGAAGATGATCATTCGCTAAGCCATTCACACAATGATCCTTTTCATATAGAAGTCATGATAGGTCCAAAGTGCGTCTATCGCATCCACGTTGACAATGGTGTTGGCCTCAATATTTTCCCTGCTAAGCTACTCACCTAAGTAGGCTATGATGAAGATTGCATAGATTCCTACAAGAAAATCACCATTAAGCCATATGATGAAGAAGAATGCAAATCCAAAGCTCTAGTTGTGCTGCCAATCCGAGTTGGGCCTGTTGAAAGAGATGTCATTTGTCAAGTTCTAGATATTCCTCTAGCATATAATATATTGTTGGGTAGACCATGGATCCATGAACTGCAAGTAGTTTCATCCACATATCACCAATGTATCAAGTTCTCATTCCATGGAGTAGAAGTGACAGTACCTACCAATACCAACTATTCTTGCAACACACATGCAATCTGTAGACAGTCTTATCCCAACTAATAGAGAGTCCATTGAATTCTATGATGCCAAGCTCAAAGAAATGGAACATACTATGAAGCTTAAGGATACAGGCATGGGAGGGTATCAAATTGAACATGTGTTATCATTAGCAGCTTTACCTCCGTCTTTGTGTTCCTATGAGAGACCCTCTCAGAACAAGAAACCTTCTGCTTATTCTCCCCAAATAGTCTATGATGGTGCCTTTGTCAAGGCCACAACACCACTAGAGGATGAAGATGAGGAAGGGGCTATTACAGCTTGTATTTACAAAGGAAAAGAAACATTTGAACAAATCACTCATGCTCATTACTTAGAACAAGAACCATATAGTGAAGCCTTCAAAATCATGAAGCACTTTGGTAATAAAGGGAGTGTCCCTATAGGGGTGAATGATAATGGTTTTCTTGAACCAATTGAAGCCACAGGTTGTCGCACCAAGGACATCACAGGTATAGGCTTCAAGAAAATCTCATTTCATCTAGGGATTAACAAGTTTTTACCAGAGCCAAAACCAGAACCAAAATGCCAGCCAGAACTTGAAGACATTGCTTCAGCTGATAAATCAAAGAACAACTCTGACGAGGATACTTTTCCATATCCTATTCCCCAAAATTTTTTGCACTCTTTGTAGAACTAGATGAACCTATTATACATGTCCATCTGGTAGAGACTGATAGTGATTCTGATGACATTGCTTCAGTGCATTGACTCACATATGACCAATGGAGAGAAATGAAATGGTTGATCCTGATTTTTAGGGTGAATGGTACATACCACTGCATTTTCAAAAGTGGTTTGAACAAGATCAACTTCAACAAGCCATCAGTGTTGTAAAAGCTGAAAACGAGTCAGATGGTATAGCTAGTATTGATGAAATTCCCATATCAAGCATCACTGATTCACAGGAGTATGAGTTTGATTCTTTGTCTAATGCAACTTTTGATAAAGATATAGATGTTGTTCATGTGTATGAAAACCTTTTCTAATTAGGTGAAGGGTCTAGTGTTAGGATGACCAAGTGTGAATTTACTAATGCAAACATTCCCTCTACGTCTGATGTGAGGATTTGAGAGGAATCGAACACACCTCTAGATAAGATCACTCTAGGTCTTGACTTATTCATCCACTATTTTGATGGCTATACTGTGAATGCACTTGAACCTACCATTTCTCTTTCACTCCAAAATCTTGAACTCATCGACTGGAACTCTCCCTCTCCATCTAGTGAAGTCCTTATGTTCTAGAATGACTACACTCTTGCCTGTTACCTTAATGTTGTCAAACTTGTAATGTTCTCCACTAGTGAAGATAGTATCAACATGACTAAAGCTGATATCAATTATCTTAGTCATAAAATTGAAAGAAAAAAGAATTGGTGCTCTAATGGTGAAAACCACATTCTGGCAGTGTCAGAGCTGAAAAAAGTAAAAATAAAAGACGTATCCGAAGGTGAAAACCTCTCTGAGGCACCCAAGGATGAGATATTTGATACACTTCCTAGTTAGTTTCAAGAGAGATCATTAGTGCTGATTGAGCCAACATATCCAGTGAACTTGGGTATGGAAGCTACACCTCAGATTATTCATTTGGCACAGTCTCTATCTATAGAAGAGAAAGAAGAATTCACCAATTTCTTTTGAAGTAAGAAAACTAATTTTGCATGGAATTACTCTGATATGTGTGGATTGGATCTCAATCTAATCGTGCATCATCTATCTATTGCACTAGGTGTTAAGCCTGTCAAACAAAAGCTTTGAAAGATGCATCCACATGTGGTACATTTAGTCAAAGCTAAATTAGAAAAACTTCTCAAAGATGGTTTCATTAGGGCTATTGACTATGCAGAGTGGATCTCTAATATTGTTCCAGTTACAAAACATGATAAATCTATCCACATGTGCACAAACTTTAGAGACCTGAATAAAGCATGTCCTAAAGATGACTTTCCATTACCCAATATTGACATGATAGTGGACATGACAGCTGGCTACCAAATGTACTCTCTAATGGATGGCTTTTCTGGTTATAATCAAATAAAAATCACACCAGAAGACCAAGAAAAGATAGCCTTCACATGTGCTTGGGGAACATTCTATTGGAATGTCATGCCCTTCGGAATGAAAAATGTCGCAGCTACATATCAAAGAGTTGTCACCACTATTTTTCATGACATGATGCACAAAACAATGGAAGACTATGTAGATGACACTTTGGCTAAAAGCATGTAGTGGAAAACACATCTTGTAGATCTAGGTCCTATACTAGATCGAATGGAACAATTTAGTCTCAGACTCAATTAAAAAAAGTGTGAATTTGGTGTCACTTCTAGCAAGTTGTTGGGTTATATCATATCTGCTAAAGGCATAGACATAGATCCTGAGAAAGCTCAAGCTATCATGGAGATGCCTCCACCAAAGAACATTAGTTAGATGAGAGGACTTCAAGGTAGACTACAATCTATTCAGCTCTTCATTGCACAACTGGTCGATAAGTCATAGCCATTCACCAAAACTTTACATAAACATGTGACTTATGAGTGGAACAAAGAATGCTACAAAGGGCTCACTCAAATCAAACAATATCTTGCAAATCCACCAATCTTGATGCCTCCTATTCATGGGAAGGAACTAATCCTTTATATTTTAGCTACAAACACATCTTTGGGTGCTATGTTGGCTCAAGAAGACCAAAATAACAAGGAAAGAGCCATTTATTACATCAATGAAACTCTAGTCTCTTATGAGATGAATTATTTAGTCATTGAAAAAGCTTGCCTAGCAGTGGTTTTTTCTTCACAAAAATTATGACACTATATGCTTTCTCACACTACAAAACTCATTGCTAAAATTTACCCATTAAAGTACTTACTTAGCAAAGCTTCTCTCACAGGAAGACTAGCGAAACGGGTCATGATACTCAGTGAGTTTGACATTAAGTATGTAAAGAGAAAGGCCATTAAAGGACAAGCAATTGTGGATCAATTGGTAGAATCTCCTCTCAAGGATCATCAACCATTTAAAATTGAGTTTCTAGATGAGTCTATAATGCTTCTCACACATCAAACATGGAGCATGTTCTTCGATGGATCCTTTACCCAAAAGGGATCAGGTGTTGGAATACTATTCATCACACCATAGAGATACTCTTTACCAAAGGCTTATAAGATGTTGTTCCCTTGCACAAATAACATTGTTGAATATGAAGCTTTAATCAATGGCATGAAGATAGCTATTGAATGGCATGTGGATGAAATTAAGGTCTTTGGAGACTCGCAATTGGTTATCAATCAAGTTAATGATATCTATCAAACTAAAGATGAAAAGTCGGTGCCTTATAAACAGATGGTGGATGATCTAAAAAAGTACTTTGCACACATTACTTTCCAGAAAATTCCAAGAGAAGATAATAAAGTAGCTGATGCCATGGATACCCTCTCCTCCATGCTATAGATACTATAAAATGACTTCAAGCATGAATTCCTAGTGTAGACATTACGCTACCCAGCCTACAGTACCCTTGAATCCAAGATGATTTGTTCAGTCACTAGACATGATTCATATCACTACCATCATATTTACTCCTACCTTCAAGACCAAATTATTTCAGACACTTACACCCAGAACAAAAAATGCCACCTAATCTATAGTGCTTCACAATATGTCATTGTAGCCAATGACTTGTATAGGCTAGGTCTAGACGGAACCCTCCTTAGGTGTCTAGAACCCAACGAGTCCAAACATGCATTAGCCAAGGTGTATGAAGGCATCTGTGGTTCTCATTTGAGTGGCCTAAAATTATCTCATAAACTTATTAGAGTTGATTACTACTACCTAGATATGGAAAAAAAAGCTATACAATATGCCAAATCTTGCAAATAGTGCCAATTACATGAGAATCTAATCCATCCTCCTGCCAAGGAGCTCATTCCCTTCATTGGTTTCTGGCCATTTTAGAAATGGGCCTTTGACTCGGTGGGTCAGATCCATCCTTCTTCCTCAAGAGGACACAAGTTCATTATTACTGCCACAGACTATTTTATCAAATGGGTCAAGGTGATGCCTCTAACTATAGCTGATGGCAAGTCTGTAGCAAGATTCATATTGAATTACATCATCTGTAGATATGGTATACCCTCCTCAATAATCACTAACAATGGGGGGTAGTTCAAGAACAAGGATCTAAAGGAGTTATGTACTAAATTCAAAATCATTCAACATTGGTCCTTGATCTATTATCCCCAAGGTAATGGACAGGCAGAAGCTTCCAACAAGACAATCCTCAAGATCCTACAAAGAACAATTCAAAAATCTGGTAGAGATTGGCACCTCTAGATTAATTTGGCTTTGTGGGCCTACAAAACAAGCATTTGAAATCCAACAGGGGCTACACCCTTTGCCTTAGTCTAAGACATGGATTTTGTGTTGCCTATTGAGGTCGATATTGCTACATTGTGAGTCTCTCTAAAGAACCTCATCACTGATGAAGACATTAGAATATCTCAGCTACAAGAGCTAGAGTTACTAGATGAACACCAAAAAGTGGCATTCAATCATCTAAGAGCATACCAGAAGAGAATGTCTAAGATCTACAATAAGAAAGTTAGACCAAGGGAATTCCAAGTGGGTGATCTCTTCCTGAGAGAAAACTCCAAGAATCAACAACAGTGGATCTAGAAAGGAAAGTTTGAACCAAATTGGTTCGATCTGTACATTATCACTGCAACATTTGGGTCTGGTGCTTACCAACTCTCTACTACTAAAGGAGAACAACTCAAAGAGTTGATCAACACTCTACAGCTGAAAAAATTATATAGCTAAGACATCTATGTATGCTCCTGTACATACTTTATTCTGAAAAAACCCTAAAAATTGCAAAATGTCCTAAAAAAATGATCTTAGTAAAAACCTAGTAAATAGGTGCTTTGGTGTATCTATTATCCTGGTGAAAACCTGGTAAACAGGGGCCTTGATAATAATAATAAAAATTGAAAAATACAAAAAAAGTGAAAATTCAAAAAATACAAAAAAGAGTAAAAAGAGAAAAGTACAAAAAAATTGAAAAAGAGAAAAAATGTTTCATTGATGAAAACCTGGCAAACATGCGTCATGGTAGAAAAAATAGAATCTCTGCCAAGATGGTGAAAACCTAGTAAACAGGTGCCTCTTTTTCCCCAACGTTGTACCTATTGCGGCACCGCTTGGCTCTTGCTTTCTTGCTTTAGTTTTCTTTGCTGCTTTAGTTCATTTCCTTCTTTAGTTTGCTAAGCTCATACACTTGCTCTCTGTTATTTCCAAGATTATGCTCGAATCTACATGAATTGAAACTAGTCACACTTGGGGGCACCTTCCTGGTCTAGGGGGCATTGTCCTATCATTTTCAAAGGATTTTACAAGCATTAGTCACCAAAGGTTCTCACTGTGTCTGCCTACTGATGCCTAGCTGCTTTTGAGATTTTTCTCCTTGAGGATCTCTCATGTATCAGTTGCTATTGGTTCTCACTGTGCCTACCTACTAATACCTAGCTACCACTCAAATCTCTCTTCTTGAGGATCCCTCATACATCAATCACCAGTGATTCTCACTACATCTGCCTATTGATGTTGCATTCATTTTTAGATCTCTCTTCTTGAGGATTTCTTGTATCAGTCACCAGTGGTTCTCACTGCATCTACCTGCTGATACTTTTTTAGTACTTTGATTTCTCCTTGATACTAACCTCTTGCATCAGTCACCAGTGGTTCTAACTGCATTTTCCTACTATCACTATCCTGTTGAGAGTTCTAGTACTATGTACTTCCGATCCGACATCAATCCACTGAAACTGAAACTAAAAACTAGATTTGTAACTCTCTGAAGTGTGTTGAGCATTTCTTTTGTGTTTTTGTCTTTTCACTTTATCATTCCTCCTCAAGCAACTCTAAGATGTTTTTCTTAACTGAGAGAAGCAAAGACTGGGGGTATGATCTTTTCTTTACTTTTTGTTTGTTGGTTTAGTTCCAATGATCCAAAAGATCCATTTAAGAGGGGTGTACACTATGAGAGGCTTCATCATGTGTTGGATGGCCATGTGTACCTCGACTCCTTTTATATGGAAACTTTGGTGAGGTTGGTTCTTCTCCTTGTTTGTTTGAATGACTTCTTTCTGCTATAAGTGAAATTGCAAATGCTCCTCTTGTGAAGTGAATGTAAGGGTCACTGTGAGCACCTTTGATATGTTTATCATTCACTTATCAAAAGAAAGAAACTTTCACATATCTGGCATGTCTGTATGAAAGCAACATTCAGGTAATTTTAGCAACTATTCTTTAATGCTTATGTTAACTTGCTAAATCAAAAGGAATAGGTGTTTAGGTCATTCTGGCTTCTTGTGCCTTAATGCTTACACATCATTCTGAAAAATTTAAGACTAATGTCATATTCATATTCTCATGATTGCAATGTCAGTGAGGGTTATATGGCATCCTACAATCATCCGTTACTAAAAACTCTATGACGATAATAAAATGTGTCCAACAAGCAAGTCCTAGGGTTTGCATTTAGCTTAGGCTTGCATTTTCATTCTAGGCTTGCATTGAGACAATGTTTTGGTATTCATTTGATTTTCTCCTTCTTGATTTATTCACTGAGGGTTCTCATCTTCAATCCCAGGTTCATCTTGGCTGCACAAGTGTTTGATCCTCACTCTTGATCCTCAAAAATTATTTTGGTTAGTACCTGTCATGTATTGCGACATCCTACATGAGATGATCAATACCATATCCATTGCATTTTCATTGCATCCATAAACTCATGTGCATACATTCTACATTTACATATTTGAATGCATGTACATTCATTATAAGCATAAATCAAATCATACTTATTCATCTATCATCTATCATTGCATTTCACATTGCATACTCATATATAAAATAAAACATGTGCATATTCATCTACATATACATAAAGAAATCATATGCATCTCATATCTAATCCATACATCTAAGCATATAGGAAACATCTCATAAACATCAACATAAAAGAAATATACACACTAGTACAATGATATCAAAATTTGAGCTCATATATATATATATATATATATATATATATATATATATATATATATATATATATATATATATATATATATATATATATATATATATATATATATATATATATATACATATATATATATATATATATACATATATATATATATATATACATATATATATATATATATATACATATATATATACATATATGTATATATATATATATATATATATATATGTATATATATATATATATATGTATATATGTATATATGTATATGTATATGTATGTATATATATATATGTATATATATATATATATATATATATATATATATATATATGTATATATATGTATATATATATATATGTATATATATGTATATATATGTATATATATGTATGTATATGTATATATATATATGTATATGTATATATATATGTATGTATATGTATATGTGTGTGTGTGTGTGTGTGTATATCAATCGATGAATGTCAGTACAATCAAAAGAATGGTGCTACTCAAGCACAAAATATAAAAAATGGGGCAAATACATCAATATATATCATATGTCCTAGAGCTAACTCTAACCTAGTGGAGGTGGAGATGGTGGTCCCTGGGGTGGTACTTGCGGTGGTGTCTGTGGCAGTGCCTGTGGTCATGATCCTTATGGAACAGCTCGTGCCCCAGTATACTCTGAAAATGGCAGAACCTGCTCCACTAAATCTGGCACTACCTTGACATACGATGTGTAATAATATGCTGACTATGCAGCCTCATATCTCACCTCAAGTTGTGCCCCAGCTAGTGCCTCCTGGAGCCCTAATTTTAGAGGGATAAGAACTTGTATGAGGATTTGATGCAGTAGTATGGGAATGATAAGATATTCTATAAGGCATTCTATCTGAGCTACATATAGATTGTAAGGAATTCTATTTTTGTTCCTATTTAGTGATTTTTGTTGATGTACATTTGTATGACTCTATTGCTGAAGAGATATGGCACTGGTCTTTGTTGGTTATGCAGTCCTTAAAATCAATCATTAATTCAAATAATTTTCTATTTCCTGTTTAAAAGTGTGAATGTTCAGAATCTGTATTGAATAGTATAGACATTGTTGGTAATTCATTGGAGAATTGAATCTAATAGGTTAGCCTGCCTGAGTTTTGAAATCGAAGAGAAGAAGGGTGAATATCCTTGTCACATTTGCCATTTTTTTGCAATGATTGTTTACTTTTGTTAATATCATGGATTGGCTTTCTAAGCTCTGCATCAGTTGCAGAAAAATACATTAGTAAATCATTATGAGAACCCCTAATCTACTGTAGGATTTCATTGTGAAGTAGTGAGTCTAAAGCTAGGTACACCCACCTAGGTCTATGGAGCCTGTTAGTACCCTGCAAAAAATTTCATGGCTCTAGCAATTTTCTCCTCGTCTTTGCAGTCATTTTTGTGTCCCTGGCATAAACCCTAAGGCAAAAAATTTCAAAAATGTAGCCGTTGGGTCTAAAAAATCCTTTCTATACCCTGGCCCTATTCTAATGTTGTATTAACCTTTTAGGGTGAATTAAAACTTTAAATCTGCATGTGCTAATTAAAAAGACCACTTTACCATGTTCATGGTTAGGTTTTTCATGTGTCGGTGGGGTCCCCTTTAATTTTTCCTATGTCTGACTATTTTAATACTTCCTAATGATTCAGCTTTGTTTTTTCCTGGGCTCAGCTCTCTGACACCATCTTGAGCTAAGGGTGGGCACTTTTTCTCATGAGATGTGTCAGAGCTATGCACTTTTGTGATGGCTATCAATTTTCTTTGTGACATGGCATTTCAAATTGTGGGTCCAGGGTGACACCTAAGCACAGTTGGTGATTCCTCATTGGCTGATGGATTTAATGAAGTGGCATCAGCAAACCCAAGTGGGGTCATGTTGTCAGTTGCCTCAGGATCATGTGGTTGTTGCATGATTGCATGGAATATTCCATCCCCTTGCAATCATGCGACGACCGTTGATTTTGAAACTTTCCTGGATGTATCAATGGAACCTAGTTGCTAGTGAGTCTGTCAGAGGGGTCCTGACGTGTAAGAGCATTGATAGTCGACGTATGTTCTTAAGGCCTTTTTCTGACACATGCGATGATGTGCCATCCATCTGATCTTCTAGGTGGGATTTATCTCTTTGTGGGTCCAATGACACGTTGGTACAATTGGCAGTTTGTGATTGGTCCATGAGGTAATACATTGGTAGTTGTCAGTGGGTCCTGGGTTTTCAACTTGTCAGAGGATCCTGACACTTGCAATGAGTCAATGGCAGGCATAAATTCTTATGAGATGTGTCAGACGTATGAGATTTTGAGACAACCGTTGATTCTTTTGTGTGACGTAACCTTTTCTTTTGGTGGGTCCACTACCATGTTGGCACAGTTGGCATTCTCTCATTGGTCAATGTGTTGCTAAGAGGGATCCTAAATGTGGGGCCTGCAGTGAAGGATTTTTGATCTATGGTCAGTGCATGATCTTAAAGAATATTCTTCCCCTTTCAGATCTTGCACCAGCCATCCAATCTTCCAAATGGGTTAATGTTCTCAGTGGGGCCATTTGCCAGGTGGTGCAGGATTGTTCAAATTTTATTGGTCGACATGGATGATGTGGCTAGGTGGGGTCATTGTCAGAGAGATCAGTGATGAGGACATAATCTATGGTCAGTGTAAGTTCTCATGAGTTTTGTTATAGCTATGAGATCTTACTCCCGTCGTCCGATTATAAGGCTTGCAGAAGGTGGGTCCTTTGTTAGTGTGACCGAGCATTAGTAATGAATGACATAATGACAAGTGGCATAAAGAGGGCCCAGGTGGGGTCAAAAGGTTCAGTGGTCCAGATGAATGAGGTTAGCGGTACCGACAAAGTTCAAAGGATTCACTCATTTGCAAGAAGAATTGGCAGTGTTCTAAAAGGTCTAGCGAATGCCTTGTCGCCAGTTCGCTAAATAAAGGACTGAGGTTAGTAAGTTTCCTTCATTTGCTTGTTCGCGGGGTTAAACTTGGGTTAGTGTTTTCATTGCGTGAATAGAAAAATCCATTGTCATGTGTTCACTTGAGTTAACCCTGGGCTATCTGATGAGTTAAGATAGAAGACCGTGAAAAGGGATGATCTAATGGCTGCAACTTAAAGTAAACCTGATTTCAAATGTGGACCATCGATTTGCTACTGGCGCCATGGAATTAACCATTTGATTTCAAATTTGAATTTGTAGAGGGTTTCTTAGCGATGGGAAGTACCAGAATTTATGGTTTTAATAACTGATTTCGATTGGTTTGGTGGTGCTTGCTATTGCAGTGTGGTCCAGGGTGTTGAGTGATCATCTCCAGGGTTTGTACTATGCAGTTTTGTGCTCAAGGCATGTTGTAGGGTTGACATTTAGGCATTGTTCATGATTCTCAGTACCTTCTCAGTGAGATTTTCATGATTGAGGATCATTCCAAGATTTTCTTTCTCCTGGTTGCCTGGGTTTCCACCCTTGTAATAACTTTATGACCATTTCCAATTGGTTGGGTGGTTGAAACCCTAACCCTAGCTATCCGAAGCTTGTTGCATCCTAAATTATTTTAGGATTCTAAGGTGGCTAGTGGTATAAATGGTGAAATGTTATACTTTGTAAGGGTTCCTTCTTCTACAATTTTGAGGAGAACTGGTTCCATGAAGGGTCCTTTTCCTATAGATTTTCTCTACTTCTCTACATATAGAGTGTTCTTTTCTCCTTTGTTGGCTCAGAGAATATGATATTGTTAGAAAGTAAAGATCCCTAAGATAACTGAGAGGGGGGGGTGAATTAGTTATCAAATAATTTATCCATTCAACAGCTTTAAATAATATAATCAATGTACTGATCAACCATAGAAAGATAATCATACATAATTGCACAATAACACAAGATATGTTGACTAGGGAACCTCTTGAAAAGAGTAAACCCCGGTAGGAATGATGCCCACAAAATGATGCACTAATATGAAAGTTCCTTGTTAGAGGATGGACCCTGTTAGGAGTCTTATGAAATACATTCAGTACATATAAATCCCTGTTAGGAGATTTTGAATCCCTGTTAAAAGATTCTAACCTGATTAAGAGTTTATGGAAGACAGAAGGACCCACTACCCAAACAACTTCAAGGCAAGATCTCTGAACCCACTATCCAAAAGATCTTAGAATTATTCAATAGAATAATATGAAATATATTACCTCCTTCACACTATGCCAAAATTGCACTCTCTGCTACACAAGATCACAATTCCAGATCTCTGTACTCACAAGTCTTCCTTCATCACTGAATTAGCTCTTTTCTTCACTTCATGCATATATTCACATCTCACTCTTCATAGTACACATTAAAATAAGGAAAACATTCCTTCTTATATACCAAAATCAAATAATTACAAATGAGTTGGTCCTCAATTACAAAATAATAAATTCTACACGCTACACAGAATTCACATAAAATTGTCAGCTTCCAGATACTGTAACTTTCTCCAAACATATCCTCAAAGTTTTCACTATGAACCACATCATCATTAATGAGTCTCCAACATACCTTTAACTATGCAAAATCAGATTCCATCCCAACTAAGAGATATCCTTTGATTTCCGAACATCGCTACACAGAAACATTGTCTAAACACTGCTTTCATCAAAATGCTCATAACTCTTACAAATGAATGAATTCATTTTTGTGCTGTTAAACATAGGTTAATAACACACCAAAGAACATACCATCAACTGTGCAAAATCCAATCTACAATACAACATGTGTGCAAAACAAAATTTTACCTACTTTCCTGCTAATATCCAGAATATCACTGTGTTGACATCAATGACAATCCAAGTCATGAATGCAACAACAACTGCTATAGAATGAATGCCAAAACACTTTTCATTCATTCCTAACAATCTCCCCCATTGGAATTGATGGCAACATAGATGAAAAACATCCAATGTTCCAAAAATCCAATACTGCAACATCACTACAAAATATCAAATTAAATCTTGCTTCATTTTCCTATTCAACTCTCTCATACAATCCATAATGTTTTTCATGTATATCTCTCCCCCATTGATCAATAATAGAAATTCTATCACTAAGTCAACAACAACTTAATGTCAAAAGACACTTTTCAGAAGAATACAACAACAAGAGTCCTCATGACTCAGCTCATAAACTCCCCCATAGAGGAAGTTCCAACATCCAATCCAGAAGAAAGATAGGGCTCATATACCACTGGACGGATGCAATCATCTGCATCAATTCTCAAAAATGGGTTGGCGCATAACCCCAAGCATACCTCTCAAATACACAAATGTATCCTTAGGTAAAGGCTTTGTAAATATATCTGCTATCTGCTCCTTTGTACTTATGTACTCCAATCTTCTTTTTCTGCAACTTTCTCTCTTACAACATGATACTTGATCTCAATATGTTTAGTCTTAGAATGTAAAATAGGATTTTTTGACATACTCACTGTACTGGTGTTATCACAATGTATAACAACAGGCTCATCAAACTTTATTCCAATATCTTTCAACATCTGCTTCATCCAAATAATCTAATTACAATTATTTGCTACTGCAACATATTCTTCTTTTGTTGTGCTTTGTGAAGTACAATTTTGCTTCTTACTTAGCCAAGAGACCAATTTACCTCCAAGAAAAAAGGCTCCACCATTGGTTCTTTTCTTGTCATCAACGCTGCCTCCATAATCTACATCAGTATAGGCACATAAAGTAAAATCATCAGAATTCTCATACCATAATCCATAATCCATTGTTCCTTTCAGATATCTCAGTATCCTCTTTACTGCTGCATAATGTGATTCTCTAGGTTCTGCTTGAAATCTTGCTACAATCCCTACTGAATGTGCTATATTAGGTCTTGTATGTGTCAAGTACTGCAATCCTCCAATCATAGATCTGTACTTTTTCTGCTCAACTGCTGGTGTCTCATCTTTGCTAGATAACTTATGTCTGGTTACCATAGGTGTTCCAACAGGTTTAGAATCTTCCATTCTAAATATTTTCAATAAGTCATTTAAATACTTAGTCTGACTTACAAATATACCTTCCTTGCTTTGTGTTATCTGTAATCCCAAAAAATATTTCATTTCTCCAATCATGTTCATCTCAAATTTAGTCTTCATTTCATCTACAAATTTGTTACTAGCTTCATCTTCTCCTCCAAAGATAATATCATCAACAAATATAACTATAACCAACAAACTATTCTCAATTTCTTTTGTGTATAAGTTACTATCTATTGTTCCTTTTATAAATCCCAATTTCAATAAATACTTATCCAATCTTGCATACTAGGTTCTAGGTGCTTGTTTTAATCCATATAAAGCTTTCTTTAACTTACATACCATATCTCCTTCTTGTGTCAAAGGAAAACCTTCAGGCTGCTCAATGTAGACTTCTTCTTCCAATTCACCATTCAAAAATGCTGACTTCACATCCATCTGATACACTTTGAATTTCTTGTAAGTTGCATATGCTAAAAACATTCTCACTGCTTCAAGTCTAGCCACAGGTGCAAAAGTTTCTTCATAGTCAATTCCTTCTTGTTGTGAATATCCTTTACATACCAATCTTGTATTGTTTCTTATCACTTCTCCTTGTTCATTCATCTTGTTTCTGAATACCCACTTTGTTCCAATCACATTCTTGTCTTCAGGTCTAGGGACCAATTCCCATGTCTTGTTTTTTTCAATCTACTCTAGTTCTTCTTTCATAGCATTGATCCAATGTTCATCTTCACAAACTTCATTAGTAGTCTTAGGTTCAATTTGAGAAATCAAACATAAATGTACCTTATTTCAAGTCAAAAATCCTCTATCTAAACTTCCAATAACTTGCTCAACAGGGTGATGTCTTGAAGTATACATGTTAGGTGTCATAGTTACTGATCTTGTTCCGACTGTAGATTCTTCTCTGCTTTCTTTTCTATTTTCTTCTTTTTTTTCTTCTCTATCTTCTTCAGTATGAATTTGATTTAGCAAATCACTGTTAGTTTCAAAAAATAATTCTGCATTTTCAATGTTAGGCTGAGGTTGTGCTTCTCCATCAGATTCATAATCAAGCATTCTTTCCTGAATTTTAAACTTCTCATTAACTTTTACATTTGCACTTTCAACAATAGTATTATTAGTTCTTTTGTTATAACATCTATATGCTTTTCTTTTTAAAGAATATCCAAGAGATATTCCTTCATCACTTCTAGGATCAAACTTTCCTATATCATCATCTCTCTTTATATAACATTTACTTCCAAAAATTCTAAAATACTTAACTGAGGGTGTATGTCCAAAGCATAATTCATAAGGTGTCTTACTTGTATCTGCTCTAATTTGTACTCTGTTCATAGTGTATACTGTTGTGTTCACTGCTTCTCTCCAAAAAGTTTTAGCCAAATCATTTTCAAACAACATAGCTCTTGCTGCTTTAGTTATTGACCTGTTCCTTCTTTCTGCAATACCATTTTGTTATGGTGTTCTAGGGGCTGAAAGTTGTCTCTTAATGCCATTCATTTCACAAAAAGTGTTAAACTCTCTAGATGTAAATTCACCACCTCTATCAGATCTTAGACACTTAATCTTCATTCCAAATTCATTCTCAATTTTGCTTTTCATGATCTTAAATTTATCAAATGCTTCATATTTTTCTTTCAAAAATGCAATCGACATCATTCTTGTAAAATCATCAACAAGAATCATAAAATACCTTTCACCATAGAATCCTCTAGTCCTAGTAGGACCACTCAAGTGTAGTGCTCACCTTGACAATATTATCAAAGTTTATATGAAAAACCCTTTTATGCCATAACCAACTATAATCAATCCTAGTTATCAAACATGTCATCTTAGTAGGATTCAACTGAAATACATTACCTCTGGTTCTGGATCCTTTTCCGATCAGATTTCCATCTTTATCTTTTATCACACAAGTTTTCTCAGAAAACCAAACTTGATAACCCTTATCAGCCAATTGTCCAACACTTAGTAGATTATGTCTTAGTCCATCAACAAAGTAAACATCATCAGTGTTAGTCTTTCCATCAAGAGTAATAGATCCTATACCCTTAATCAAACAAGGTGCATTGTTACCAACCCTAACAATTCCTCCATCATAGTTATCTAACTTAACAAACTTTCTTTTATCTCCAGTCATATGATGTGAACAACCACTATCTATAATCCAATCATATTTCTTTTCAACTTGTGAAACTAATGCTTTTTCTTCCCTTTTATCAGATTTAGAACTTTCTTCTTTAATTGCTACAAATCCTATTTCCTCAAAGTTATCATTATCACTGTCACTTAAATGTTTTTCAATTCTTGCTTCAAGATCTTCATCATTTGCATAATAACATTCTTTAGATCTCCTAGATTTAAAGTTGCTTCTATACTTCTTAACTCTTTTAGGACATTTAGATGTAAAATGACCATATTCTTGACAAGTCCAACATTTAAAGATTTTCTTACCATCTGGTTCTCTTTTTACAAGTAATGCAATACCTTCTTCAATCTTCTTATCTTCCTCAGATCTGCTACTGCTAGCATAATCTCCATTCACACTAGTACTTCTTGTAGGTCTAATGTTAAGAGCACTGAATGTTGTTTCCATTCTAGGTAGCTCTCCTGATAATCTCAATTTCATCTTTGTTGTTTCTAATCTTCCAAGAAGAGTCTCTCTTGAAAAGCTTGATGTACAAGGTATCACTTGTTCAATCATCTGCGTTGTCTACTTGAATACTGGTGTCAAAGTTCTCAAAATTTTCCATATCACTTCATTCTCTATCTTATCACCTCCACAAGACTTTATTCCTATTACAATCTCAGACATCCTACCAATATAGCTTCTAATAGATTCATCTTCCATCATTCTGATATCTTCAAATGCACAAATCCAATTATGTAATCTAGCCTTCTTTGCATGTTCATCACCTTCAAAAGTAGAATGTAAAGCTTTCCAAATTGCATGAGATGTTTTCAAACATCTTACCTGACTATATTCATTCTCCAGTAGTGCTGACAAAAGTGCTTCTCTTGCAATTATGTTACACATGAATAGATCTAGTTCATCTTTAGTTCCTGCCTCTAGATTGTCTTCCTCAATGATAGTCTTCTAATTCTTTGTAATCAACCAATAACTTGGTCCTAAACACAATAGATGTTCTTCATCTTTTCTTTCCAACTATCAAAATTTACTCCATCAAACTTAGGGCTTTCTTTTCTAAAATTTTTCATGGATCTCGTTAAGTTGTTAAACTTTTCTTTCAAGGACTTGCCACTCTAATACCAATTGTTAGAAAGTAAAGATCCCCAAGATAACTGAGAGGGGGGGGTTGAATCAGTTATCAGATAACTTATCCATTCAATAGCTTTAAACAATATAATCAATGTACTGATCAACCATAGAAAGATAATCATACACAATTGCACAATAACACAAGATATGTTGACTAGGGAACCTCTTGAAAAGAGTAAACCTCGGTGGGAATGATGCCCACAAAATGATGCACTAATATGAAAGTTCCTTGTTAGAGGATGGACCCTATTAGGAGTCTTATGAAATACATTCAGTACATATAAATCCCTTTTAGGAGATTTTGAATCCCTGTTAAAAGATTCTAACCCGGTTAAGAGTTTATGGAAGACAGAAGGACCCACTACCCAAATAGCTTCAAGGCAAGATCTTTGAACCCACTGTCCAAAAGATCTTAGAATTATTCAATAGAATAATATGAAATATATTACCTCCTTCACACTCTGCCAAAACTACACTCTCTGCTACACAAGATCACAATTCCAGATCTCTGTACTCACAAGTCTTCCTTCATCACTGAATTAGCTCTTTTCTTCACTTCATGCATATATTCACATCTCACTCTTCATAGTACACATTACAATAAGGAAAAAATTCCTTCTTATATACCAAACTCAAATAATTACAAATGAGTTGGTCCTCAATTACAAAATAATAAATTCTACACGCTACACATAGAATTCACATAAAATTGTCAGCTTCCAGATACTGTAACTTTCTCCAAACATATCCTCGAAGTTTGCACTGTGAACCACATCATCATTAATGAGTCTCCAACATACCTTTAACTATGCAAAATCAGATTCCATCCGAGCTAAGAGATATCCTCCGATTTCTGAACATCGCTACACAGAAACACTGTCTAAACACTGCTTTCATCAAAATGCTCATAACTCTTACAAATGAATGAATTTATTTTTGAGCTATTAACCATAGGTTAATAACACACCAAAGAACATACCATCAACTGTGCAAAAGCCAATCTACAATATAAAATGTGTGCAAAACAAAACTGTACCTACTTTCCTGCTAATATCCAGAATATCACTGTGTTGACATCAATGACAATCCAAGTCATGAATGCAACAACAACTGCTACAAAATGATTGCGAAAACACTTTGCATTCATTCCTAAGAGATATGTATTGTAATTGATTTGTCTTATGTATGAGATTCGATATATTTCTACTATTATTCAGATTGTCTCCATTTGAATTTTAGACTTATTGATTGAAGCATCAAGGGTGTTTCCATCTTTCTATTTGCATTTCCTGTGTGTCTGCAATAGAGTTGTTTTCACAGAAGCAACTAGGTTTGGGATTGGTTTTCAGGTGTGTATGAACTGGGTTATCAGGGGTATCTTATGTTTGTCTTCCAATGGATGCTGGTTAATGTATTACTTGTTTATAGGTCTCTTCTAAGGGGAGAGTTAATACCCTTTGAATAGGTGATAGCACATTTGGGTACACAGGTGGATTGTTGAAGTATGACCTGATTAATGGTGTATGTTTGGTGTAAGGCATCAGCATATTTGAATTTATTTCTTTCTTGTTTCATAGCTCTTTACTGCAATAGGGTATTTGACTCTGTGGCCCATTGGACAAGGCACTAGTCTATCAGAGATTTGGGCTATCTGAGGGGTCTCTCCAACCCAACATTAAAATCAATCAAATCAAATACTTTTCCCTTTCATGTTGGTAGTATTAATAGGAGGTCCTTTCTAGTGTTCAGACTCAATTCTATGCAAGTAGGGCTTTTGCATATGAATTAGCTTCATTGGGGTAAAAGTTACCTGAAGGTGTTTGGAGACTATTCCACACTAATGTATCTATAGGCCTATGGTTTATCATGAGGTGTCTTGAGTGTGTAGATAAGGCAATACCCGCTTGAGTGATTTGGAGCTCAAAGAAGAAGGAGGATGCTCTCTATCCTCATCAATTGGTTCTATTTTCTTGTCAAACTTGAGGGCCTATTTTGAGGATCAAGCCCACCTTTTGATTCAAGTTTGGTCTTGCAAGGAAAAGATGCCAACAAAATGGTGACTCTACTGGGGACCCATTGAAAAGAGTCAGATAGAAAAATAAAGCATTTTCTAATATCTTCTCAATATGTATTGACTGGCGGCTCTGAAGTTTTTGTTTGATTAGTGCAGTTCCTGATAGACAGTGTGATATCCTAGTGTAGTTTTGTGTTGATTAGAAGAGGTACAAAGAAAGGTAAAAAAAAAAAATTCCTCTTCAAGGAGGTGGTGACTTTACAAACAAAGAACCTGATGGAGTTGCATGGTGAGCTCTAGATCTACCTTCCCTTCCAGTCAACAAAGTCTTTTGCTACAAAACTCTCAGGTATTTCTCAAAGGTCTAAATGTTTCCTTATTAAGTGATCAAGCACTAAGAAAAGGAATAAAATGTGAAGAATATAGGAAAGGTTCAATGACAAAAGAAGATTAGTTTCAAGTATACATTTCCTATCATTAGTCTTGAAGATTTTCAAGTGGGTGTGCAAAGCTACAGCTAGTGATGGATGTTCATAGAGTTTCTTTTGTTAGAGGATATGTACCATTTTGTTATGATGGCATACCTAGTTGTCATAATAAGATCCCTGATGGAATCAGGAGATATTTACCAAAGTATGATAGGGACCAGCATCAGTCAGCAAGGAAACATGTTCAGTGCTTTGTTGATGTGATGTGTGATTTTGATGTTTACCATGAAGACCTATGGATGAAATTTTTTGTTCAAACTTTGGAAGGTGATGCTAGAGACTGGTTCTCTTTTCTACCAGCATGTTCAATTTCATCTTGGAGTGAGATGCATTCAGCCTTCATGGAGCAATTTGGAGAAAGGGTAAGCATATCTGATTCCTATGATAAGTTTTTAAAGATTCATATTAAGACTGATGAACTTGTCCCTCAATTCAATACCAGATTTGCTAAAGTATTGAATGATATCCTTGAAAATTATAGACCCAATGATCAAGTATGTATGAATGTCTACTTTGATGCATTTGGTAAGAAAATGAACTATTTGTTGAGGGATAAGGAGCCTAGGTCATTATATCAGGCATTTGTAACTACAATGGACATTGAGAACAATTTGAAGTATGGATTGACTAGAGATCATTTTGCCATGAGTGTGTGTTGGTATGATGAATATGAAAGAAAACAAGATTGTAGTGTTGATACCACAGCTCCAAATCGGTGTATCAACACTCCTGCTGTAGTTTGTAATCAAGTTGAAATGTCAAATCAAGATATGAGTATAAATGTTGTTGATTCTTTTGCTACTGATGAGACATGTGTTCAGGATGCTACAGTAGTAAGATATATTCTCGACCTTGGTAGAATTGAGTAGTGTGATAGTGTTTTGAGTTGTAAATTTGCCACTGTAGTCAATTCTTGTAATTTTGATTATGAGCATTATTTTGCTAATGTTCATAGGCATGTAGTTGCTGCTTCTATATCTCAGTGTTATACAAATGAGGAGGCTGAAAGTTATGTCTCTAATGATGAGTTTGAAGTTGCTGCACAAGATGAGGAATGTGATTCACAGGCATATCAGTCACTATTTGAGGAACATAGTGCTGAAAGTGGTTACTCAGGTGAGAGTGATGAAGGTAGTGATGTGAAGGTGTCTTCATATGAGTCAGATGCAACATGGGAGGAGGAAAGTAATGATGGAAGTGAATATTCTTTTATTAGTAAAATTAT
Organism: Chamaecyparis obtusa; assembly: GCA_027943335.1. NCBI lineage: Eukaryota > Viridiplantae > Streptophyta > Pinopsida > Cupressales > Cupressaceae > Chamaecyparis > Chamaecyparis obtusa. The sequence goes on from BSBK01004260.1 coordinate 804,520, forward strand.
GTTTTCATTTTCTGAATCTGAAAATGAGGGTGCATCTCAATTTGTACATTGTACAAATCTACTTGATTATGAGGGTGTTGAGAGTGATTTGTCCTCAAAGTTTGAAGATAAGGAAATGGTAATTCAATGTGATGTCAGTGAGGATGAACATGAAGATTTGAGTAAAAGGTTGTTTGGTGATCATGCACTAGATAATGAAGTTGTAGCATATAGTAGAGAGTTTAGGAGTGAACCATGGTTTTGCTATGATGGTTTTCCTAAGCAGGATAATGAAGAAGATGCAATTGTGGACACTATATGCTTGGTAGGTGATGTTGAATGTGAGTCTTCATGTTGCTCTAATTTTTCCTCATATGCTGAAAGTCTCCATGGAGATGAAATGGGTAGTGAGTTTGAGGTGTTTTCTAATACTTTATATGATGAGGACTATGATGATGATCAGCCCATTTTTTGTCATGATATTCAACAAGGTGTATTACATGGAATTATCAACCCATTGTTTGAAGAACACATGGAGGTCTCAAATATTACAGAATTTGAAAATGATGACATGTGTAAGTACAAATATGATTATTCATTTGAACTCCCACCAACTGCACCTGAGGAGATGCAAAGTCAAGGTATGAATGGGGATTTTTATCAGATAAAGTATGTGGTTTTTGCATTCCAAAATGATGGCATACATGAATTAGTAGAGAAAGAATAGTTTCAATTTGATGATAGTATTCATTGGCATGATGAGTTTTACTTTCATAGTGAGCAAGATGATGAGAGTGTCCCAAGTTTTTACATGCACTATGAAGGTGAGGATAAAGATTTTGTTTTTCCTAGTGGATTGATTGACAATGTTGATATGCCTAGTGAAACAATTGGGAATAAAGTATCTAGTTTACCTCAAGAAGAAAGAAATGAGAACCAAATTTTTGATAGGGGCAGAGATTGGTTCAAGTTTTGAGGTTGCAGGTTTTTTTTAAAAATGTACACTCTGTATAGTTTTTCCTTCTAGTTGTGTGTTTCCCTTCCTGTCTCTCTGGTTTGGTTGCCAATTTTTGAGGTCTCTGTGCCCTTTTCCAGTGGGATGGTCTACTTTAACCAGTGATTCTAAGTCCTTGTTATGCCTATAAGAGGCATACATCCCCAACTCAAGCCACTGTTAGTACCTTGCAAAAAATTTCAAGGCTCTAGCAATTTTCTCCTCATCTCTACAGTCATTTTTGTGTCCCTAGCATAAACCCTAAGGCAAAATTTTTTGAAAATGTAGCTATTGGGTATAAAAAATCCTTTGTATACACTGGCCCTATTCTAATGTTGTATTACCTTTTTAGGGTGACTTAAAACTTTAAATTTGCATGTACTAATTAAAAAGACCACTTTACCATGTTCGCGGTTAGGTTTTTCATGTGTCAGTGGGGTCCCCTTTAATTTTTCCTATGTCTGACTATTTTAATACTTCCTAATATTTCAACTTTGTTTTTTCCTAGGACCGGCTCTCTGACACCATCTTGATCTAATAGTGGGTGCTTTTTCTCATCAAATGTGGCAGAGCTATGCACTTTTGTGACAATCGTCAATTTTCTTTGTGACACGATGTTTCAAATTATGGGTCCAGGGTGACACCTAAGCACAGTTGGCAATTCCTCATTGGCCGATGGATTTAATGAAGTGGCATAAGTGGGCCCAAGTGGGGTCATGTTGTCAGTTGCCTGAGGATCGTGTGGTTGTCTCATGATCGCATGGAATATTCCATCCCCTTGCGATCATGTGACAAACGTTGATTTTAAATCTTTCCTGGATGTATCAGTGGGACCTGGTTTCTAGTGTGTCTATCAGAGGGGTCCTAATGTGTTAGAGCATCGATGGTCAATGTATGTTTTTAAGGCCTTTTTTTGACACATGCGATGATGTGTCATTCATCTAATCTTCTAGGTGATATTTATCTCTTTGTGGGTCCAATGAAACATTGGTACAATTGGTGGTTTGTGATTGGTCCACGAGGTAATACCTTGGTAGTTGTCAGTGGGTCCTAGGTTGCCATCTTTTCAGAGGGTCCTAACACTTGCAATGAATCAACGGCGGGCATAAATTCTTATGAGATGTGTCAGACGTATGAGATTTTGAGACAACCGTTGATTTTTTTGTGTGACGTAACCTTTTCTTTTGGCAGGTCCACTACCATGTTGGCACAGTTGGAATTCTCTCATTGGTCAGTGTGTTGCTGAGAGGGATCCTAAATGTGGGGCCTGCAGTGAAGGCTTTTTGATCTATGGTCAGTGCATGATCTTAAGAAATATTCTTCCCCTTTGAGATCTTGCGCCAGCCGTCCGATCTTCCAGACGGCTTAATGTTGTCAGTGGGGCCATTTGCCAGGTGGTGCAGGATTGTTCAAATTTTATTGGTCGATGTGGATGATGCAGCTAGGTGGGGTCATTATCAGAGAGATCAATGATGAGGACATGATCTATGGTCGGTGTAAGTTCTCATGAGTTTTGTCAGAGCTATGAGATCTTACGCCTGTCGTCTGATTATAAGGCTTGTAGAAGGTGGGTCCTTTGTTAGTGTGACCGAGCATTAGCAATGAATGACATAATGACAAGTGGCATAAAGAGGGCCTAGGTCAGGTCAAAAGGTTCAGCGGTCCAGATGAATGAGGTTAGCGGTGCTGACAAAGTTCAAAGGATTCGCTCATTCGAAAGAAGAATTGGCAGTGTTTTAAAAGGTCTGGTGAATGCCTTGTCACCAGTTTGCTAAATAAAGGACCAAGGTTAGTAAGTTTCCTTCATTCGCTTGTTCGTGGGGTTAAAATTGGGTTAGTGTTTTCATTGTGCAAATAGAAAAATCCATTTTCGTGTGTTCACTTGAGTTAACCCTGAGCTATCCAATGAGTTAAGACATAAGACCATGAAAAGGGATGATCTAACGGCTGGGACTTAAAGTGAACCTGACTTCAAATGTGGACCGTTGATTTTCTACTGGCACCATGGAATTGACTATTTGATTTCAAATTTGAATTTGTAGAGGGTTTCTCAGTGACAAGAAGTACCATAATTTATGGTTTTAACAACTGATTTTGATTGGTTTGGTGGTGCTTGCTATTGCAGTGTGGTCTAGGGTGTTGAGTGATCATTTGTAGGGTTTGTATTGTGTAGTTTTGTGCTCAAGGCATGTTGCAGGGTTGACATTTAGGCATTGTTCGTGATTCTCAGTACCTTCTCAGTGAGATTTTCACGATTGAGGATCATTCCAGGATTTTCTTTCTCCTGGTTGCCTGGGTTTCCACCCCTCTAATAACTTTATGACTATTTCCAATTGGTTGGGTGGTTGAAACCCTAACCCTAGTTGTCTGAAGCTTGTTGCATCCTAAATTCTTTTGGGATTCCAAGGTGACTAGTGGTATAAATGGTGAAATGTTATACTTTGTAAGGGTTCCTTCTTCTACAATTTTGAGGAGAACTGGTTCCATGAAGGGTCCTTTTCCTATAGATTTTCTCTACTTCTCTACATATAGAGTGTTCTTTTCTCCTTTGTTGGCTTAGAGAATATGATATGTATTGTAATTGATTTGTCTTATGTATGAGATTCGATATATTTCTACTATTATTTAGATTGTCTCCATTTCAATTTTAGACTTATTGATTGAAGCATCAAGGGTGTTTCCATATTTCTATTTGCATTTCTTATGTGTCTGCAATAGAGTTATTTTCACAAAAGCAACTAGGTTTGGGATTGGTTTTCAAGTGTGTATGAACTGGGGTATCAAGGGTATCTTACGTTTGTCTTCCAGTGGATGGTAGTTAATGTATTACTTGTTTATAGGTCTCTTCTAAGGGGAGAGTTAATACCCTTTGAATAGGTGATAGCACATTTGGGTACACAAGTGGATTGTTGAAGTATGACCTAATTAATGGTGTATGTTTGATGTAAGGCATCAACATATTTGAATGTATTGCTTTCTTGTTTCATAGCTCTTTGTTGCAATAGGGTATTTTACTCTATGGCCCATTGGACAAGGCACTAGTCTATCAGAGATTTGGGGTATCTCAGGGGTCTTTTCAACCCAACATTAAAATCAATCAAATCAAATACTTTTCCCTTTCATGTTGGTAGTAGTAATAGGAGGTCCTTTCTAGTGTTCAGAATCAATTCTATGCAAGTAGGGCATTTGCATATGAATTAGCTTCATTGGGGTACAAGTTACCTAAAGGGGTTTGGAGACTATTCCACACTAATGTATCTATAGGCCTATGGTTTATCATGAGGTGTCTTGAGTGTGCAGATAAGGCAATACCCACCTGAGTGATGTGGAGCTCAAAGAAGGAGGATGCTCTCTATCTTCATCAATTGGTTTTGTTTTCTTATCAAACTTGAGTGCCTATTTTTAGGATCAAGCCCACCTTTTGATTCAAGTTTGGTCTAGCAATGAAAAGATACCAACAACCAAAGTGTATGAAGATTAAATCCTTGTTAATTAGCCTTTTCCATGTAGAAATCTAGAATTGGGAGTCTGAGTCATGCTTAATAACTATATAGTGATTCTACATGAAAAAGTGCTAACAGATTGGTGACTTTGCTGGGGATTGAAATAAGGTTACTATTAAGAGTATCCTAGAGTCTTGCTATATTCAGTTTGGGGAAGAGTCTCATAAATGTTATAATCTAAAAATTGTTTTCAGATCTGAATATATTAATTGGATTTGTTATAAAATTTTAAAAATGTATGTGACTTTGTTGTGAGGAATGCCCAGAATCTGTTGGTGTTTCAATAAAAGATTAGTGAAAAAATTTGTGTCCTCTGAAAGGAGGTGGCGACTCTGTGCTAGAAAGAACCTGAGATGTGAAGCCTCGTTTCAGATTTTAGTTAGATGTAAAGTGAACAACAACATTCAACAAAGGTCTTCCAGGTATTCTCCATTCAATATTTTTGTGTTTACATGGTCCTTATCAAATTGTATTTTCATTAAAGAAAGGACATATAAGTGAAATTACATACTTCTGGATTCAATTTTGAGTTGAATCATATAAGTGTGAAGTATGTTAGAAGGGTTCAATGATAAGAGAAAGTTAATTACAAGTATAGATTTTCATGTTACTGGTTTTGAAGAATTTCAAGTGTGTATGTAAAGATTGCAGCCAGTAATGGATGTTCATAGGTATTCTTTTGTCAAAAGATATGTACCATTTTGCTATGATGGCATACCTAGTTTTCCTAATAAGATCCCTAATGGAATTAGAGGACATTTGCCAAAGTTTGATAGGAGCCAGTCTCAGTCAGCAAAGAATCATGTTCAAGATTTTGCTGATGTGATGTATGATTTTGATGTTTTCCATGAGGATCTATGGATGAGGTTGTTTGTGCAAACTCTAAAAGGAGATGAAAGAGAATGGTTCTCGTTCCTACTGGAAGCTTCAATTTCTGTTAGAAAGTAAAGTCCACCAAGATAACTGAGAGGGGGGGAGAGTGAATCAGTTATCAGATAATTATAACTTTTATCAACTTCAACAGCATTTAACCATGTAAGCAATATAATTACCAACCATAGAAAGATACTCATACACAATGACACAATAACACAAGATATGTTAACTAGGGAACCTCTTAATCAAAAAGTAAACCCTGGTGGGAATGATGCCCACAGAAGATGCAATAATATGAATATTCCTTGTGAAAGGATGGACTCTATTAGGAGTCTTATGAAATACATTCTATACATATAAATCCTTGTTAGGAGATTTTGAATCCTTGTTAAAAGATTCTAACCCTGTTAGGAGTTATGGAAGATAGAAGGACCCACTGCCCAAACAGCTTTAGGGTAAGATCATTGAACTCACTATCCAAATAATCTTTTCATTATTCAATAGAATAATATGTTACCTCTTCTCTGACTATGCCAAACTGCACTCACTGCTACTTCAGATCTCACTTTCAGATCTCTATACTTTGCATGTCTTCCTTCACAATTTCACTCTCATACTTAGCTCTTTTTTTCACTTCATGCATACCGCATCACACATCAACATCAACAAAGAAAAACATTGCTTTCTTTATACCACACTCAAATAATTACAAATGAGTCGGCACACAATTACAAAATAAAAGTTTCCATACGCTACATCAAAATTACACAAAACTGTTAGCTTCCAGATACAATAACTCTTCATTCATGTGACCTCAAAGTTTGCACCATGAACCACATTACTAACAATGTGTCTCATACTTCCCTTTAACTATGCAAAACTAGATTCCATCCCGATTAGGAGATATCATCCGATTTCCAAAAACCGCTACTCAGGAACACTACCTGAATACTGCTTCCACCAAAATGAGCATAACTTTCATGAATAAAATAATTACTATCTGCACTCTTAACCATAGAAATATAACATATCAAAGAGTATAACCTCAACATCACATATCTCCAACTACAATATCCCACGTGCGCTAATCAAAACACTGTCTTCTTATTTGCAAGTCTCCAAAAGATCACTGTGTTGACATTAATGACAATCATAGTCATGAATGCAACAACAACTACTACAAAATGACTGCCAAGTATTTATCATTCATTCTTAATAATCTCCCCCATTAGAATTGATGGCAACATAGATGAAAAACATCTAATGTTCAAAAAATCCAATACTGCAACACTGCTTCTTCAAATCAATCAAATCTTGCTTCGTTATCCTATTCAGTTCTCTCCAATAGATGGTACAAGTGGTTTTTCATGTACACTTCTCCCCCATTGACATCAATGATAGAAATTTCATCACTATGTCAACAACAACTCAATGTCAAAAGACATTGTTTAGAAAATACATTCACAAGAGTCCTCATGACTCAGTTTAGATACACATACTCCCCCATAGAGGAAGTACCAACATCCAATCCAAAAGAAAGATAGGGCTCATATACCACTAGATGGATGCAACCAACTACATCATTACTCAAAAGTAGGCTGGGGCATAACCCCAAGCATACCTCTCAGATACTCAAATGTATCCTTAGGCAAAGGCTTAGTAAATATGTCTGCTATATGTTCCTTTGTGCTTATGTACTCCAGTCTGACTTCTTTCTCAGCAACTTTCTCTCTTACAACATGATATTTGATCTCTATATGCTTTGTCTTAGAATGTAATATAGGATTCTTAGACATACTAACTATGCTGGTGTTGTCACAATGTATGACAATAGGCTCAACAAACTTAATTCCAATATCCTTCAGCATTTGCTTCATCCAAATTATCTAGTTACAATTGTTTACTGCTGCTACATACTCTGCTTCTATTGTGCTCTATGAAATACAATTCTGCTTCTTTCTTAGCCAAGAAACTAGTCTTCCTCCAAGAAAAAAGGCTCCACCACTGGTGCTTTTCTTGTCATCAACACTACCTCCCCAATTAGCATCTGTATATGCACATAGGGTAAAATCATCAAATTTTTCATACCACAATCCATAATCCATTGTGCCTCTTAAATATTTCAGCATCCTCTTTACTACTGCATACTGTGACTCTCTAGGTTTAGCTTGAATTCTTGCTACCATTCCAACTGAATGTTGTACATCCGGTCTAGTGTGTGTTGAGTATTTCAATCCTCCAATCATGGATCTATATTTCTTCTGCTCAACTACTGGTGTTTCATCTTTGTTAGATAGTTTGTGTCCTGTAACCATAGGTGTTCCAATTGGTTTACAATTCTCCATTCCAAAACTTTTCAGTAAATCATTCAAGTACTTTGTCTGACATACAAAGATACCATCATTATTTTGTGTTATCTATAATCCTAAAAAGTACTTCATCTTACCAATCATACTCATTTCAAATTCAGTCTTCATTTCATCAGCAAATTTGTCACTAGCTTCATCTTCTCCTCCAAAGATAATGTCATCAACAAAAATAACTATAACCAACAAACCATTTTCAATTTCTTTTGTGTACAGAAATCTATCAGTTGTTCCTTTAGTAAAAATTTCAAAAAATACTTATCCATTCTAGCATACCAAGTTCTAGGTGCTTGCTTTAGTCCATATAATGCTTTCTTTAGTTTACATACCATATCTCCTTCTTGGGTCAAAGGAAAACCTTCAGGCTGCTCAATGTAGACTTCTTCCAATTCACCATTTAGAAATGTGAACTTCACATCCATCTAATACACTTTAAATTTCTTGAAAGATGCATAGGCCAAAAACATTCTTACTGCTTCAAGTCTTGCTACTGGTGCAAAAGTTTCTTCATAGTCAATTCCATCTTACTACAAGTATCCCTTACATACCAATCTTGCTTTGTTTCTTACCATTTCTCCTTGTTCATTCATCTTGTTTCTGAATACCCATTTAGTTCCAATCACATTCTTGTCTTTAGGTCTAGGGACCAATTCTCATGTCTTGTTCTTTCCAATCTGATCTAGTTCTTCTTTCATAGCATTAATCCAATGTTCATCTTCACAAGCTTCACTAGTAGATTTAGTTTCAATTTGAAAAATCAAACATAAATATACCTTATTACGAGTCAAAACTCCTCTATCCAAACTTCCAATAACTTATTCAATAGGATGATTTCTTGATAGATACCTATTTGGTGTCACAGTCACAGATCTTGTTTCAATTGTAGATTCTTCTCTAGATTCCTCTCTGGTTTCTTCTGTAGGATTCTCATTCAATAATTCACTGTTAGTCTCATAGAATAATTCAGTAGATTCAGTGTTAGGCTGAGGATTGGCTTCTTCATCAAATTCACAATCAAGCAGTCTTTCCTAAATTTTGAACTTCTCATCAACTTTAACATTTGCACTCTCAACAATAGTTTTAGTTCTCTTATTGTAACATCTATATGCTTTTGTTTTCAAAGAATATCCAAGAAAAATTCCTTCATCACTTCTAGGATCAAACTTTCCAATATCATCATCTCTCTTTATATAACATTTTCTTGCAAAAATTCTAAAATACTTAACTGAGGGTGCATGTCCAAACCATAATTCATAAGGTGTTTTGTTTGTGTCTGCTCTGATTTATACTCTATTCATTGTATATACTATTGTATTCACCACTTCTCTCCAAAATGTCTTTACCAAATCATTCTCAAATAACATAGCTCTTGCTGTTTCAGTCACTGACCTGTTTCTTCTTTTTGCAATACTATTTTGTTCAGGTGTTCTAGGGGCTTAAAACTGTCTCTTAATACCATTCACTTCACAAAAAGTGTTAAACTCTCTAGAAGTAAATTCACCACCTCTATCAGATCTCAAATATTTAATCTTCATTCCAGATTCATTCTCAACTTTATTCTTAATGATCTTAAACTTATCAAATGCTTCATATTTTTCTTTTAGAAATGCAATCCACATCATTCTTGTAAAATCATCAACAAGAATCATAAAATACCTTTCTCCATAGAATCCTCTAGTCCTAGTAGGACCACTCAAGTCTGTACGAACAATCTCCAAATTCTCTACCGATGTGAACTTCTTACTAGGAAATGGACTTCTCTTCTACTTAACCATCACACATTCTTTGCAAATCATGTTAGTAGGCTTCATAATTTTAGGCAAATCCCTTACTGCAAGTGTAGTACTTACTTTCACAATGTTATCAAAGTTTATATGACAAAACCTTCTATGCCATAACCAACTATCATCAATATTAGTAATCAAACATGTCATCTTAGTAGGATTCAACTAAAATATATTACCTCTAGTTCTAGATCCAGTTCCAATCAGATTTCCATCTTTATCTTTTATCACACAAGTTTTCTCAATAAAGAAAACTTGATATCCCTTATCAACTAACTGTCCAACACTCAAAAGATTATGTTTCTATCCATCAACAAAGTAAACATCATCAGTATTAGTCTTTCCATCAAGAGTAATAGATCCTATACCTTTAATCAAACAAGGTGCATTGTTACCAACTCTAAGAACTCCTCCATCATAATTGTTAAAATTTATGAAATTTCTCATATCTCCAGTCATATGATGTGAACAACCACTATCTATAATCTAATCAGCTTTCTTTTCAACTTGGGAAACTAAGGCTTTTTCTTCCTTAACATCAGATTCAGGATTCTCTTCTTTAATTGCTATAAATCCTATTTCATCATTATTCTCAGTATCACTTTCACTCAAGGTTCTTTCAATACTAGTTTCAAGATCTTCATCATTAGCATAATAACATTCCTTAGATCTTCTAGGCTTGAAATTATTTCTGTACTTCTTAACTCTCTTAGGAAATTTAGATGTAAAATGACCATATTCTTGACAAGTCCAACATTTAAAAATTTTCTTACCATCTGGTTCTCTTTTCACAACCAAGAAAATACCTTCTTCAATCTTCTTGTCTTCTTCATTTCTAAATCTGTTGCTGGCATAATCTCCACTCACACTGGTACTTCTTGACAAAGTAGGATGAACACTAAGAGCATTGAATGCTGTCTCCATTCTAGGTAAGTCTCCTGATACCCTCAAGTTCATTTCTATTGCTTCCAATCTTCCAAGAAGAGTCTCTCTTGTAAATTTCGTAGTATAAGGTATAACTTGTTCAATCATCTATGTTGTCTCCTTAAATACAAGATTCAATGTCCTTAGAATTTTCTATATCACTTCATTCTCTATCTTTGATCCTCCATAAGATTTTATCCTTGCAACAATTTCTGACATTCTACCAATATAGCTTCTAACAGATTCATCTTCCATCATTCTAATATCCTCAAATGCACATATCCAATTATATAATCTAGCTCTCTTTGCATGTTCATCACCTTCAAAAGTAGATTGTAAAGCTTTCTAAATTTCATGAGATTTTTTAAAACATTTTACCTAACTGTATTCATTCTCTAGAAGTGCTATCAAAAGTGCTTATCTTGCAAGTATGTTACACATGAATAGATCTACCTCATCTTTTGAACTTGATTCAAGATTATCTTCTTCAATGATAGTCCTATCATTCTTTGTAATCAACCAATAACCTGGTCCTAAATACAGTAGATGTGTCTTCATCTTTTCTTTCTAGCAGTCAAAATTTACTCCATCAAACTTAGGGCTTTCTTTCCTGAAATTTGCCATGGATCTCCTTAAGCTTTTAAAATTTCCTTTCAAGGACCTGCTGCTCTGATACCAATTGTTAGAAAGTAAATTCCACCAAGATAACTAAGAGGGGGGGGGTGAATCAGTTATTAGATAATTATAACTTTTATCAACTTCAACAACATTTAACCATGTAAGCAATATAATTACCAACCATAGAAAGATACTCATACACAATGACACAATAACACAAGATATGTTAACTAGGGAACCTCTTGATCAAAGAGTAAACCCCAGTGGGAATGATGCCCACAAAAGATGAAATAATATGAATATTCCTTGTGAAAGGATGGATTCTGTTAGGAGTCTTATGAAATACATTTAGTACATATAAATCCCTGTTAGGAGATTTTGAATCTCTGTTAAAAGATTCTAACCTTGTTAGGAGTTATGGAAGAGATAAGGACCCACTGCCCAAACAACTTTAGGGTAAGATCACTGAACTCACTGTCCAAATAATATTTTCATTATTTAAAAGAATAATATGTTACCTCTTCTCTGACTGTGCCAAACCGCACTCACTGCTACATCAGATCTTTGTACTTCGCATGTCTTCCTTCACAATTTCGCTCTCATACTTAGCTCTTTTCTTCACTTCATGCATACCGTATCACACATTAACATCAACAAGGAAAAAAATTCCTTTCTTTATACCACACTCAAATAATTACAAATGAGTCGGCACACAATTACAAAATAAAAGTTTCCACACACTACATCAAAATTACACAAAACTGTCAGCTTCTAGATACAATAACTCTTCATTCGTGTGACCTCCAAGTTTGCATTGTGAGCCACATTACTAAAAATGTGTCTCATACTTCTCTTTAACTGCACAAAACCAAATTCCATCCTGATTAGGAGATATCATTTGATTTCTAAATCTGCTACTCAGGAACACTACCTGAATACCGCTTCCACCAAAATGCTCATAACTTTCATGAATAAAATAATTACTGTCTACGCTCTTAACTATAGACATATAACATATCAAAGAGTATAACCTCAAAATCACATATCTCCAACTACAATATCCCATGTGCGATAATCAAAACATTGTCTTCTTCTCTGCAAGTCTCTAGAAGATCACTGTGTTGACATCAATGACAATCATAGTCATGAATGCAACAACAATTGCTACAGAATGACTACCAAGCATTCAACATTCATTCTTAACAATTTCTTCTTGGGATGAGCTAAGTTCATCCTTCACTGAGCAGTTTGATGGGTGGGTAGATATCAAATTGTTGCTGGATAGATTAATGAAAATTCATCTTGAACAAGATGAATTGATCCCAAAGTTTAATAGCAGATTTGCTAAAACATTAATGGATATCCCTGAGAATTGTATGCCCCATGATCAGATATGTTTAGTTGTCTATTTGGGTGCATTGGGCCAAAAGATGGGTTTCTTGTTGAGGGATAAACAACCACAAAGTATATATCAGGCTTTTGAATTTGCTATGGATATTGAGTGTAATCTAAAGTATGGAGTTATAATAAGGTGTACTTCTACTAGTTTGCATTTCCAAATTGTAGAAGACACATCTTTCCCTTTGCATAAATATAATGAGGTTAATCATGAAAATGAATTCCTGGTTACTAATGTTGATATAAATTCTGAGATAAATGGTGACTGTGCTAAATCCATGGATGAGGAATACTTGTCATTACTGCAGCAAATGAAACAACAAGATTATGGAAGCATGTATAAGGTTGAGAGTGAGTTTGTTTCTAATTTCTCTCATGCTGCAAATGATTTTTCTTTTCAATCTTCTATGTGTTTAAATGATAATAAATTTGAGTGTGAAGTCATGAAGATTGAAGACAAATGGGGAAGTTCATTATCCGATACTTGTGAAAATGATTTGGTTGAGTATAATGCTGATTTTTCATGTGATGATAGTAGTAGTGATGAGTCATGTTCTAATTTAGATTCAGAATTTTCTTTCTTTGTTGAAGATGTATGTGAAGATAGATGTGATTACATGTCTTTTGAAGTTACTAATGTGGTATTGATGAAGACATTGATATGAATCAGCTGGCCCACTTTGTTTTAATGTTTATGAGAAACATTTCCATGTAGTTTCTAATGTATTGTTCGAAGAATGTGCCGAGGAAATAGATTTTGTTGAAGGTAACTTATTTTCAGATTGTGATATTAGTGGTATGGTTGAGTCTAAACTTCCATCTCCAATGAAGCCAGTTGGAGGAGATTTAATGCAAGGTGAGTGTTGTTCTTTTGACAGAGATGCATTACTTAATGACAGTCTAGTTTTTCTACCACCGGGCATTGAATACAATGAAGATGGATTGATTCATGGTATTGATTGTGTGAACCATTCTTATGAGGATAAAGATGTGATTTATCATGAGAAATCAGATTTGTTTGGTGTGATTGGTTTGACATATGGGGATGTTTTAGATTCCTTGGTTGAGTTAAATGAGTGTGAGTATAGTTACTTTACTTTTGATGTGCAAGCATGCACTAAAGATGAGTCATATGTTTGCAGCCAAGAGGAAAAGGTATCAGTTATTTGTCCCCTTTCATGTGTTTCAAATTATGATGATTTTGATAATGTTTATTTTCTAGATAATGAGTTTGTGGGGAAACATAAGAGAGAAGGCATAGGTGATTGTAATGTTGAAGTTATTATGTAGCCTATGTTCTGAGATGTTTTATGTCTTCATGATTTTAGTGATAGTTTCAGATTGCCAGTTGAGTTTCAAAGGAGAAACCAAGTTTTTGACAGAGGTAAATGTTGACTCATGCTGACAGAGTTTGAAGTCCTTTGTAAAATTTTGTAAATTTTGTAAAGTTTCCTTGTTTAGTTGTTCGGTAGTTTGTTTTGGGGTTCCCTATTTAGAATTTTGAAAAGAAGTAATAAGAATGTTAAAAGCTGATTTCTCTTTGGGTTGTCTATTGTACCAAAGATTCTAGATCCTATGCATGCCTGTATGGGGCATGCATCCCCAGTCAAAGCCACTATTGGAGCTCAAAAATTTAGTCTATATTTTTGAGTCCATATTGAAAAAATTGTCTAAGTGTCGGAATAAGTCCTTTGAAAATCATTGTAAGTTCCTTAGTTTAATGTGCATGGAAAGTGGGGCCTGTTGTTTTAATGATGAACCACTAGGGTAGGGTGTTCATTTTATTTCATTTGACATTTATAGTGGGTCTGAACTTCCAATTTTTAGTTTTGGCATGTTTAGGGAATAGGCTTTTGGAGGTGCTCCCAGAATTCTGTATTTTGTGTTTGTCCAAAATTGTATAAAGTAGCCCACTTTGGAGGTCTGCATCATTTTCCCATTGATTGTTCATAGCATGCCAATTGTTGCATCATATTGTAGGTGTGAGAGTGAGTCATCTTGCCAGTTTTTAGCCCCCCATGTGCCCATTTAGCCACTTTCCTAGGCCAATTCCAAATCAGATTTCTGCATTTTACTATGTTTAAATTCAGAAAAGTTGTAAAGAGCTGACTTTGTAGATTAATCCCAATTGATCAGTTGATTATCAAAGCTGGTTAACTGATGGTTCATAATCCATATGTGAAAGTGAGTTAGGTTCCAAATTTTCAGACTTTGATGGTCATTCTTGAGGGGTTTGCGAATTCAAAATCAAAGACAATTTGTGCAGATTGACAGTGCTAAACAAAATGAAGTTTACAAAATGGTCACTTTCATAGAGTAATAAATTTTTTTCTGATGTTTGTTCTCAAGAAGCGATCATGGATTCATTCTCATGTCAGGTAAGTGTACTACTTGATTCGACGGTGAGGTATCAGAGCTTGTCTTGGTAATCTTGCAATGGCCTATCTGGATGAAGTTTATGTTGTTTCAGCATTTTGCACTTGCACTATTTTTCTGAATTGCTAAGTTTGATTATTTTCATCTTGCACCTGAGGATGAATCTGACAAAGCCCTTTTGCATGTGTACTCGATGTGGATGAATGAGTCATTTCTCCAAGTGATAGAGCATCAAGTGGTGATATGATGACTTTCCAAGTGTCACCTTTGGCAGGGTTTGCACAAGTCTGAATTCGGATAGTTACAGAATATAATGAAATTGCTTACTTTGAATGGTATTATCTTTTGGCCCTAATATTTTCAAGCCAATCCATTTGGAAACTATGTTTAGATGTTGGAAATGAGAGGGTTCTCCAGTTCCCATGCTTGCAAAGTGTTATTTAGATAGTTTTTAAAACTCATTCCAGAAACTAGTTGCAGTTATATGGTTAGTTTTTAGAAATGTTTTGATTGGATAGAAATGTTTGTTGGTCAATATCTCGTTATGAAGGGCATATCTCAACAAGTGTGAATCCAGTAAATAGATCACAACTTTTTCCTCTAACATGGATATGAGAGAGTTTAATGAACGGGTCTGTAAAAGGAGAAAATGTGATTGCACTGGAGAAAATGACAAGTAATGATTGTGCAATATGAAATGATGTGTTTCTTTTTAAAAGGATGTATTGAGTTATACATAAGAGCATAAAGGACCCAGCACAATATTTTTTGGAAGGGAGTAGCAACAGTTTTAAGACCAAATGTATATCATGAAGATCAATGCATAGGCTACGTAGTTGACTGAAGATTGGAGGAAGTGTTTAAAGATTATAACCAACACATTAATTAAAAGAATACCTTGCACTAAGAATGTAAATGGTTTTGCAAATGATTAAATAGAGGGAGCCCATGCTAGAGTGAGATACACTTCCAAACCAATGGATTTTGCAAACACGGATTTGCAGAAGGTAGAAAAATAGTCGTATTGCGGGGGGCATAACTTTCAATTCAACCTTTGGATCGAGCTCATTTTTGGATATGTTGTCACAAATCTAATTCTATAGATTCTCACTTGAGTGATTTTCCAAATTCATCTGGTTCGCAAGATACAGGCGACTAAGTGTGGTACTATCTAAAGTGCCCATAACGATCACAAAGAACATTTATTCCACATTCATGAGTATCCGTGTAAATCTAATGTTTAAATCTAAGTCCACTCACATGAAGTGTAAAGAAAGTAAATTGATAGGCTGTGTCCTCTACCTTGTGGGCCCACCTTGATGTGTGTGTTGGCTGGGCACTTAGAGAATTTTTGAAAGAAGGTTTAAAAACTCTTAGAATAATTGTCCCACATCACTCCTAAAATGGGTATTTCTGGTGTTTATATGCAACACTACTCACATTGAAGGTAAATGAAGAGTGGAGGCTCTGCTCATGTGCTCGCATGGAGGCTGCCTCGGGATCCATGCCGACGGGCCCAAAGGTAAGATATTATGCAGATGACCGATGAGCACTAACGAGGACAAGGTGGACACATGGCATGCAGTCACGCAATCACAGAACGGATCCGACAGTTAGTGATTCATTCAGAGATTCGGAGATAAGGTCAGCTAATCGCTAGTCACCTAGTCACCAAATGGTGGCGGACATGTCCCTAACATTTAGAGATTGTGAGAACAATGGTCACTAGATCTTTGAATTCGTGGTGGTTAAGACCTAGCATCATGAGATTCAGAGAATAATTGTAGTCGCCAATTCTCCAGATTTGAGTGGTTAGTGCAAATTCATTCCGAGATTAAGAGAATAAGCTTAGTCACCAGTTCTCCAAATGAAACCCGAGGTTAAGACATAATTCATAGATTGCAAGAATGGTCTGTACACGTGATCGCTAGAGGTAACTGTGGTAAAAATCATCATTCGGAGATTATGAGATTAGTGCTAGTCGCCAGTTCTCCCAATGAGGTGGTTAACCCAGGGTCAAGTCTGAGCATCCAATCAAATTGTGACAAGTGGCGCTTCCTTGTGGTTTCTGAGAGCATATGCAGAAATGATTTTAAAAAGTGCAGATTTCAAAGGAATTTAAAAATATAACATAGCTCAAACATTAGGAAAAATTCAAAAATTTAAATGAAGAACCTAATCAGAGATTTAATGCCTGAGAGTTCATTTTTTACCTGAACATATGAGTATTATATGTTTTTGGAAATGAAAGAAGACAAGGAATCTGATAGCAATGATGATTTTCAGTTTCAGAGTGATGGAAGAGAGTAGTATGGGTTTGAATTTTGAGATCGAAATCAGAATCAGTTTGTTTGGAAAATGATTGCAAAAGGTGGATCGGTTGGAAAGAATCAGTTGCAGAACAAAGTTGGGAAAAAGGCTTGGAGATATTTTATGCAAAGAAATGGACAGCTGTCAGTTGATTTGAAATAACCACATTCTCCTATATCTAAGTTTTTTATTCATTGTACAAAGATGGTAAAATTAATGCTACAAGGTAGCTTTCTGATTCTAGGGTCATGTTTTCTGAATTTCTTTTGTCATTCTGGATATATTGAAGCAAAGATATCTTAATAAAACACAGTGCAATTCCTATTCCATATGGTTGTTGTCTCTTTATATTTTGTTGATGCTCTTGTATGTTTAGTTTGTAAGGCATTCTGAATATACTTCTTACAAGGTAACTATGCAATTGCCTGTGAGTTTCCTTCAAGGAATGAGTCAGTCTCATGAGTGATTTCAGAGGGATAAGCACTTGTATACAGATTTGATGCAGTAGTATGGGAATGATAAGATAGTCTGTAAGGCATTCTATTGGAGCTGCATATAGATTTTAAGGCATTCTATTTGTGTTCCTATTAAGTTATTTATGTTGATGTACATTTGTATGACTTTGTTGCCCATTAGATATGGCACTGGTCTTTGTTGAATATGCAGTCCTTACCATCAATCATTAATTCAAATCATTTTCCATTTCCTATTTAAAAGCATGAATGTTTAAAATTTGTATTGAATAGTATAGACATTGTTGGTAATTCATTAGAGAATTGAATCTAATAGGTTAGCCTACCTGAGTTTTGAACTCGAAGAGAAGAAGGGTGAATATCCTTGTCACATTTTCCATTTTTCTACAATGATTGTTTACTTTTGTTAATATCATGGATTGGTTTTCTAACCTCTGTATCATTTGTAGCAAAAGACATTAGTAAATCATTCTGAGAACCCCTAACCTGTTGTAGGATTTCATTGTGAAGCAGTGAGTCTGAAGATAGGTACACCCGCTTGGGTCTGTGGAATTGAAAGTGTAGGAGGATTAAATCCTTGTTAATTAGCCTTTTCCCTGTAAGAATCTAGAATTGGGAGTTTAAGAGTCAAGCTTAATAGCCATATAGTGATTCTACATGAAAAAGTGCTAACAAGGACCTCCAAATCACTTTTACAGCTTCTCAATTCTTCCGTGATCTATTCTAATTTCTTTTGGATCTCTGATTTTATCTATATTTGCAACCTTTTTCTATCAATCATCTTTTTGATGTGACATATTTCTATTTTGCTCCAAAGGGGGCAGGATGATTGCATCATTTGAATCTTGTCAAATCAATTCTTGAATCAGTCTGATCTGAATCAAAAGTCATCATCGCTTGGGGCATCTCATCTCTAGGGGCATCTTTGGGCCTCGCATCTTCTCATCTTATCATCTATCTTTTAGGTATTTGAGCAATCTAACTTGGATCCTCGAGGATCAAGCTTTGTTCTGGAGATGGTTCTTGAAATCTCATTAAGTATTGGGGCAATCTAACCCTAATTCTTGAAAGTCAAGCTTCGTTCTAGAGATGGCTATCAAAATCTCTTTTGGACCATTATTTAGGCAATCTAACCCAGGTCTTAGAGGACTAAGCTTTGTTCTGGAGATAGTCCTAAATCTTCATCCATTATCATTTAATCAATAGCTATTGGGGCAATCTAACCCTGACTCCTAAAGATTGAGCCTCATTCTGGGGATAGTCTTCTCTCAAGTGGTAATCCAACTGATGCATTCACAATCTAACTTAGGCTTCAAAGAATCAAGCTTCATTCTGGAGATGGTTCTACAACTTGATCTAATCGATGTCTTGGTGATCTAACCTCGACTTCCGAGGGTTAAGCTCTGTTCTAGAGATAATCCTGAAAACCTCATCATCTGTCACATCAGACTATTCTTTGAATCAACGCATTGCTCACACATCAATTTAAAGAGGGGAAAAATGTAATACCCCAAAATTGGCACCTTACAATTCTAATCAATTTTGGTGCATTCCTTCGAATTTCTACATCATCAAAGTCCTATTGTACTAGGCAATTTTGTCTCCTAATTGACTTTATTTGACTCGGTGTCAAATGCAAAAAACCTTAAATTTGCATTAATCATAGACTATATTTAATTCCTAAATATTCGACATTTATTGGATAAATAATTCCTATGATTAATTAATTTGATTCTAAAGTCCTAGTGCTTTTAATTAAATTAATTCCACCCCGTTTAGCTAATACACATCAAAGGAATTAAATGTTATTTAGTTATTTAAATGGATTACTCTCATTTGGATTTAATAATTCAAATAATTCAAAAAGCCACCCATGCAGCAATAATTCATTTTCTTATTTAAATAATATCTTCCAATTTGTCTCACCTTCCTCCATAGAGATGAAGAGTCAGTCGTTTCTTTCCAAGAAACTCTTCATCCTTCACCCGGGCTCTTCTATATTATGGACTCCTTTTCTCTCATTTGAGGAGGCAATTTTGAGAGCACTAAAACTATAGTGAATTTTTGTCTCACTTGGATATTTCTTAAGCTATTTTCTCATTGCAATTTAGAGTAATTTTTATTTATTAGTATAATATTGCATACTCATTTTAATCTAATTTTCTTACTATATGCTTAGATTAATTCTCATCTTTCATTTTCAAGCTTTAGATTAAATCTGCATCTTTATATTTCGTTCAAGTTTATAGTTTAATTTGCACAATCATTCTTAGTTTAATTGCAATTCAATCTTCTTATGCATTTTAAAATCCTCCATTTTAGAATTGGTCTATGGTTGTTGGGCTCTCGTTCTGAGAGTAAATTCAAACACCCCATCTAAATAGGAGGTGACAGGTTGATTCAATCGATATTGTGAAGTGAATAATTCATATTCATTGTCATAATTCAAATCATTGTGCAATGAATATATCGTGTCTATGGATGAATTAGAGGTTGAGATTCAGACATAAACAATGGTGACCCATCATTCTTGTGGATCTATCAAGCCTCACCCAAGTCAGCATTATGGGGGGGTTTCCTACTATTTGTCTTCGTGCTAATTCTTCCTTGGTTTTTCTTGTAGTGTACTAAGACACTCTTGCATTCCTTTTTAATGGAAGTTCCTTGGTTTCACTTGAAGTGTGCTAAAACACTCTTGGATTCCTTTAAGACTATTGCACCTGCATTTTCAACAAAGTTGAGAAGTGATAATGGTATCACTCAAATAACATCATTGGTTGTGTAGTGAAGATCACTCATGCAAATTCATTTGTCATCTATATCTTTGATTGATAGATGTTATTGCCATTTTTGACATCTGATCAATGTTCGAGAAGTGTTAATTGGAGCACTCATATAGATTTTTGTCTTCTTAATCATCATCTTCTTAAGAGGAGATCATTAGATATAGCACCAGATCACTCATTAACAGTTGTCTACAGATCCTTTATGCTTTAGCGGTGTTCACATTCATGATTTTAGGACATATCTTTTTGAAGGCTTCTTAGACCTTCATGTTCTCCCTTTTGGAGAGGAATTTTATCCCATTAGGGTTTTCTCCTTTTTCTCTAGTTATGAGAGATTGCACTGTTGTTGTACATGGGTACCTAACATGGCCTAGTTGTCGTGACCCAAAAAGCTTTTCTACTGCATTGTTGTACTCCCTAAGTTACACTTAAGGGGGGGTGTTGGAGTAAATAGTCTTACTATTTACTCATTACTTAAGTTTACTTAGGTCAACACATTTATGAGGTAGATGGATATTGTAGATCCATACTTGGACTCTACTTCCTCCTAGAGGATATTGTTGAGTTCTATCAGAACTCTCTTTCCTCTAGGTTGGGACACTTGTCTCAACCATGTCCAAGCTTCATATCTATTCTTGCCTATTCAAGAAAGAGCTTGTTCTTCATTTGAACACACACCTCAATACCTCAAAAACCTCAATACTTCATTTCAATATAGTGTTGATTGTTTCTCTATTCTGGTGGATGTTTGTGGACTAGGTCTTGGGTATAGGATAACCTATTCTAACAATATATGTGTGTGTGTGTGTGTATATATATCTATATATATATATATATATATATATATATATATATATATATATATACATATATATATATATATATGTATGTATGTATATATATATATATATTATATATATATATATATATATATATATATATATATATATATATATATATATATATATATATATATATATATATATATACATATATATATATATATATATATATATGTATACATGTATATATATATATATATACATATGTATACATGTATATATATATATATATACATGTATATATATATATACATATATAGTATATATATATATATATATATATATATACATATATATATGTATATGTATATATATATATATACATATATATATATATATATATATATATATATGTATATGTATATATATATATACATGTATATACATGTATATATATATATATATATATATACATACATACATATATATACATACATACATATATCTATCTATGTATGTATGTATGTATGTATGTATGTATGTATGTATGTATGTATGTATATATATATATATATATATATATATATATATATATATATATATATATATATATATATATATATATATACATACATACATACATACATACATACATACATACATACATACATACATACATACATACATACATACATATATATATATATATACACATACGTATATATATACATACATAATATATATGTATGTATGTATGTATATATATATGTATGTATGTATGTATATATATATATGTATATGTATATATATATGTATATATGTATATATGTATGTATGTATATATATATATGTATATATATTTATATGTATGTATATATACGTATATATATCTATACTTGGCACATAAATGCATGGGAAAATTGCATGTCTATACTGTACACTTTTCTATTTTAAGGAGAATAACACAATATCTATTTGGATTTGCTAGTTCATAACTTAGAGAAGATCAATTGGAGTCTTCATAGGATAAAGCAAGTGATTCTTATCTGTTTAAGAATCTCCTTGATCAAATAGTTCTTGATTAAGGATCAAATAGGTTTTGAATGCACACAAAACCATATATACAAAATGTTTCCTGTATAAAATAGCATCTAGAAATTGGCAGTCAACCAATAGCCAAAAAAGGGAAAAAAATAGACAATAAAGAAGACAAAAAGAACCAAGAGAATAGACCTAGTTTATATTTTGAAGGCATATGTAGCTTCAGAATTTGGCTGAGAAGTATCAAAGACCATCTTTTATAGATCTTAGGTGAAGTGAACATAAGCCCTCTTAAAATTATCACACAACCTCATGGTATGTTCAATAGAACCATGTTTACCTTTTCCCTTGCCTCCATGTTAATAGTCTGAACCTAGTTATGGTACATCTTCTCATACTTGTCTACCAATCTCCTGATATTCTTAGTCATGTCCTTAATCACCTTGTGGTTGATCAAAATCAACATGAAGAGGTTGTCATTAATATTTTTTAGCAAAGTTTCTAATCGCACAATTCTTCTCTGATAATCCATTTTCATGGTCTCCACATCTTTAGCAGCCCTTTGAACTGAAGAAACCATATTTATGACCTTATTTTCACTCCAGGGAACATCCTTATGCTTCTTACCATCCATCTTACATTGAATAGCTTGTAGTTTAATGTTTATCTGATTAATATCATGAAAAATCCATGTATTCCTCCTAAAAGAGTCCACAACAAAATTTCTAGAAATGCCTAGAAATTTTAGAAGGCTTTCCTAGTCATAACTAATAAGGGGAGAGTTTTTGAGTAAATCACAGAGGAAGGGAGGCCTACCATCATGTTTAAATCCAACACAATTTTCTCAAAATCTAGGACTATAGCCACGCTTTAATAGTTAATATGTAATAATTGTAACTGATTAAAAAAATCTTAGGAAAGTGCAATTGGGGCACTAAACTGTTGCCTCACTATTTGTTTCACTGACATGATGAGGCTAACAATTAACTCTGCATATATTATCATAAAATATTATGTACAAAATGTTGTGTGATTGAAAAGTACTTATCCATTATAGTTGTAAAGAAACATATTATCAACATAAAACATTTTGTAATTTTTGCTCATTTGAAGACCTTAGCATGGTTGGGTGGACATTGAAGAGGGGGATTTCTTCTTCTTAACTTTAGTCCATTCCCATATCTTTTAATACATATATTACATTGTAAACATTTAATTTTTTAGACTCATAAAAAATATCATTGTTAAAGTTAAATAATACTTTACTAAGAATGATATGATTTCAATTAATATGAAAAATAATTTATTTTTAAAATATTTAATAATTTAGAGTGACTCATTTAGAGTAGCAGTTGAAGTACTTTGTTGGTGAGACTGTCACAAATGTTCAAACCCCTACTAGGACATTGTGCTCGTAAGCATTGTGCCTATATTAGGCCACTATACTCGTAAATTTGAATTTATAGAATTTAAAAGACTATTATTTAACTATAAATAAATAAATTTTAAATTAAATTTAATATTACAAATTATTTAAATTTTAATCTAAGATATGTATTGTTCTTCATTCATTTTCAATAACACATCTTAGAGTATTTTTTATTTTAGACTACACAATAATATCCTTTAATTTTGATTTACTTTTTCTTACACATTTTTTATTTTATAAAATTTTAATCTTATTTCAACTCTAAATATTTTATAAGATATCCATTCATATATTTTTTATGGATGGAAAAACCACATATCCATATAATCGACTTCTCTTTTTCAGGAACAAAACCTTCCAGTCCCTCTAGTTCTGCTGGTTCCCAATCTGGGGAGAATCGATCGGAGGTTTCATACTAGAAGATTAGTGAGTCTCATATTTGCTAGAACATCTCCGCTCTGTAGTAATTCTATGCAACAAATGTACCTTTTTAAAAAACAAATTTACAAAACTTTGATATTTTTCCTTGATTAGTTTTCCTCGGGTGAAAATTGCTAGTCAACTTGATAAGAAAGAAATAGAAATTGGATGTTACTAAAATGTATTGTTGACTAAATTTTAAAAAATGAAAAATTCAACATATTTTTGTCTAATTTTCAGCATTTGTTCTTCATGATCTGCATATTTTAAAATAGAAAACCAAAAAAAATTGTAAAAACATCATTATGTTTCACAATTCTTTAAAAAAAAAATAGTTTGACTTTTTTGATCTGCAAAATTGCCTGTGCCAAAGAAATATACAAAAATTTGTTTGATTGAAAAGCATTTCTTTTCTAAAGACCATGCACTACACAGAAAATCAACACATAAACATTTGTGAACAATGTAATCAATTGTATAATAGCCATTGTAATTACAGTATACTCTTCAAGGGACCGAATTTGGCGGGTCATGGCTATGGTTAATTACAAAATTGAGAATACCCTAACTACCATTCAAACTAAATAACTCAGATAGTCCAACGATGCCACTCGCGTTTTGATGAGAGACTTATGCAACTCCTAGATTTTACTGCTGAGAGGACAAATTACCTTCTCCAATTCTGCCTCCCATTTCTTCAACCTTTCTACCCTTTCATGCATTTCATCTCTATCGATCTTGATGGTATCTTCTGCAAGCAACTCATACAGCCATCTCACTGAAACATCTGCCATATATAACTTGTAGAGATAAGATGAAGATCGCATTCTATTTCTGAGCTTTTTACAGAATCTCAAGGCCAGGGAACAATATGACACAATTGGACTCTGCTTTGAACTGGGAAGCTTTTTCTTGATAGACAGAGCCTTGACGAATGCCTTAAGAATAAAAGTTGTGCACTCATTCAAGGTCTGCACATCTTCGAATAAAGTATCTGCAGATATTCTTAAGGACCCCAACTTTTCTAACATCTCTACGGATATTGAACTGCTTTTCTGCCCTAGTATACTTTTGGCGTTAACAGCACCAACGCATTTGGCTAAATTGGTCATCGCTCCAATATCCTTGCTCAATTCTTTTCTATCCATACAATGAACCGTTTGGTGCAGTAATGTCTGGTAACTTTTGATGTCCCAAACGCTTTCACTCAACTCGTTGCAGGTATCCATTTGATTGATCAAGTCTTGGAGGCATCCATCAACCCGCTCACAATTCTTCACCAATAAGCATTGCTGAGAATTTTGCAAGATATTCAGAAGGTCTGAAAGTGATGAAAGGAGGACATCAACTACAGCCATGAGCCATTGTGCTGAAGGATTGTGTAGAACAGGAGGCAAGAGATTTTTGACAGGGAGAAGTTGATCATTCTCTTATGGGCAGGGGTGGATTCTGCCACAAGGCTTAGCCTTTGGCGGTGCCATCAAATTGGATGAATGCAAAGTAGTCTTTGTGTTTGGCTTTGGGAGAGTCGAAACTGGGTACAGAAATGGTATGGCGCCTGGTATGATATATAGTGTGCAGATCATCCGACCACACAACCCCATCATTGATATAAAATGGGATTTTATATACAGGTTCACGAACAATCCCACATGAATTATTGTACAAAAACTGGTACCATTTGTACTTTATTTTAATAGCAGGGTGAGAAAATGTCTTCTGAGACAAAGTACACGCAAGTCCAGCAGAATCTTTCTTTGCAGACAATAAAATTGGCAGCGGACATATTGATGTTGTGTGCTTCTGCTTTGAGCAACTCCCGAGAAACATGCCAGCTTATATTAGCTGTTTACAAATCTGCCAAATCAAATTAAAATAAGTTAAATTTAGATATCCTGCTTAAAAAATCATTATAAAGAAGACACCTATCACTGATTATTAATGAATTATCACTCAATAAGTCTAATTAGAGACTAGACGTAGCAGGAAAGTCTTCTTATAGAATAATAAAAGTGAAATAAATTTGAGCTTGTAAGATTGCCGCGTGTTCATAGATTCAGTGAACATCTACAATGAAGAACAGCGATGTACCTTCAGCGAATCTCCTCGAACCCTCCCTGTGACAATCCAGGGTTTGTAATCATTTTGTCTATTACAACTTACATTTACTTCCCAAAAATCACAGTACTCATCCTTTTCATTGGGTCGTTGTCTTCACACCTCTGTCTGGCTTATCTTTTAAGAGCAATTAGTACGTGGCATTCATGGTATTCAACTTGAGCATGGTTCAAACTAAAGTTCATTAATGTATCTGATGGCTGGATGTACATCATCTTCTTATAAATTTAATCTAATCTATGCATTCTAGTTCAAATAAAATTAAATTTTTTTAAATAATTTAATAAACTCAGTTCAATATTTCCATACTTTTCTTTTTAGTTGTAGTCTTTACATTTTTTATTTTCAATTTTTTTCTTTTAAAATGGCTAACCTTACATTATCTTATCCAGCATCCTTATATTTTTCTTCCTTTTTGTCTACACTAAAACTTTCACGCTTACTAATCAATCACCTACTGCAATTCTTTAAAATAGAAATGTCTATCCTATAGAAAAAAGATCTTAAGAGGCAAGGAAGAACTTCCAAACTCAGTGAAAAGGAAAAGAATGTCAATATCATTTATTCCTTGTAACCAATGAGCCAATTGAACAAACAATTATTATTAACACAAAAATTCATATAATTACAAAAATTGAAAGTAGATATTATGCATGAATTCTTTAATGTAAGCATTCTCCATTAACAAAAGGCATCAAGTTCAAACCATCTATACCCATATCCACTAATTTCAATTCAATTTTCGCTCCTTTGAAGACCTTAGCTTGGTGGGTGGACATTGAAAAGGGCGATTTCTTCTTCTTAACTTCAGTCCATTCCCATATCTTTTAATAAATATATTACATTGTAAATATTAAATTTCTTAGACTCATAAAAAATATCATCATTAAAGTTAAATAATACTTTACTAATAATGATATGATTTCAATTAAAATGAAAAGTAATTTATTTTAGAATATTTAATAATTTAGAGTGACTCATTTAGAGTAGCACTTGAAGCACTTTGTTGGTGAGACTATATTGTGCCTATATTAGACCATTATACTTGCAAGTTCAAATTTATAAAATTTTAAAGAATGTTGTTTAACCAAAAAATATATAATTTTTTATATTAAATTTTAAATTATATTTAATATTACAAATTATTTAAATTTTAATCAAAGGTTTGTATTATTCTTCATTCATTTTGAAAAACATATCTTAGAGTATTTTTTGTTTTAGACCACAAAAATAATATCCTTTAATTTTGATTTACTTTTTCTTACACATTTTTTATTTTATAAAATTCTAACCTTTTTTCAACTCTAAATATTTTATAAGATATCTATTCATATATTTCTTTATGCATGGAAAAACCATATATCCATATAATAGACTTCTCTTTTTTATTTTATAAAATTTAAGCTTATTTCAACTCTAAATATTTTATAAGATATCTATTCATATATTTCTTTATGCATGGAAAAACCATATATCCATATAATAGACTTCTCTTTTTTATTTTATAAAATTTAAGCTTATTTCAACTCTAAATATTTTATAAGATATCTATTCATATATTTCTTTATGCATGGAAAAACCACATATAATCGACTTCTCTTTTTCAGGAACAAGTCCCTCTGGTTCTGCTAGTTCCCAATCCACAGAGAGTCGATCGGAGGTTTCATACTAGAAGATTAGTGAGTCTCATATTTTCTAGAACATCTCCGTTCTGTAGTAATTCTATGTAACAAATGTACCGTTTTAAAAACAAATTGACAAAACCTTGATTATTTTTCCCTGGGTGAAAAGTGCCATGCAATTAACCACGCAGCCAACTTGATAAGAAAGAAATATACAAAACTTTGTGTGATTGAAAAGCATTTCATTTTTATAAGTTATAAAGACCATGAACTACACATAAACATTTGTGAACAATGTAATCAATTGTATAATAGCCATTGTAATTACAGTATACTCTAGTTCAAGGGATCAAATTCGGCGGGCCATGGCTCTGGTTAATTATAAAAATGAGAATACCCTAACTACCATTCAAACTAAATAACTCAGGTAGTCCAACGATGCCACTCGCGTTTTGATGAGAGCCTTATGCAACTCCTCGATTTTACAGCTGAGAGGACAAATTACCTTCTCCAATTCTGCCTCCCATTTCTTCAACCTTTCTACCCTTTCATGCATTTCATCTCTATCGATCTTGATGGTATCTTCTGCAAGCAACTCATACAGCCATCTCACTAAAACATCTGCCATATATAACTCATAGAGATGAGATGAGGACCGCTTTCTATTTCTAAGCTTTTTACAGAATCTCAAGGCCAGGGAACAATATGACATAATTGGACTCTCCTTTGAACTCGGAAGCTTTTGCTTCATAGACAGAGCCTTGACGAATGCCTCAAGCACAAAAGTTGTGCACTCATTCAAGGTCTGCATATCTTCGAATAAAGTATCTGCAGATATTCTTAAGGACCCCAACTTTTCTAACATCTCTACGGATATTGAACTGCTTTTCTGCTCTATACTTTTGGTGTTAACAGCATCAATGCATTTGGCTAACTTGGCCATCGCTCCAATATCCTTGCTCAATTCTTTTCTATCCATACAACGAACTATTTGGTGCAGCAATGTCTGATAACTTTTGATGTCCAAAACACTGTCCCTCAACTCGTTGCAGGTATCTATTTGATTGATCAAGTCTTGGAGTCATCCATCAACCCGCTCACAATTCTCTAGCAATAAGCATTGCTGAGGATTTTGCAAGATATTCAGAAGCTCTGAATGTGATGAAAGGAGGACATCGACTGCAGCCATGAGCCATTGTGCTGAAGGATTGTGTAGAACAGGAGGCAAGAGATTTTTGGCAGGGAGAAGTTGATCATTCTCTTGTGGGTAGGGGTGGATTCTGCCACAAGGTTTAGCCTTTGGCGGTGCCATCAAATTGGATGAATGCCAAGTATTCTTTGTGTTTGGCTTTGGGAGAGTCAAGACTGGGTACAGAAATGGCATTGTGCCTGGTATGATTTATAGTGTGCAGATCATCCGACCACACAACCCCATCATTGATATAAAATGGGTTTTTATATACGGGTTCACGAACAGTCCCACATGAATTATTGTACAAAAATCGGTACCATTTGTACTTTATTTTAATAGCAGGGTGAGAAAATGTCTTCTGAGACAAAGTACACGCAAGTCCAGCAAAATCTTTCTTTGCAGACAATAAAATTGGCAGCGGACATACTGATGTTGTGTGCTTGCGCTTTGTGCAAATCCTGAGAAACATGCCAGCTTATATTAGCTGTTTACAAATCTGCCAAATCAAATTAAAATAAGTTAAATTTGCATATCCAGCTTAAAAAATCAATATAAAGAAGACACCTATCACTGATTATTAACTAATTGTCACTCAATATGTCTTAGAGACTAGACGTACCAGGGAAGTCTTCTTATAGAATAATAAAAGTGAAATAATTTTGAGCTTATAAGATTGCCGCGTGTCGATAGATTCATTGAACATCTACAATGAAGAACTGCGACGTACCTTCAGCGAATCTCCTCGCAGCCCACCTGTGACAATCCAGGGTTTGTAATCATTTTGTCTATTACAAATTACATTTACTTCCCAAAAATTATAGTACTCATCCTTTTCATTGGATCGTTGCCTTCACACTTCTGTCTGGCTTATCTTTTAAGAGCAATTAGTACGTGGCATTCATGGTAATCAACTTGAGCATGGTATTTTAAGTTCATTAATGTATCTTATGGCTAGATGTTCATCATCTTCTTATAAATTTAATCTAATTTATGAATTATACTTTAAATAAAATTAAAAAATTTCAAAGAATCTAATAAACTCAGTTCAATATTTTGATACTTTTCTTTTTAGGTGTAGTCTTTAAATTTTGTATTTTCAATTTTCTTCTTTTGAAATGGCTAAACCTACATTATCTTACCCAGCATCCTTTCATTTTTCTCCCTTTTTGCCTACACTAAAACTTTCACGCTTACTAATAATCACCTACTATAATTCTTTAAAATATAAATGTCTATCCTATAGAAAAAAATCTTAAGAGGCAAGGAAGAATTTCCAAACTCAATGAAAAGGAAAAGAATGTCAATATTCCTTGTAACCAATGAGCCAATTGAACGAACAATTATTATTAACACAAAAAATCATATCATTACAAAAATTGAAAGTAGATATTATGGATGAATTCTTTAATGTAAACATTCTTCATTAACAACGGACATCAAATTCAAACCATCTATACCCATATCCACTAGTTTCAATTCAATCCTCCTTATCTAACTAAGTTGGATGTTATGTAATACTCATAATTATATCTCTTGGAAAGGACTATCCACTAACTGTTGTACACATTTAAAAGTTGATTTTTCTACTTGTTATGCTTACTTATTACTTTTTAATTTGTATCTTTATCTTTTATAATGTGTCCAAGTAGTCTAAAATAGTAACAAAATTGTGTATTAAAATGCAAGATATAATGCAGTACTTAATTGGTCTTATTCACATTTGACATGGTTTGAGATTTCCTTGGCGATCGTACATCATTATTTAGAGGATTTTTATATTCATCTTCAAGGATCTTGTTCTACATCTATTTTCACAAGGTCCTAACTTATCATTTCTTTTTGTTAGGCTTGAGATTTTATTTGATTGTAGTACCTCTCAACAATAGCATACCAACACCAAAGAAACTTCTACAAACACCAAATAGTCTAGGTTTTACTCCCTCACAACTTTCATCAATGGAATCTATACTAGATACTTCTTTGGTAGAGTTTCTTCACAAGGATAGGAGTGTGATCAACCGACCCGTGACTACCTTCAACATTTTATGTCATGAATATATCACTAGAAGAAAAGCTAATACATTGATGAGGTGTTTCATGGTCTCTCTTGTAATACCCCTCCCATAGTTTTCTTTTCAGTTTTTATTGCCAAACTCTTTTAGGCCATTTACATGTGTGCATTGGTTATTTCAGAGATACTTGAGGATATGAATGTATGACATTAGATTGGATAGTTGTGATCTATATCACATGTTTACAGTTAGATGGTTTTGGTTGATTTTCATGTTGATTAATTTCATATGATGATGTTATATATGGTTATTTCATGATGATGATTTATATGTTGGGATATCATTTATATGTATGATTCCATTGATATTTATAGTTCTACTGACCTCATACTTGCATGTGTATGGTTGGCGTGTATGTTTTATATTTTTGTTTGGTGTGCCTGATATGGTTAAGG
Source organism: Chamaecyparis obtusa (assembly GCA_027943335.1). NCBI lineage: Eukaryota > Viridiplantae > Streptophyta > Pinopsida > Cupressales > Cupressaceae > Chamaecyparis > Chamaecyparis obtusa. Next base: position 835,978 of record BSBK01004260.1, read on the forward strand.
GATGGAGTTGTAGTTACTTAGTAGCGAGATCCACACGATCGATCGATTCCCACCATTATTTTTTATATATTTATACATGTATGTACATGACTTCCCTAAATTGCTAAGATGAGTGTGTCATATCACAATATCTCAATGGTGAGAGAGGGGAGATAATAGACAGATCCAAATCCCAACCCAAGCTATTTATTGTCCTTAAACATACCTGACAAGTATCTGATTTTCTACCCATCGAAATTCATCAAGATGATGTGAAATCGTGAGCCCTTCCGTTGAGATTTTTTGTTATTTGAGTTAGTTGATTTTTGTGTGTGCTAATTCATGTGAGTTTGTTGTGTGGTTTATTTGGTTAAAATAATTAAATTAAGATTAATTATGAGGTTAGAATAATTATATCTTATGAATATGGAAATATTAAATATAATGATAATTAATTATTAAGAATTAATTAAATGCATTTGTTTAATTAAAAAGACTTAATTAAAAGTCTAATTATAGAAATTGGAGATGTAATTAAATATTAAATTTAAACTAGAATTTAAATGCATAGATAATATCAATTGATAATTATTTATCAAGTTGCATACTATTAAGATGTCATAAATATTAAACTAGTAAATGAAAATATTAAATTCAATTCAATTTGCACATTTAATTAATAAAGTGAAATATCATTATTTAAAATTAAAGTTGACTTGAGAGTTGTTAATTGGAAAAGTACATATTTTATTATTAAAATTATAATTAATCATATAGAAGAGTTTGATAAAAATAAGGTTGTAGTGATTTCGAGTTAAGTAATTATTTTATTATTTTCAAGTGGAGTTCATCTTGTTTTTGGAGTTGCATGTTTTGAAAACCTAGCTTGTCAGGTTTTATAGATTAGGATGTTTTGAGTTATTATTTCATGAATTCTATCAGGTTTTGGAGAATTTTTTCAGGGGCTTGAAGTTAAAGAATTGTTTTCAAAGCTGAATTTTGGGAGTCTTAGATTTGGCTGTATTTGTTGTTTCAATTGGGGGATTTCAAGTAGGTTTTGAAAACCTATGTTTATCATTCTTTTGAAAAGATTTTTGTTCTTTATGATTGGAATTGATTGTTGAAAAATATAGTTTTATTTGGATTGTGGAATATTGTTTGTTTTTTTATTATTTTTAGTTTGAATTGGTTACTAAATTTCTTATGTGAAAAACCAAGAATTTATTTGAAAAATAATAGAGTAAAAAACTTGAAATTAGTTCAGTTAAGGTTTGATTTGATTTTCACAAAAAAAACCTTGTGTTTGAATAATTGGTGTTTGAAAACCTGTGTGTTTGATTTTATCAAATTCTAAAAAGAAAATTAAAATAAAATAATTATTAGTGAGGCTAAAAAAATAGAGACACTAATTATTTTTAACCAGAAAATATATATATATATATATATATATATATATATATATATATATATATATATATATATATATATATATATATACATATATATATATATATATATATATATATATATATATATATATACATATATATATATATATATATATACATATATATATATATATATATATATATATATATATATATATATATATATATATATATATATTGAAGGGGAAGGGGACATCACCCTCCCTCCACCCCTATCGATGATTGCAACTCTATTGGCACAGCAGAGGACTGTCGACATGATAGAGCAGTATAGTGATGCAGGGGCATTCTAGGGTACTCGGTGAATCTTCATGAACGTGTGTTATTTTGTGTTCTGTGTTACTCGGTTGCAGCTTTAACCGATGGTCTCGATTATTGAAGGAAGCTCGATCGCTGAAGGGACTCAATGAAACCTCTAGCGCTCGGTGGAACTTGTGCTCAGTGATGCCTATGTTGCTCGGTGTTGCTAGGCTTGGTCAGTTGTTTCAGTGGTTCTCAGTTGTTTCTCTGGTGCTCTATTGTTCTGGTTTACCGACTGGAGTTCTTGGAGATTTGGTTGGCCAACTTGGTGCATTTATTGTGGGTAGCTTTTGTTGTATTCTCCTATGTAGGTCTTGTGGCCGACATGGAGAATTAAATGTTTGTAAGGCTATTTGTGAGCCGATTGTTGTTGCATTTAATATTTGTTTATAGTAGGAGCCGACTTGGCTTAGGAGTTAATTATGTCATCCAAATGACTTGTGGCTGAAGATTAGTATTTAAGGAGTGTTTGGGTAGTTGTTTAGAGGTAGAGTCAGTGGAAGCAGATTGATAGAGTTTAGATCTGGATCCTACTAGATCTTGAAGATCAAATTGTTATCTAATAGTTTGTAATAGCAGAGCTAATGGTTTGCATGCTTGGAGACAAGGAGATTTCTTAGAGGCTTGCGAGCTCAAGTTTAGATTTGCATTAGTGTTTTCATCAGTTGTTGATTGTTTCAGAGCTGGACTAGCTGAGAGAGATTGCAGAAATACTTCTGATTGTTTTTGGCCCTAACCCAGAAGGCCTTACAGTCGGGCATCCTAATGAAAATTTAGTTGAAAACATTGTCTTGTGTAATTCTGCATTGTGGTGTTTGGCTGCTTGTTTGGACTGTCCTTAATTGGATCCTCCTTACCTGTCTCGGGTCATATAGGCACAATAGATCACTGTCGGCACAACAAAGTATTGTCGATGGTAGTATCCATGTCATGTGGCAATCACTTTCACTGACCTCCTTAAAAGAGGGGCGTAGAAATGGGAGAAGGTGGTGGGACCCAGCCCCCCCCCCCCAAATAATATATGCTTGTTTTAAAATTTTAATTTAATTCATTAAAGTTTTTAATTATAATTTATTTAATATTAAATAATAATAATAATAATTGTTAATCAATATTTATTAAATTAATAAATGAATAAAAAAATTTAATTAATAAATATGAAGTATTATTTAATATTTATAAGGGTTATTTTCAATATTTGTTAAAATATTAAATTAATATTTATTGGTATTTTGTTTAATAAATATTAATAGAAGAAATATTTATTTAAAAGTTAAAATCTTTAAATTGAATGGTAACTTGTTCAATAAATTGTATAAATAGGAATAATATCTATATTTGGGGAAAATTTAATGTTTTTATTAAACATTTGGTCTTTTGTTATGCTTAGAGTTCTTTTTCTATGAACGTATGTATATCCAAAATTAGACTTTGTAAACAAGTTGAATGTCTTATACATTTGAGTTTTCTATTGGGATTTATTTGTCAAGTACTTTTGATACTTTATTTGGTAATGTTCGTATGGGAATTTTATCTTGGCTTTAGGGTGGTACTCTAGAGGCTTGAGGGTTATTGTTATCTTTATCATATGTGTACCTTTATGATGTAGGATCATAGTGGGTTCATGGAAATCTTGTATCTCAGTATCTTGTTAGATGTGCTCAATAACTTCTTTAGATTTCTTGGTGGAGTGTTCTTGTTTGTTCACCGACGAGCTTAGTTACTGCTCAATGGTGCGTTGTCTCTATTCAGTGGTGCCTTTCACCGAGTGGCTTTTTTGTATTCTCTTCTATTGAGTGGTGTTCTTCACTGAGTGGGTTCGGTGTGTTTTGTGTTGCTCAGTGACCTAGTTCACCAATGGGTTTTCTTTTGGATCTTTTGTTTGGGCCAACTTATGCATTAAATTTGGTCATGATCTTAATGTTGGGATCTCTCATTGGGAAACATGTGGACCTAAATTTGGGTCTTTGCTTTCTCCAATGATGGATCTTGAAGATTCTATTGGGCTGACCTATTTGGTAGCCTTGTGTATAAATGTAATGATTTGTTCTAGGTTTTGGAGACAGAGGCAGGAACAAGGAAGTGGGAGATCAAGGATCTCGCATGATGTAGGAGGACTATTTTTTTTGTAAATGATTCTTATTTTTACTGGCCATAACCGGGAAGGCATCACAAATTGATATATATCAATTTTGAATGAATATATGTATATGATATGCTTCCCTTCTCTCCTTTTCTGTGTTATTTCTTTCATGTTGTCATTATGCAAGTTGGTCTAGTAATTGGGTGAGCCTTTGGCCCCACTTATCTTACCCTCCTTGCGTCAGGTGATATCAGAGAAAGGTTTGATCTAGGTTTGTGAGTCTAGGTCTTTGATCGAGGTTCCTTCTTGTAAACCCTATTTGGTTATTTGTTATGGGGTATCATATTGCGATCTAACCTACACTTGTTGATGGTTTCGAGATGGTTCAAGGAAGGAGAGATGCAGATCTAGGTTTAGTTGATATGCTAAGACAAACTACCACTAGATTAGAAGTTGTTGAGACAACCCGATATCGTGAAAGATATCTTGATGATGTTAGTGATGATGAAGTTGAAGAAGAATAGGAGGTAGCCACACGTGCACCTATAATGGATCAAGGAGAAGAAATATTCCTACAAGAATTGACAAGTTTGGAGGCCACACCACAGTTTAACCCTCCTAAGTATAGTGGAAAGCTAGATTTAGTGAACTTATGCACTAGATCACTGAGATGGAGAAATATTTTGGGTATGAGAACATATAGGATGAGAGGAAAGTGAAAATTGTAAACACAAAATTGAAAGGTCATGCATCCTTGTGGTGGGAGAATCTACAATTAGATCAAAAGAATAAAGGTAAAACCAAAATCGAGGTATGGGATAAGCTGGTAAATAAGTTGAAGGGAAAGTTTCTACCTTGTGATTATCAAATTAATCTAGTTAGGAGAATGCAAAGTTTGAAGCAGAAAGATAGCTCTGTGAAGGATTACACCACAAAATTTTACAGGTTAGATATCAGATCTGGACATATTGAAGATGAGGTGGAAAGGATTGCAAAGTGCCTGAATGGATTAAGGACTACTATTCCAAAAGAGATCAGTTTGGTCAAAATGGAGAGTATTGAAGAGGCTTATCACTTTTCCATAAAAGCTGAGGATAAATTGAGTAAAAAGAATGAGCAAAGACAAAGAGGAAAATGTGGTAGATTTCCTAGAGGAAGAGATAGATCATATGGTGAAAATAGTAGATCCCATCAGGACAAGACAAACAAGACAAAGGCAAGACCGAGTGGAAAGGGAAAATTTCATCCCGAGGAAGAGGTAATTAATCCCAAGGTGGATAAGGAAGAGAAGGATTTTGAGGAACTTGTTACAATTGTGGAGAAGAGGGACGTAGATTATTTGAGTGTACACATACAAGAAAGAAGGTCAATAGAAGCATAAATTCTTTGGTACATGAATATTCAATGAACCAACCTAAGAACTGTGAGAAGGAAGGAAACCAAATGGTTAGAAGGGTATTGTGGAGTGAGAAGACTAAGGAAGATCTGGTAAGAAAGAGTTTGTTCAAGACCAGAGGTAGAGTTGCAAAAAAATTTTGGAAAGTGATTATTGATAGTGAAAGTTCAGAGAATTTGGCATCAGAGGAGATAGTTACAAAGTTACAGTTGGAAGGATCGAAGCAGCCAAAGCCCTATAAAATTTCATGGATCAAGGATAAACATACACTTATGGTAAGTGCACAATGCTTCGTGAATCTAAAAATTGGAAAGTACTATGATAAGGTGTTGTGTAATATTATGCCTATGGATTGTTGTAATATTTTGTTGGGTAGACCTTGGCAATATGATAGACATATTTTATATGATGGAAGATTCCCCAAATATACTATTTGAGCCAATGGAAAGAGACAAATCTTGTTACCTTTTATTGAAGAATCTATTGGTGAGATATGTACATCGGTGAAAGTTATTTTCATGGAAGGTAGATAGTTTGTTATGGATTTGAAGAGAAATTATGTTTGAACTATGTTGTAATTCGTAAAAAACTAAGTGAGAAAATAGAAGATAAAGTTCTTGAAGAGGTTGATAAGTTTCTCACGAAGTACAAGGGGATCATTTTAGATAATGTACGTGATGGTTTGTCACTGATGAGAATTATTAGTCATTGTATGGATCTAATTCCTAGAGCTAGTTTTCTGAATAAAGAACCACACCGATTGACACCAACCAAGAATGAGGAACTCAACCGAAAAGTTCAAGAGGTATTGCAGAAAGGTTTGATAAGAGAAATTTTTAGTCCATGTGCAGTACCAATTGTGTCGAAACCTAAGAAGAATGGATTATGGAGAATGTGTACTAATTCTAGAGCTATCAACAAGATAACAGTTAAGTATCGGTTTCCTATACCAAGAATGGATGATATAATGAATTGTTTGAGTGGAGCAAAATATTTTAAACCAAGAATGATTTGAAGATTGGATATCCTCAAATTAGAATCAGAAAAGGTGATGAATGGAAGACTACTTTCAAGACAAAAGAAGGTATATATGAATGGTTGGTTATGCATTTTGGTTTAACCAATGCACTGAGTACTATGAGGTTAATGAATGAGGTTCTGAAAAAATTCTTGGGTAAATTCATGATTGTATACCTGGTGACATTCTAATATTCAGTAAAATGAGAGAAGATCATTTATTGAAAGAGGTAAAGTTGTTGATTAATCTGAAAAAGTGCTCCTTCATGAAAGAGGAGATTGTATATTTGGGATTTATGATTTTAGGTGATGGTTTGAAGATGGACCCTGAGAAGGTTAAAGCCATACTTGAGTGGCCTACACCTGAGAATGTTGGCAAGGTAAGATCATTCCATGGATTAGAAATTTTTTAGTGAAAGTTCATCAAAACTTTCAATTTAATTTGTAATACTATGATCGAGATAATGAGAGGAGATAAAAGAGAATTCAAGTGGATGCATGGAGCTTTAATAAGAGTTTTGAGACTTGAAATAGAAGGTTGTTGAATTTCCTGTGTTAGCTTTACTTAATTTCAATAAGGTATTCTAAGTTGAATGTGATGCAAGTGGTAGTGTAATAGAAGTTGTATTGAGTCAAGAAGGTAAAAATGTTGCTTTATTTAGTGAGAAGTGGAATGATGGTAAAAGGAAATATTGTGTGTATGATCAAGAATTCTATGTTGGTGTTCAAGCCCAGAAAAAATGGAGACATCATTTGATGCCGAAAGAATTTGTGTTGTATAATGATCATATGGCTTACAGTATTTGGATAGTCAGAATAAGTTGAATCAGAGTCATGAAATGGGTTGAGTATTTGTAGAATTTTACATTTATGATAAAACATAAGAGTAGAGCATCTAACTGATTTATTGATACATTGAGTAGAAGATCTTTGCTAACTGAAATGAGAATTAAGGTTCTTAGTTTTGTTGATATGGAGAATTTGTATAAAATTAACCCTAATTTTTCTGAGCTATGGAGAATGTGCAAACCACATATTCCAGATCAACCGAGTAAGTGGGAAGACTATTTCATTCAAGAAGATATGTTGTTCAAAGGAATTCAATTATGTATACTAAGAGAATCAATGAGAACTAATTTGATAAAGGAGAAGCATAGTAGTGGTTTTGATTGGACACTTTGGCATTGATAAGACATTGAGTTAGCTTAAGGAAAGGTATTTTTGGCCGCAGTTGTATAAAGATGTTCATAAATTTGTAAAGAGTTATGGAGTTTGTCAAGTTATAAAAGGACTAAATTAGAATACAAGATTTTATACACTGATTTCTACTCCTGAGAAACCATCGAGCGATATCAATATGGATTTTGATCTTGGATTACTGAGGACAGCAAGAGGTAATTTTTATTGTGGACAAACTTTGGACAAGATGGAACATTTCATACCATGAAGGAAAACATCAGATGCACTACATATTGCAGATATTTTATTCAAGGAGATTGTCACATTGCATGGATTACCAAAGAGTATCATCTTTGACCAAGACAGTAAGTTTGTTGGCTATTTTTGGAAGACTCTATGGAAGAAGCTGGACACCGAGTTGGAGTATAGTTCAACATTTCATCCATAGACTAATGGACCAACAGAGGTTGTGAATAAAAGTTTGGGTAGGCTATTGAGATGCTTAGTTGGAGACAAACCAAGTAATTGGGATTTAATATTAGCACAAGCAGAGTTTGCATACAATAATTTAGTGAATAGGAGTACTAGCAAGACACCTTTTCAGATTGTTACTGGCATGCAACCGAGAGGTATATCAAACTTGAAAGATATCGTTGGAGAAGAAAAGAGGAGTGTTGAACGAGACACATTTTCTAAATTTATGAAGTCATTGCATGAGGAAGTGAAACTTAAGTTGGAGTTGAGTAATTAGAAATACAAGGATAGTGTAGATAGCTCGAGAAAACATAAGATTTTTTATGTTGGTGATGAGGTAATGGTTCATTTGAAGAAAGGAATATTTCTTATTGGAACCTATAGTAATTTGAAGATGAGGAAATTTGGTCCCTGCAAGGTACTGAAGAAGTTTGACAGTGGAAATACTTATGAAGTAGAGTTACCTGATGACATAGACATATCACCAATATTCAACATTGCAAATTTTTATGAGTATCGTGAGCCTAATGAAGAAGTGACAGTACCGAGTGATTATCCTAAGAAGTGGACATGAGAAGTTGAACAAATTTTGGGACAAAGAGTTGGCAGAAGCACAACAGGAAAGGATTACATGGAATACTTGGTAAAGTGTAAGAACAAACCAATTGAAGACTCTACATGGATTTCTCAATCTGAGTTGGATTTAGCTTAGGTTGTACCTCACTCATCATTCAAAGAATCATTCTCTTTTCAACCATGGGTGTTTGATGCAGGAGAATCTTGGGTTCATGGAAATCCTGTATCTTGGTAGCTTGTTAAATGTGCTCGGTAACTGGTTTGGAGTTCTTTGTGGAGTGTTCTTGTTTGTTCACTGAAGAGATCAATTACCACTTGGTGGTGTGTTGTCTCTTCTTGGTGGTGCCTTTCACTGAGTTTATTTGTTTTGTTTTTTTCTACTCAGTGGTGTTCTTCACTGAGTGGGTTCAGTGTGTTCTATGTTACTCAGTGGCCTAGTTCACTAATGGGTTTTCTTTAGGATATTTTGTCAAGGCTAACTTATGCATTAAATTTGGTCATGATCTTAATTTTTGGATCTTGCATTGGGAAATGTGTGGATCTAAATTTTGTTCATTGCTTTCTCCAATGCTGGATCTTGAAGATTCTATTGGGCCGACCTGTTCGATAGCCTCGTGTATAAATGTAATGATCCGTTCTAGGTTTCAAAGGTGAAGGGAGTAACAAGAAAGTAGGAGATCAAGGATCTTGCATGACATAGGAGGAATTTTCTATTTTTTAATTAATTCCTATTTGTATTGGTGATAATCTAGAAGCCCTCACAACCCAACATGTATCAATTTTGAAGGAATATATGAATATGATCTACTTCCCTTCTCTCCTTTTTCTATGTTATTGCTTTCGTGTTGTGATTCTGCAAGGTGGTCTATTAATTGGGTGAATCTTTGGCCCACTTATCTTACCCTCCTTGCATCACTTTTATTATTTTTATGATGTTTACTTGGTCAGGATCATTCTAACCAACTAGTCTTCTAAACTCATTACTTTTTGAACTCTTGAGAGAGTCTATTATATCATTCTATGGCTTGAGGACCAACTTGTAGTTATGGGATTATAGTTTGAGGACAATTTGAGTTCCAATTATCTTGTATGGAACTAAAATTTATTATCATTCTTTATATGATTTGTGAGATCTATTTTTGATCTATGAGTGTAGGGGAGGTTAAATAGGTACACATTAGGGGAGTGGCTTACAATAGGGGTCCAGGGCCCAAATAGGCTATTTCTAGGGTAACCTATCATAAGTTGTGTAATAAGTGATAACTTAATAATTTTGTTAGAAAAATATTAATAAGATAATTTTACGTGTTGTCCATGCCTTGAGTGCTTGTATAGGCTAAGGATGGGAATGGGATGATATCTAGAGAGTAGGTATAATTAGGATTCCTCATCTTCATGAGAGGGTATTTTGGTTCCACATGGGTCATGTTGAGGGTTTGGGGTTCAGAGTGACTAGTCTAGGGTAACTCAACCTGATAAACACTTGAGGGTCTGGGGTCTAGAGAGATTAGTTTAGGGTAACTCAAGTAGTTGGCCATGTGATAACACTCCTATAGTCTATAGCATAAGTCTCCTCTATATTTTACACATTTATAAATTATCTATGAGTATTCAAGAGTATGAGCATAATTTTTTTGAGTTCAAGTCATATGCAAGTTATATTGATAAGTCACCATTAACGGAACAATATTTAATTAGAGGACTTAATGGTCACATCATTATGGGTGTTATAGTTTTTGAGCCTAAGACTCTTAGAGACGCAGTCATTAAGGCTACTTTGGTGGAGGTGAACTTGGCTAGCGATGATGGATAGATTGGTGTTTAGTCTAGTGGTCCCTTTTTCAAAGTCTAAGGTAAATCAATCTTAGGGATTTGAGAACTCTAGGAATCCTTCTACCTTTTTGAAAGGTAATCATAATCAACAAAGTAGGAAATGCTTCCATAGTACTAGTGGTGGTTCTTAGTTAGGGAACTATCATAACTGGTAGTGTACTATACAGAATCAGGATGATCAAATAGATTAGAGTTTGCATCAAGATTTTAGTAGAGGTAGCTTCCAGTAGTCTAGTACACCTTCGGCTAAGAGAGGTGTTACTATAGGAGGTTGTTTTTCTTATGGGCAGCATGGTCACATTGTTGTCAATTGTCCTCAATGATCAACGTAATTTTTAGGATAGAGGACGACAACTTCTGAGCCTACAGTTGGGGATGCTGGTAGATCCCACATGGTGTTTTCAGTAGGGAAAGATTTGTAGAGTTCGTACCATGGACCAGGAAAGGGTCCAATGGGACCTACACATTGATTCTTTTATGACTTAGTGGGATGCATCAAGATTACCATATTTATATCTCTATTTTTTTTATAAGCTTATAGGAGTAAGCCTAATTTGAGGAGAGGTGGATGTGATGCCCCTTCCATAGTCTACTTTTCAGATTTTATTGCCAAACTCTTTTAGGCCACTTTCATGTGTGTGTTAGTTGTTTTAGAGATACTTGAGGATATGAATGTATGACATTATATTGGATACTTGTGAGATATCACATGTTTAAATAGTTAGATGATTTTGGTTATTTTTCATGTTGATTAATTTCATATGATAATGTTATATATGGTTATTTCATGATGATGATTTCTATGTTGCGATATCATTTATATTTATGATTTTATTGATGTTTATAGTTTTATTGGCCACATACTTGCATGTTTATGGTTGGTGTGTATGTTTTATATTTCTATTTGATGTTCTTAATATGGTTGAGGGATGAAGTCGTAGTTACTTGCTTGCGAGATCCATACCATCGGTTGATCCATGTCATTGTCTATTATATATTTATACATGTATGTACATGCTCATCTTTTATGCAAGATTTTAGGTACCGGACATCGACTTCCCTAAATTAGCAGGATGAGTGTTCCCTATCACAATATCTCAAAGGTAAGAGAGGGGAGATAATGGACAGATCTGAATCCCAACCCAAGCCATTTATTGTGCTAAAACAAAGGACAAGTATATGATTTTCTACCCATCCAAATTCCTCAAGGTGACATGAATTTGTGACCCCATCCCTTGAGTTTGTTTGTTATTTGAGTTTGTTGATTTTCATGTGTTGTAAGTCATGTGAGTTTGTTGTGTGGTTTATTTGGTTAAAATAATTAAATTTAGATTAATTATGAGGTTAGATAATTATATCTTATGAATATGAGAATACTAAATATACGGATAATTAATTATAAAGAAATAATTAAATATCTTTGTTAAATTAAAAAGACAATTAAAAGTCTAATTATGGAAATTGGAGATGTAATTAAATATTAAATTTAAACTAGAATTTAAATGCATTGATACTATCAATTAATAATTATTTATCAAGTTACATGTTATTAAGATGTCTTAAATATTAAATTAATAAATTAAAATATTAAATATAATTCAATTTGTACATTTAATTAATAAAGTGAAATATGATTTTTTAAAGTTAAAGTTGAGTTAGGAGTTGATAATTGAAACTATACATATTTTATTATTAAAATTATAATTAATCATGCACAAGAGTTTGATAAAAATGAGGTTGTAGATAAGTTCTTATTTTGGTGATTTGTAGTTAAGTAATTCTTTTATTATTTTTGAGTGGATATTGTCTTGTGTTTGGAGTTGCATCTTTTGAAAACCTAGCTTGTTAGGTTTTCTATAAGGAGGTTTTGGGTTATTATTTCATGACTTCTATCAGGTTTTAGAGAATTTTTTGGGGGGCTTGAAGTTAAAGAATTATTTTCAAATCTTGATTTTGGGAGCCTTGGATTTGGCCTTATTTGTTGTTTTAGTTGGGGGATTTCAGGTAGGGTTTGAAAACCTATCTTTATCGTTCTTTCAAAAAGATTGTCTACTTTGTCATTGGAATTGATTGTTGAGAATTATGATTTTATTTGGAATTTTTATTATTGTTTGATTTTTCATTTTTTTCACTTTGAATTGGTTATTGAATTTCTTGTGCGAGAAAACCTAGAATTTGTTTGAAGAACAATACGAACTAATATGAAATTAGTTTAGTTAGGATTTGATTCGATTTTCACAAAAAAACCCTTATGTTTGAATCAATTGGTGTTTGAAAACCTACGTATATGATTTTATCAAATTATAAAAATAAAATTGAATTAAATTAAAACAATTAATAATGAGGATAAAAAAAAGAGACCCTATTAGTTTTTAACCACCAAAAACAAGAAATGTTTAAAAATATATATATATTTATAATATTGAAGGAGGAGAGGACGTTACCCCACCTCCCACTTGTCAGTGATTGTAGCTCTATCATTGTGGCAGAGTACTACCAACTGTAGTACCCTTGTCATGTGGCAATGATTGTTGTCAACCTCCATCAAAAAGGGGGAGTGCAGAAATGGGGGTGGGACCCAGCCCCCCAATAACATATGCTTATTTTTAAAATTTTATTAATTTTATTAAATTTTTTAATTATATTTTATTTAATATTAAATAATAATAATAATAATAATTGTTTATTAATATTTATTCAATTAATAAATTTGTAAATTTACTTTAATTAATAAATATTAAATGTTGTTTAATATTTATAAGGGTTATTTTTAATATTTGTTAAAATTTTAAATTAATATTTATTGGTATTTTACTTAATAAATATTAATAGAAGTAATATTTATTTAAAAGTTAAAATCTTTACATTGAATGTTAACGTGTTCAATAAATTGTATAAATAGGAATGGTATCTATATTTGGGAAAAATTAATATTTTTATTAAATATTTGGTCTTTTGTTATGCATAGATTTCTTTTTTTTATGAACGTATGTATATCCAAAACTGGACTTTGTAAACATGTTGAATGTCTTATACATCTGAATCTTATATTGGGATTTGTCTGTGAAGTACTTTTGATACTTTATTTAGTATTATTCATCAAGGAAATATGTTGGCTTTCGGGTGGTACTCTAGAGGCTTGTGAGTTATTGTTGTCTTTCTGATACATTGTACCTTTCATTATTTCTATGATGTTGACTTGGTAATGATCATTTTAACTAACCAGTCTTCTAAGCTCATTACTTGGTGAACTCTTGAGTGAGTATGTTATATCATCTTATGGTTTGAGGACCAACTTGTAATTGTGAGATTATGGTTTGAGGATCGGTGTGAGTTCGAGTTATCTTTTATGGAACTGAAATTGATTATCATTCTTTATATGATTTGTGAGATCTATTTTTTATCTATGAGGCTAGTGGAGGTTAAATACGTACATCTTACGGGAGTGTCTTACAATAGGGGTCTGGTGCCCAAAGAGGCAATTTCTAGCGTAACCTATCAAGTTTGTTTAATAAGTGATAACTTAATAAATTTGTTAGACAAACACTAATAAGATAATTGTATAACTTTCCCATGTCTTCAAGAGAGCTCATATAGGCTAAGGATGGGAATGGGATAATACGTAGAGAGTAGGTATGATTAAAAATCCCCATCTTCAAGAGAGGGTATTATGGTTCTGCATGGATCATGTTGAGGGTCTGGGGTCTAGAGTGACCAGTCTAGGGTAACTCAAGTAGTTAGCCATGTGATGAAACTCATATAGTATGTATCCTAAGTCTCCTCCGCAGTTTCTGCATTTTTCTCTGGTGGTCAGTATTATCTAGTGGTTTTTATTTGTTTGCTTTTTTGTATTTGGTAGGTGGTGGTTGGTTTTGGTATGTGGTGTTGGTATTAGTACTTGTTGGTTATATTTTGATATTTATTATATTTTCTTTATCATTAGTTGGTGCTACCTTTTGAGATAGAGATCTTTCAAGATCCATTTCTTAGTTATTTTTTTGTGTTGGATTTTGTGATTGTTATCTGATTGGGGTCTGATGTTATCTCCTCAACACAATGGGAGTGGAACCACAGGTTTCCACAAGGTCAGGAGGTACTTATTATTTTACCATTTGAGACTCCAATGTTCTTGTACTAGTGTTGGATGATCCTTTTTGTGGTTGTTGTTAGAGTAATAAAGTGTTTACTGATTAATTAAATCATGTTTGATTTAATTACTAAGTCACTTATTATCTCTTTCTACTTAAGTTAAACTTTAGGCTTATAATAATTAATTACTTTATTATTAATTATTATTGTGCAACCTAGGTTTTACCTTTTTACATTTTCAGATTAGCTTTTATAAGTATTGATCTCCTTTGTATTCATGACTTTAAAGATAGATTATTCATTATTGAATTGCAACTTTTTTTTTTCACATCAAGAATGATTTCTCCTTTCTCGTGCATCAATGCATTCAAGCCTCTATAGCTTCTTGCTTCTTCTCTCTATTTCTATGACAGATGTTTGCATGCAGGTGTTTTTGGGAGCTGTGGGTTGTTTACTCATCAACTCCAATATGGTATCAGAGCTTTAGATCTATTTACCCTTGTCCTCTTCTTGAGAGATTCAATCATGTTCGTTAGATCTGTGTTTTCAGAGGGTTTTCTATCAAATCTGAGGGACCTCTTTTTTTGGTCATCTTGACATCAAATGGACCTCACGGTTGCATTCACAGCATCCAAGAACCCCTAGATCCATATAAAAAAATAAATCAATTTGGAAAAAGTTGGAATCTGTGGCAAAATTTTTTTGCAACTAGCCATAGGATGAATCCTGACACACTTTGGGCCCAAATAGACCTCGACATTGAACTTGCAGCACCCACAAACCCCTAGATCCATATAAGGAATGTCCAATTTAGATGCCATTGCATTTTGAGGCAAATTTTTTTGCATGCCTAGACATACGATCCTGGCATGCAAATCGAGGCAAATTATACTAATCTGGTATGCAAATTTATGTAAAAATTGTACTACTCTAGCATGCAAATCAAGGCAAAATTTTACTGCCCAGCACACAAATTGAGGCAAAAAAGGATTTGTCATGTCATGCGAATCGAGGCAAAAAAAATATTTTTCATGTCATGTGAATCGAGGCAAAAATCCATATGACCTAGCATGCGTCCCGAGGTGCACATGTCATTTAAAAAATATTATTTTTTTAGCTGGCGAAGGCCATTTGGCCGTCAAATTTAATCCCATGGAGGTAGCAGCTTCAGCCCCAGGTCATATGGTGACTAGGGCCCAAATTTTTAGCCCCTGGCCAGATTTGATTCTTGACAGCCATTTGGTCGTCAAATTTAGGCCCATCGTTCGCTAATGTTAGCATGCATCAGCAAAGTTTTAACACCATTTTGGGCCCTCCGGACCACTCAATGGTTTTTTTATCATATCTTGAGCATACAGTGTCAAAATTGGGCAAACAAGATATCATCGGAAAGCTGGTTCCAAGCTCTATCTAGATCTAGAGGTTTGATTTTCTGATTTTTCTTTTTTTATGTTGTTTTTTACTGTCAAAGCCAAATGTTTGTTTTTACACTTCGGGAGCTCTATCTTGTGCATCCGAACTCTATTGTGGGAAAAATTTATATCATTGGAAAGCTTGTTCTGTAAGCTTTCCAGTGTTGTGAGTCTTTTTTCTAGATTCTACTCTAGGTACATTTTATTAATATTTTTGCAATCTGGTGGATATCTTGGATGTTTCAAGTCCTGGGATCGCTTCCTTTTGAGGGATGACTCATCTTAGGCTATTCTTTTATTTTATAAGCCTTCTCTCTTCTTTGAGAAGTGTATACTTCACTTTTGTAGCATTCTTTTATGCACATGCACTGAGATAAAGTGTCATTCTATTGCATGTATGTGAATTTGCACATGTTTGTGCTCTATGTATTTGCATTCCATTATAAAGTGTCAGGGGGGTTTGATGTTTGTCATTGTTTTCCATCTCCTTTTGTCATGTGAGTGTTCCTCTAACGACATTAGCCTCAGGTATCTTTATTTGTATTTGTACTCTCTATGCACCGTTAATGTTCCTGGTATCATGCAGTTCATATTGGATGATCTTTTTAGTGTACTTTTCACACTCCCTTGTCAGCATTATGGGGGGGTTTCTACTGTTGGTTCTACTACTTCCTTGGTTCGATAGTGTGAGATTTGTATTTAGTATTTGATTCTATGTACTAGGCGGATGCAGTGGCTGGGTACCTATGAATTATAGTGAGATGGATAATTTACCATATGGATACTCTTTCCTTCCTATTTTTGGATGCACTCTTCCAGCTTTGATTGATCAGCTCTTCAGACTTTTGGTGTGTTTATGTCATTTGTATTTTTGAGTTCAAGTGTTTTTCTTTATTTTCCTTCTAATTTGAGTAGTGTCATTTGAGGGCACTCATGCAGATTACAGTATTTTGTATCTTCGACTTCATTTTTTTGCCTTTGTTTGCCTTTTGATTCGAGTAGTATCATTTGAGGGTACTCATGAAGATTGCACTCTTCTCTACCTAGTCATATTTTAGTGGAGGATCTTCAAATCATCAGTTAATTCTTGATAGAGTTTCCAGCTTCTTGCTTCAGTTATGTTGTACATGTTCATCCTTGTTCCTATTTTTTGGAACATTCCTAGTTTTAGAGGCTTCTTCAGTCCTTCAAACTAGTCTTTGTCTCTTTTTGGAGTAGAGTTTTTCCCATGTTGTTTTCTCTATTTATCTTCTTTATAGACTCTCTTTTGTACTTGGGTACTTGATCAGGCCTTTTGTTTTCGAGACCCATTTTCTTTCAATCATTCCTTCTAAGTTTTTAGCTTCTCCCAAAGTTCATATTAAGGGGGGTGTTAGACTAATAAAGTGTTTACTGATAATTAAATCATGTTTGATTTAATTACTAAGTCACTTATTATATCTTTCTACTTAAGTTAAACTTTAGGTATATAATAATTAATTACTTTATTAATTATTATTATGCAACCTAGGTTTTACCTTTTTAGGTTTTCAGATCTCCTTTTATAAGGATTGATCTCCTTTGTATTCATAACTTTAAAAACAAAGTATTCATTATTGAATTGCAACTCTTTTTTTTTCACATCAAGCACGATTGTGTAGCTTTTTGCTTCTTCTCTCTATTTTTGTGATAGGTGTTTTCATACAAGTGTTCTTGGGAGATGTGGGTTGTTTACTCATCAACTCCAATAGTTTTTCCTTATTCTTTCATCCTTGGATGTGGGTTACCATGTATACCTTATGGTTTAGTTGTATTTGTGTATTCTCTTATAAGATGATGTACATTAGTTTGATTACATGGTTGATTAGTATGGTTATTGTACTTAATAGATTAATTTATATTTACATAATTCTATGTCAAGGAACCCTTGAGATTTGTAATCTGTAAAATCTTAAGAAAAAAATTATTATATAAACTTAGTAACATGTTTTAGGTTCATTTATCCTAGGTTCCCTAATGGGGCTTTACATATCCTCTCTCTATTTTGGGATTAATTTTTTCCTTGCATGAGGATATTGCTTTCTCACTTTCTTTTAGGGGTTTCACTAAGACTTTATTTCTTCATCATCTCTCACTAGGTAATTTTTTCTTACAAGTTTTATCTTTCCCATATTTTAAGGGGTCTCATCATTGTCAATGCATACTCAATCAACGTTAGTTGTTGGGAAATATTTCATATTGTTCATTTATCCTAAGTTGCACTTAATATAGGAAATATTATATCATTATTCACTGGTTATTCATAAGGGGTCAATTTTCATCATAGATCTTTTTAACAACCATTGTAGGTTAGCACAACCTTCACTGATAGATTCAGCAATCATGAAGATATGAATACTACCTAAATTAGATGTAATGTCGAAAGTGAACCTAAGCACCAAGGCATAGAGGCCAAGATGACTTTTGAGTTAATTCATTTTTTATTTGATAAATTTCTTTTGTCTATGTGCAATATAATGATATGTAACCCACAAAGACCCTTTTACTGATGCTCATATCCTTTGGTCTACAATTCCTTGTGCACATTACTAGGAAGTTTATTCAGGAAAAATAATAGAAAAGAAGATTTTTCCAACCTTACCATAGCTTTCATATAAAGAGGGTTGAGGTATATGCAACATTCCAATTGAGATGGAGGCTCTTACCATAGACACCCAGTTTATGTGAAGACTTAGGATGATTGGAACAATCACCACAGGTAGGAAGAAAAAAGGCGTCATGCCCCCTTTCCTTCCTTCTCTAGTCCTTTTAGACATCTTTGAATTTCTCAGAATATATAACAAGAACCAATTGATAATAATAGATAGTGGACAAATAAAATTCATATTTCCTTCCTCATGTCGCTAGTCTAGGGACATCCTCGGGGCACTCAAAAGACATGATCAACACAAGTCATGATTAGTTTGTCTGTGATAGTTGGTGTTGAGAAACACCTTTTATTGATTGTGTTTGTGCAAAGATATTATCAACATAACTCAAGTGTGTTCTCATGCATGCAATATTGTTTTTGGAATGTATATGATTGTTTGTGTTTGGTTGTGCTATTGAGAAACACTTTTGAATAGGTTGAGTCTCCATGATAAGTGTTCAGATACTATTGGGTTTGATTATTGAGAAATAATTGTTTTTTTTAAGGTTTGTGGTGTTTAAGAAACACCTTTGGTTGTGTAGCTTTCAATTTTTAGTTAGGACACAAGATGACTGAAAAAACTTGATATGAAGACTCACTAACGAACGGATGACTTGACTGTCAGAATTACTATGAACAATACCCCTAGGAAAATACAATTATCCTAGGACTCAAGTATAGATAGATTCCAAGAAAGGAAAATAGAACGTTTGAATAGCTCAGGACAAGTTTGGTGTCATGAAAGTGACTAAAGGATATGTACAAGTTGAAATTTGAAGTTGGTCGATTGTTGAAGATATGTATTGATAGATAGAGTGTTGATTACAAGTAGCGTTTGTTTACTAGGTTCTCACCACTTGGAAACTTTATGTTTTTTCTACCAAGGCATTTATTTGCAAGGTTTTCACTAAGGCACTTTTTTTCTTTTTCTATTTTTTTGTACTTTTTCTATTTTTGATTATTTTTTCTATTTCTTATTTTTTAACTTTTTTTTATTCATGAAGGTGCCTTTTTTCCAAGTTTTCACCAAGATGATCAATTTTTCAGGACTTTTTTCTATGTTTTTGATCTTTTTTTCAAGAATGTTTTCTCTATACAAGAGTTGTTGAGATGAAAATATCATTTATAGAACTTATTCAAGTGGATGGTGTTGATAGGGTCAACGATAATATCTCCTTCTAGAGTAGAGAGTTGATAATAGCCATAACCAAATGTTGCAGAGATAACAAAGAGGCATAGCCAGTTGGGTTCAAATTTCCCTTTTTGTTCTTAATTTTGTTGACTCTTTGAATTTTCTCTAATTAGAAGATCTCCTACTTGAAACTCTCTATGATGGACCTTCTTATTTTATCCTCTTGAAATTCTATTCTGATATAATTCTAGTTGATTAAATTCTTTTTTTGTGCTCATCCAATGATTCAAGCTCTTGGATTCTTGAGACCTTGTAGTCTTCATTTGCTATGAAACCTCCTAAAGATACTCTCAACTATGGAATTTTGCCTCTGATCCATGGACAAGAGAAAAAGGTGTGGCTCTTGTTAGAATTTTTATGCTTAGTCTATATGCCCATAATGCTAGATTTAGTTGTAAATGCAAATATTTTCCTTATTTGTTCATTGTTTTGTGCAAGATTTTGAGTATTGTCTTTTTTTATGTCTCAGATTTTCTGTTACCTTGAGGGTAATAGATTGAGGAATAGTGCTAAGTGATATCAAACTATCCACATAGATCATCCATATCTTTATTTTTGAACTACCCTCCATTAACTGCTACAATTGAGGAGGGTACCCCATATTTGCAAATTATGTAATTGAGAATGAACATGGGCACTTGCTTCCCTATTACATTAATTAAGGGAACTACTTTCACCCACCTTGTGAAGTATTCAATAGTCATGATTATAAATTTGTGTCTATTTGATGAATTTGGATAAATTCAACCAATAAGATCATAGGCCCATTGTTAAAATTGCCAATGTGTTATGAATGGCAACAATTCTCTCCGAGGAGGATGAATTTGAAATTTCTTGCCAATAGTATCAAATCCTTAGAATTTTCTTAGATAAAAAAAGACCATTCAAATGTGATCTACAAATACCTTCATGGACTTTTTGTAAATCACGTTTAGACTCTTCAATTTCTAAACTTATATAAGTAGAGTACCATCTAGACCATGCTGGTGCAGGAGCACCTTAGGGTTAGCTAGTTCCACCCTTTTCTTTTTGGTTGTGAAAGAACCTTAGAGGGAATTGTATATATATAAGTTCATGTAGACCATTGTGTGTGATTCTATTAGGAGTTAGGGTCAGTTTGAGTCTAAACTCTTAGGAGTGTTGTAGAGATGGCTTAAGTGATCAGAAGCCTCTAGATGGGTTCAAGAACTCTAGACGACATCATCATGATGTCACTAGGTCTATGATAGGCTTGTGATAGGCTAGAACCTAGTATAGGGCTTAGGAGAAGCCAAAATGTTGGAAAAGTAACATTTTTTGAAAAGTTGCTAAAGTTGCTTCAACAACTTTTGCAACTTTTGAAAGTTGCTTGGACAACTTTGTCCAAAATGCTTCATAAGTCCTAAAATGGTGAAGAGATTCCCTAAAGACAGAACAAGGTGGAGACCTTTTCTATTTAAGGCTAATTAGACCTAATTCATGAGGTTGGTTGTCAGAGTGTACAGATTTTACTATACTGGTGAATGGAACAGTAGCTTTTCCTTTGTAATTTGTGGTTGTAGAGGGCCTATATGGTGTGCATGAAAATACATGATAATGCCACTATGAAGAGTTTTTTTTTTCTTTGAGTTGATTTCATAGTGTTTTTATACATTATTTCTCATTAGTTAGGCTTGAGTTTATATTTTGGTAGCTTGCCATTTTACAAGTTTGTATAGACTATTTTTGCAAATGAGGCCCTAACTCATCTTTCCACCGTAGCATCTATATGGCCTCTTGGTATTGATGATTAGGGCCATTGTACATACTATGGGTTAAATTAGGGCCCTTGGAAATCATGGAAACTATTTCTAAAGTCTTTCCCTAGGTGGGTCCATGGCGATCTCAGCTAGGGAAGACTAAGTTGCAAAGAATTAAACTTGTAGAGGTGGTTCCCAAGCATGAACCCAAGCATTGGAGGTTGTATAAAAATTTATTTCCATGATCTTTGTGAAGTTAAAATGTTTTGAGTAAACTCTAATAGATCCATCAAGCCCAAGAATAGATAATCCCTAGTTCTACACAAAACCCTCATTAAATCACCAAATCTTTGTTAGGGCACTGTATGGATAGATGAAGCCCTAGAAACCCAAAAATATTTGAGGTGATGTTAAATGAATTCAAAACCCCAAAGAAATTTTTAGGTTCAATTTGCAAGGTTGTGGTGAAAAGGCCTATTTTCTTGGAGTAGGAGACCCAATAGGGGCTCTTTCTGGTGGGTCTATTTTTAGAGGAATTGATGGAATTGGTAAAGAAGATAAGCGTGGAAAGTCTTCCAAAACACCTAGTTGAACAATTTGGAGAGTATATGAACACTTCCACACCTTTGCAAGTGAATTTGTGAACATTGGTGGTGAAATGTCCTTAAAGCTCATTAAGGGCTAGTGTTTGGAAAGGTAGTTGAGCACCAAGAACTTAATTGTTTTGGTGAAGCATTCCTTGATAGCTAGGTTGGTTTGTAGACTAGGGGATTAAGACCATAGTAAATATCCTATAGTTTAGAGAGTATGGGGAAGAAGAACCCTAAAAGGTCCTTGAGAGAGACCTAATTGTGAAGGTGTGACAAGAAAAACCCAAAAGATTTGGGATTAGAGTGATTATATGTCAAAGAGTGAATCTATAGGATTATCTGTGATGGTGACTAATGTAGAACATGAAAAGAAATTAGAGAACCAAGAAGAAGATAATAGATTTTTGAGAGAAAGGTTGGTCCAATTAGAGAAAACATTGGGTGAAGTTCAAGTAAAGACAAAAGAAGTTGTTGAGAAGATTGGTGAATAAGAAAAAAAAGATAATTCAGAGGCTATTGAAGATTAAATCCCTGATCCTAATCCAATATTGCAAGAAGAACCCTTCCTTAAGGAACTCAAGGCCATGATTGGTTAGAGAGAGAGAGAGAGAGAGAGGTAAAAACCCAATTACTACTTGGAAGGGCATGGTTGCCAAAATCAAAGAGACCTACATGCCAGAGGATTATGAAATCTAATTGCATAAAAAGAGGCATAGTTTGAGGTAAAAAGACCTTGATGTCAATACCTATACCAAAGAGTTCCATAGGATCGACATGAGGTCTAAGGTGGTGGAAGAGGAAAGTGTAAAATTTTCTAGATATCTTACCAGCTTGAAGTGGTAAATTCAAGAGGAAATGAGCCTCTTAAGTCCCAAGACAGTACACCAGTGCTACCAATTGGCACTAAAGATAGAAGAAAAGGGTAGAAGGGAGCAAGATTTAAGTTCAAGAAATATAGGAGGTAGAGACCAAAGAGGGCACATAGGTGGTTTTCAAGAAAGAGAAAATAATCAAAGGAGCCATGGGGAGTCCAAACTTGTGGAACAAGGAAGTGAAGAAAGCTCTAGAGGAGGTTTTAGAGGTAAAGGATCTCATGTTGTGTCTAACATAGGAAGAGGTGGTAGTAGAGGTAGGAGTAGCTCCTATTTTGCAACCATGAAGTGGTATAACTGTGGGCATCTAGGACACCTTTCTTATAGGTGTCCAAGGAAGGCCTCTTAAAATTCAAAGAAAATAGTAGCTTATGCACAAGAGGACACATCAAGTGTCAAGTCTCCAGAGGTGAACCATATAGAATTAAATATGGGTGAGAATATAATGTTTAGGATAGTTTTTGATGCAGGAGCATCCTGGGTGTAAGAGCAATCTTGCATCACCCAAAAATATTTCTATTTTTGTATTCAATAAGGGCTATCTTGTGCAGAGTTGCTATTTATGGAAGCTTGCTATTTTTAGTAAGTTGGTCTTATGATCTTAGAATGTCTGATTTTACATATGGAGGTTCATCTCAGTCATATCAGCCTGCCAGCAAAGTTTCATGGCTAGATCAGGTGTAGTTTTGAAGATATTGAAGATTTTCGGTATTGGCAGTAGGGTATAGAAACTTCAAACTCAGTTTTGAAGGCTTTAGAGGCCCCGAATGAGGTTGAAAATTTGGGTGATAGGCACTTTGTGTTGCCTAAGCCTATAGAGTGCTTCGTGGCATTTCCAGAATGGGGTTATAATAGCCAATCGGGTCAACGGGCAATGACTTATGGTCTTCGGAAGTTGGGTCACCTGAAATGGCGAAAAATAATTTTTCTTCAAAATTTCTGTTTGGGTTTCAAAACTCATTTTGAGCTGACTTTGATGTAATAAATTGTAAAATAAAATAATTCTAAGTTTGGTCGGCCCTAAGGGCTAAATTTCTAGAACCTTCTCAGGTGGTGGAAATTGCCTATATAAAGAAGGCCTGTAGTGTTGTCTAGGGCAGTTCTAGGTAGTAGATCTGGGTATTGATTTGAGACTTTGTCCTACAGAATATTGTAAGGGAATGCCCATGTGGCTTGCATATTGTAATTCTGAAAGTTTGTAATTCCACATTTGTGGAGATAATAGAAGCCAATTTTCTGTTCTTGCATATTATTGTTGTTGTTTCTCTATTTCTGTTATGTGTTTGTGGTATTAAGGGGAGCACCCTTCATCAAGTTGTATCAGAGCCAGGTTCTTGAGTGTGTAAACAGATCACCGACTGTGAGGTAGTTTGCACCAGGACCGTGGTTAGGGTTTCAGTGCGCATCACAAAAATGCCTCCCCGAAGAGAACGTGGCAGAAGAGCTGGTGCTGTGACACCTAAGGTTAGAGAGTTGCAGAGACAAGTGTGAGCATTGCAAGAAGAGATTCGCAGAGGAATGAATCTTAATGTTAGAGACGAAAGCAAGGATGAAGCCGAAGAAGAATATCAAGAAGGAGAAGCTGAAATTGTGAACCAGGAGGAAGAAAGACTTTTTTGGGCAATTTCCAAGATTGGGAAAAGACCTAAGATTTAGGTTCCTACATTTTTTGGAAATCTTAACCCAGAGGAATTGATCGACTGGATCAATGATTGTGAGGAATATTTTGAGTATGAAGATGTTGAGGATCCTGATAGGGTCAAATTTGTGAAGGCCAGACTAAAAGGTCATGTGAAGATTTGGTGGCAAGAGATTCAATTAGAGTGAAATAGAAGAGGGAAAGATAAAATCACAAGATGGGATCGGATGGTGGATAAATTGAAGCAACAGTTCATTCCTGTTGATTATGAGCTTGACCTACTAAAGAAAATGCAAAGTTTGAAGCAAGCAGGAAGATCTATTCAGGAGTATACAAAGGAGTTCTATTGACTCCTCATCAGAACAGGCCATGCAGAAGCTGATAAGGAGAAAGTTGCCCGATACCTTAATGGGTTAAGGCCAAGCATTCAGGAGGAGTTGAATCTGGTTCAAATGAACAGTATTGAGGAGGCATACTAGTTTTCCCTAAAAGTAGAGAAAAAGCTGAACAAGAAGTTCAGGAGCAGACAAAATGGAAGAGGTCATGGTGGAAGATCTGGTGGATGGTCATATGGTGGCTAAAATGAAGATCCAAAAAAGAAGGATGAGGCCAATAGCAGCCAGAATCAGAGAGGAAACAATTCTAATCGTTTCCAAGATTAGAATAATAGAGATCAGAGAGGAAGAGAAAGAGGACAAGGTTCAGGAAGAGGAGGCTTCCATGGAACGTGTTTTCACTATGGAGAAGAAGTTCATAGGGCATTTGAATGTCCTCAGTGCCAAGGTAGAATAGACAAGAGAAATGAAGGCCAGGCCAGAGTTGCACATGTAGATGAAGATGCTAGATCATCAAATTCTGAAGATGCTAAAAGAGGAGAAACACTGATTAAAAGAAGAGTCCTATTGAGTGGTGAGAATGAACCTGAACAAAGGAGGAGCCTGTTTCACACTAGATGCAAGTGTGAGGGTAAATGTTGTGATGTGATTATTGATAGTGGAAGTACTGACAATTTGGTGTCAGAAGAGATGGTGACAAAGTTGAAGCTCAAGAGATAGAAACACCCAGATCCATATCGGATTGCCTGGGTGCAGGATGACCACAAGGTCATGGTTAGTGAACAGTGCCTAGTAAAGTTCAAGCTCAGCAAGTACCAAGATGAGGTACTATGTGATATAATATCTATGGATGCATGTCATATGTTGTTGGGTAGACCGTGGCAGTTTGACAGATATGTTGTACACGATGGTCATGCGAATACCTATTCTCTGACAAAGGATGGAGTGTGACATAAGCTGAAACCATTGAAGGAGACTGAAGAAAAGGTATGTGGTAATGCAAGAATAACATTTTTTGATGGAAGAAAATTTCTAGATGGTATGAGGCATGAGCATGTGTGTTTTGCTTTAATTTCAAAAGCTAGTAAAGAAGAAGTAGAGGATGTACCTGTAGAGGTTGCAAATTTGTTGAATGAGTTTCAGGATATTGTATCTGATAATGTACCTGATGGATTACCACCAGTAAGGAAGATCAGTCATCAGATGGATTTGATTCCAGGAGCTAGTTTTCCAAACAAAGCAGCACATAGAATGACACCAGCAGAAAGTGAAGAGTTGAACAGACAAGTATATGAGTTGTTACAGAAGGGATTGATTTGGGAGAGCCTGAGTCCATGTGCTGTACCAATAGTATTAGCACCAAGAAGAATGGAGAATGGAGGATGTGTACAGATTCTAGAGCAATAAACAAGATCACAATCAAGTATAGGTTTCCATTGCCATGAAGGGATGATATTATGGATTGTTTGAGTGGAGCTATGTATTTCTCAAAGATAGATCTCAAGAGTGGATATCACCAGATTCAGATCAGAGAAGGAGATGAATGGAAGACTGCCTTCAAGACAAAGGAAGGATTGTATGAGTGGTTAGTCATGCCTTTTGGGCTAACCAATGCACCGAGCACTTTCATGCGGCTCATGAACGATGTTCTAAAAGAATTTCTGGGTAAGCTTGTCATTGTTTACCTAGATGATATTTTGATCTTTAGCAAGACATTGGAGGAACATATGATACATATTCGTATGGTGTTTGATAAGTTGAGAGATGAGAAATTGTTGATTAATTTGAAGAAGTGTAGTTTTGTGAAGAAAGAGTTAGTGTATTTGGGATTTGTAGTTTCAGCAGAAGGTCTAAAAATGGACCCAGAGAAGGTACAGGCTATCCTTGAATGGCCTACTCCAAGGAGTGCTACTAAGGTAAGATCTTTTCATGGTTTGGCTAGCTTTTACAAAAAGTTTATCAAAAATTTTAGCAGTATTTGTGGACCCTTGACTGAAACAATGAGAGGGGATAGAAAAGAGTTTAAGTGGACTAATGGGGCAGAAAAGAGTTTTCAATTGTTGAAACAAAAAGGTACGGAACAACCTATTTTAGCACTTCTAGATTTTAATAAGGTGTTTCAAGTAGACTGTGATGCTAGTGGTACTGCAATAGGAGCTGTTATGAGCCAAGAAGGTAAACCTATTGCTTATTTCAGTGAGAAGTTAAATGATGCCAAGAGAAAATATTCTGTCTATGATCAAGAATTTTATGCTATAGTTCAAGCATTAAAGAAGTGGAGACATTATCTACTTCCTAAAGAGTTTGTCTTGTATACTGATCGTCAAGCTTTGCAATATTTGAATAGTCAAGGAAAGTTGAATCAAAGGCATTTGAAATGGGTTGAGTTTTTGCAGAGTTATACATTTGTTTTGAAACACAGGAGTGGAAAGTCTAATAGGGTTGCAGATGCTCTTAGCAGAAGGCAGCTATTGCTGACAAAGATGCAGATTGAGGTGGTTGGGTTTAAGGAACTCAAGAATTTGTATCTAGAGGATCCTGATTTTGGTGAAGCTTGGAAAGCTTGTACAGAACCTGTTACTCTAGACAGGACGAAATGGCTAGATTTCATCATCCAGGATGATATGCTATTTAGAGGGAGTCAGTTGTGCATTCCAAGAAGTTCTATGAGGGAGAATCTCATCAAAGAGAAGCATAGTGGAGGATTGGCTAGACATTTTGGTCGTGATAAAACCCTTGCTTTGGTTGGTGAGAATTATTATTGGCCACAGTTGCAGAAAGATGTGAAGAAGTTTGTACAAATTTGTAGAGTATGTCAGATGGTGAAAGGAGTGAAGCAGAATACAGGGTTATATCAGCCGTTACCTATACCAGAAAAGTCTTGGGAGGATATCAGTATGGACTTTGTTCTTGGTTTACCGAGGACATAGCGGGGACATGATTCAATTTTTGTAGTAGTTGATAGATTTTTGAAGATGGCACATTTCATTCCCTGCAAGAAGACTAATGATGTTGTTCTTGTAGCAGAATTGTTTTTGAAAGAAGTGGTGAGACTACATGGTTTTCCAAAGACCATAGTTTCAGATCAAGATACTAAATTTATTGGATATTTCTGGCGGACATTGTGGAAAAAGTTGAAGACAGATTTGAAGTTCAGTTCATCACATCATCCACAGAGTGATGGACAGATAGAGGTGGTGAATAGAAGTTTGGGAAATTTACTGAGATGTTTGGTTGGAGATAAGCCAACAGGATGGGATTTGATTTTACCACAGGCAGAATTTGCATACAACAATTCTGTCAACAGGAGCACTGGTAAATCACCATTCCAAATTGTATATGGAAGTAGTCCAAGAAATGCATCTAAATTGAGAAAGATAAATAAAGGAGAAATAAGTAGTACTGAAGCTGAGGATTTTGTAGAACACTTGAAGAACATCCATGAGGAGGTGAGGAAGCATATTACCAAGATGAATGCATAGTATAAGGCTAAGGCAAATGAGAAAAGGAGGCATAAGGAATTTCAGGTTGGAGATGAAGTCATGGTTCATTTGCGGAAGGAGCGATTTCCGGTTGGTACATATAACAAGTTGAAAATGAAGAAGTTTGGGCCATGTAAGATACTGAAGAAGCATGATTCAGGAAATGCATATGAGGTAGAATTGCCTACTAAGCTGAATATTTCACCAGTGTTTAACATTTTAGATTTGATAGAGTATCATGAAGGAGGTGTTGACGATGAGGTTGCAGTAGCACAGTGGAGTATTCCAGCAACTAGTTCAGATATCAAGGAGATTGAAGACATACTAGATAGTCATGTTGGCAGAAGCACAAGGAACAGGACATATGAAGAGTATTTGGTCAAATGGAAAGGACGACCTATTGAAAATTCATCATGGCTAACAAAGGAGGAGGTTAACCATCTTGGTTTTCCTCTACACACCTGAGTCGTGACAGGGTCACTTCTCAAATTACCCTAGGTGTCTGATGCAGGAGCATCCTAGGTGTAAGAGCAATCTTGCATCACCCAAAAATATTTTTGTTTTTGTATTCAATAAGGGCTATCTTGTGCAGAGTTGTTATTTATGGAAACTTGCTATTTTTAGTAAGTTGGTCTTACAATCTTGGAATGTCTGATTTTACATATGGAGGTTCATCTCAGTCATATCAGCCTACCAGCAAAGTTTCATGGCTAGATCAGGTGTAGTTTTGAAGATATTGAAGATTTTCGGTATTGGCAGCAGGGTACAAAAACTTTGAACTCAGTTTTGAAGGCTTTAGAGGCCCCGGATGAGGTTGAAAATTTGGGTGATGGGTGCTTTGTGTAGGTCAAGCCTATAGAGCACTTTGTGGCATTTCCAAAATGGGGTTATAATAGCCAATCGGGTCAACAGGCGATGACTTATGGTCTTCGGAAGTTGGGTCACCTGAAATGGCGAAAAATAATTTTTCTTCAAAATTTTTGTTTGGGTTTCAAAACTCATTTTGAGCCGACTTTGATGTAATAAATTGTAAAATAAAATAATTCTAAGTTTGGTCGGCCCTAAGGGCTAAATTTCTAGAACCTTCTCAGGTGGTGGAAATTGCCTATATAAAGAAGGCCCGTAGTGTTGTCTAGGGCAGTTCTGGGTAGTAGATCTGGGTATTGATTTGAGGCTTTGTCCTACAGAATATTGTAAGGGAATGCCCATGTGGCTTGCATATTGTAATTCTGAAAGTTTGTAATTCCACATTTGTGGAGATAATAGAAGCCAATTTTTTGTTCTTCCATATTATTGTTGTTGTTTCTCTATTTCTATTATGTGTTTGTGGTATTAAGGGGAGCACCCTTCATCAGTTTTTATAAGGAAACCAATGAAAGAGTAACCCAAATACAGGAGAGCCTTATTCAAAGTTAGGTGTAAGATACTTGGAAAAGTGTGCAAGGTGATTTTGGAGTCTAGTTCCATAGATAATATCATCTGAGTGGAGGTAATCAAAAATATTAGACTAATGAAGATGCCACATAATAATTCCTATAAGGTCACATGGTTGAATAAAGGGCAAAGTGTCTTGGTGAATGAGCAGACATCGGTAGAGTTCTCCATTAGAGGGTATAAGGACAAAATACTTTGTGATGTGTTGCCCATGGATGTTTGCCATCTTCTCTTGGGAAGACCCTAGCAGTATAACTAGAGGGCTATGCATGATGGACAAGAGAACACTATTTCATTTATGAAGAATGGATTAATGTTTAAGATTCACTCTCTGTCAGAAGAAGATGAAGTTCACACTACAAGTCCTAGTGTGTTTCTTAGTAGTGGGAAAGAGTTCCTCGACATAATTCAAGAAAAGGAAAGTGTGGGGTATGCTATGGTGGCGGAGCCTAAGGAGAAGGACAAGACAAAGCAAGAAACTGTACCTATAGAAGTGAAACAACTATTGGAGCAGTTCAAGGACATAGTTAATGATGGCACACCTACAAATTTTCCTCCTAAAAGAGCCATAAGTCATCAGATTGACTTCATACCTGGTGCTTCTTAACCAAAAAAGGAAGCCTATAATCTAACACCTAAACAAAACCAAGAAGTGGCTAGGCAAGTACAATAGTTACCTAACCAAGGATTGGTAAGGAGGAAGATTAATCCATATGTAGTATCTCTAGTCTTGGCATCAAAAAAGGGAGGTAAGTGGAGGCTTTGCAGTAATTCTAGAGTAATTAATAGAATCACCATTAGATATAGATTTTATATACCTAGGATAGAGGATCTAATGGATTGTCTTGGAGGAGTACAATATTTTACAAAATTGGACATTAAAAGTGGATACCATCAAATTAGAATCATGGATGGGAATGAGTGGAAAACATCTTTCAAGACCACTGGGAGATTGAATGAGTGGCTTGTTATGCCAGTTGGGATTACTAATACCCCTAGCACCTTCATGAGTTTGATGAATGAAGTGCTAAAGGATTATATAGGAAAATTTTTGGTAGTATACCTAGATGATATACTCATCTTTAGAAAGGCAAAAGTTGAACACTTGGCACACTTGGAGATAGTATTAAGTTACATGAAGAGTAGTTACTAATCAATTTAGAAAAAGTGTGAGTTCCTCAAGCAAGAGATGGTTTATTTAGGATTTGTGCTATCTCAAGGCACTTTTAAGATGGACCCAAGCAAGGTTAAAACTATACTAAACTAGCCTACACCAACTATAGGAATAGAGGTAAGAAGCTTCATGGATTGGCCCAATCTTATAGAAAAATTATTAGGAACTTCAGTGGGATTTATGCACTAGTATTGGATACTATAAAAGGTGGGTTAAATACCAAGTTTAGATGGTCTCATAAAGAAGGCCAAGAATTTGAAAAATTGAAGCAACAGGTAGCCACCCAACCTATTCTCCTATTGCCAAGTTTTGACAAGTTATTTAACTTGGAGTGTGATGCAAGTGGGGTAGCAGTTGGAGGAGTGTTGAGTCGGGAGGATAGGCCTATAGCTTTCTTCAGTGAGAAACTTAATGAAGCTAAGATGAAATACTTAGCCTATGATTTAGAATTGTATACATTGGTTCAATCACTTAGGAATTGGAGACATTATCTCCTACCTAAGGAATTTTTTTTTCTTATAGACGACCAAGTTTTAAGCTGCATCAGCACATAAGACAAGTTGAGTAATAGGAATTTGAAGTGGATGGAATATCTTCAAGATTTTACATTCACTATAAATCATAAGAAAGGGAAAATGAATAAGGTGGTAGATGCTTTAAGAAGAATATTGTTGACAATACAAGAAGTTCAACTCCAAAGAATTGGAATAGAAAGTTAAAGACCTTTACAAGGATGATGATGATTTATTTGAAGCTTACAAGGTATGCTCTGATTTTCAGAATCATTTTCATAAATAATATACAAAAAATACATTGCAAAGTGGTCTTTTGTTTAAGGGGAACCAATTATCTATACCTAAGGGGTCAATGAGGGAAAACCTCATTCAGGAGAAGCACAATGGCAGTCTTTGATGTAGGAGCATCTCGGGTCCTTGGCAATCCTGTGTCACCAAAATCATGTTTGTGTTTTCATGTGTTGCTTGGTTCTTGTTTTGACCAAGTTGGCTTGGTAGTTTCTCAGTTTCCTTTGTTGACCGAGTTGGTCAGTTATCTCTATGGCACTCGGTTATTTCCCTAGCACTCGGTGATGCTTGTTGGGTGCTTGGTTATCCTTGCTTACCAAGTTGTTTGTTTTAGTTTCCTATTGAGGCTTACTCTTGCAATTAATTTTGGTCACAAATTTAATGATGGTATCTATAATTGGGAAGCATGTGGACCTAGATCTAGTTTTTCCTTTCATTAATGGTGGATCTAAAGGATCACTTGTTTAGTAGCCTCTTCTATATAATGTAATCTTTGGTTGTAATTTAGGGATTCAGTTCAGTTAGAAGATAGAAGCTAGAAGTTTGAAGATTGTTGCAGATCCTTGCATGTTGGAGGATTTCTATACTTGATTGTAATATCTGGCCTAAATTGGGAAGGCCTTATAGCCTAGCATGTATGAATCAATTAAAATAAATATATGAAATATATCTGCATTCTCTCTCTCACTTGTGTGTTTTTTTCTTCTGTGTGTGATCTCTGCAAGATGGATCTGGTTAGGGTGTGCCTTTGGCCCCTCTCCCTATCCTCCCTTGCATCAGGTGGTATCAGAGGTGGTTAGATCTGGATCTAGGTTTCAAATCTAGGTTTGAGGGTTCCTTCTTGTCAAATCCTAGGTAATTTTTTTGGGGGTAGCAGATTGTGATTTGGCTTGCAATTGTAGAGGGTTTCAGGATGGTTTGTAGGAGGCGAGATGTGGATCCAGGATTAGTAGACATGTTGAGACAAATTGTTGTTAGATTAGAAGCTTTTGAAACATCCCAAAGAAGAGGAAGACATCTTGAAGATGTTAGTGATGATGAAATTGAGGAAGAATAATTTGATGTAGAACCTGTATCAATGACGAATCAAGGTGAGGAAATATTGTTGAAGGCTTTGCAAAATTGAAAGTCTACACCACACTTTAATCCTCTTGAGTATAGTGGAAAATTGGATTCAAATTAATTAGTGGACTAGATCACCAAGATGGAAAAGTACTTTGAATATGAAAATGTACCTAAGGAAAAGAAGGTGAAAATTGCAAGAACAAAGTTGAAAAGTCATGCATCATGTGGTGGGAACATTTGTAGTTGGACAGAAAGAGGAAAGGAAAATAAAAAATTATGGTATGGAATAAAATGGTGAATAAATTGAAAGGAAAGCTCTTACCTTGTGATTTTCAGATTAACCTAGTTAGGTGAATGCAAAGTTTAAGGTAGAAAGATAGCTCGGTAAAAGAGTATACTGAGGAATTCTATAGATTAAATATCAATATCTAGACATGATGAAGATGATGTGGAAATAATTGTTAGGTACCTAAATGGATTGAGATTTTCCATCCAAGAAATCAATTTGGTCAAATTGGAGAACATTGAAGAGGCTTATCAATTTGCATTGAAGGCCAAGGAGAAATTGAACAAGAAACATGAGCAAAGACAAAGAGGTAGAGGTGGTAGATTCCCTAGAGTAAGAGGTAGATCTTGTTGGCCATTTGGCTATGGCATGTACATGGATGTTGTCATTATGGAAACATATGTTCCCTATGAAGATCACATAAGCTGGAAAGTAAGTATGGAAGATTGTAGACTAAAATTGTCTAAGTATGAAACAATGTTTTTGACAAAGCACCCGATACAGTTTGTTTTGGCAACATTCACTGGAGCATGATCAGAGTTTGCACAGTTGAAAATACACTCTATGGTGTCTAAGGATACCCCATCTCAGTGCACAAAAGAGTACGAACAAAGTTATGATTTTTTTACCGATGACAGAGTATAGCTGATAGAGCAATTTTGAAGGCAGAACTAGTAAATGAATTAAGGGATTATTTTGCTTGTCAAAATAATGACTTAATATTATAAAGAGATGACATCCTAGATGTTTACTCTTGGATAAATCTATGTGGAAACCAACTAAAGAAGATATTATGTTTGTATCTTGTATAAAGATGTAATATTGTAATGTACCGAACATACTTGAAATGTAACTTGTGATAGTTGTATATTGTGATAGCGGTGAAAGTTGTTGATGCGAAGTTGTAAGTAGTACCATATTGTAATCAATAAAAATTTGTATTACTTTTTTGGGTAGTGAGCTCATCTGGTTATCAGGTTTTGTATCTACAACTCCTAACAGGGTTGAGGCTTCTAACAAGGCCTATAGGCCCTTAACCAGGACTGATACACTATATGATTGTAACAGGCTCCTAACAGGGTCAACATCCTTAATAGGATATCTTTTGATTAGTGGATCTTTGTGGGTACCATCCCCACTGGGGTTTTCCCTTGGCTAGGGTTTCCTCAAGAACATATCATGTGTTATGAGTTCTTTACATTTACTGTTATGTATGTTATTTAGTCTCTTATGCTTTAAAGTAATCTGTTATATCCATAAGTGGGCAAAAGTAAAAGTTTGTGAAATATTGATTCACCCCCCCTCTCAGTATTTCCTATTTCTAACAATTGGTATCAGAGCATAGTTACTCAGAGAAGGAACATTCAAGGAAAGCCTAGCAGCTTGAGTAAGATCTCTATGGATATGGATCCGTTACAAAAGAATCTTGAAGAAGCTCTTGAACAAATTGATATGCTTACTGATTAAAGAAACACTTTGAAAAGAAAGTATGATGATGCAAAGAATCTTATTGACAAATTGAAAGGTAAGATAGAAGATCTGAAATCTGAGAAGGAATCCAAAATTCTTGTTGAAGATTGTGATGATTTAGAAAAAGAAAATGTGATCCTTAAACATGAATTGAAGATAGAAAATCTAAAGCTTAGCTTGAAAGATGGAAATGAAAATTTGAGATCTGAGAATGAAAGTTTAAAGAATGAGAATGAAGATCTAAAATCTAAACTTGGCAAAGTAACATCTGAATTTGATAAATTCAAATTGCAGTATGACGAGCTTGAGAAATACAACAAGATTGTGAAAGGTGAATTGACTCAATCTAAACAACAACATGAGAGGCTATATTCAAATAGTGAAAAGATTAATGAGAAAGTATCTTATGGAAAACCATTCTATGACAAAACTGGTCTTGGATTTAACACATTGAAGATAGTTAGTGAAAGCAAGAAACCAGATCTGAATGTATGTGAAAGCAGTGAAGAAAAGAAGTTAGATCAGAACAAATATAAAGATGCACCTAAGCAAGAAGAATCACCGAAGCAAGAAGATGCACCGAAGCAAGAAGAACCACCGAAGCAAGATGAACCATCCAAAGGTATGCAAAGAGAATTCAAAGGTAGATGTTTTTCTTGTAATACTATTGGTCATATGAAGAGAGATTGTATAGGTAAACAATTCAAACCTCTTAATGGTTATTGTTATAATTGTCATGATTTTGGACATAGAGCTATTGAATGTAGAAGATCTAAAGTTATTAAGAATAATTACAATAGTAGAATGCCTAGAAATACTAACAATACAAATCAGAGATCAACTGAAGACATGAAAAGAGGAAATGGAATAGTATGTTACAGATGCAACAAAATTGGACATATTACTAAAAATTGTAGGACACAAATCAATCAACAAGCACCTAGATATGGAACCAATGGAATCATTTGTTAGATATGTAACAAGATTGGACACACAACAAGATTTTGCAAAATGAACAATAGAGGTTATCATCATAACCCTAACCCTAGAAACTATGCAAGAAGGAATGAAAATGCAGGAAACAAAGAGAAAGGTTGTTGTAGCAATGAAGATGAAGTAAAATTTATTAAAGGCATAGATCAAGAAGGTATATTCAGCATTGAAGGTAATCAGGAAGGTAATGTATCTGATGGTAAGAATGAGTCTTTACCTAACCCTTCTTTAAGCACTTAAATTATGTAAATTTTTGTAGTTTAGGAACTTAGAATTAGTGTAGAATTAGATTTTGAATGAGTTAAGTTTTGTGCATTTAGATGAAGCTTTGTTATGCTATACTAATGCTATGGTTAAGTGCACAAAAAGAAATATTGTGTTTTGCAAGGTCGCAAGAAGATTCATGGTTGCAGGTTTATAGAATCAACTTTTTGGCATTTTAGCAGCAAAAGAATTGAATGCGATGTTAGATCAAGTAAATGCTAAGTATTAAAAGATTGAAATAAAATTTATTATGATTATCAAGCGATTAGAAGTGATTTGGAGAGTGAAGATAGAAGTTTGGAAGTGATTTGCAGAAGTTTGAAGCATCGATCAAGTGAAAGCCCTAATTTTGTGAATTTAAGGTATTTATCTGACTAAGATCTTGAATCAGTTTAAGTAAGAAGAAATCATGGAAACCAAGGAGAGAAAGAGTTAATGAAGACATATTGCAGTATGGAGACTTTACCAAGATGAACAAATACTATGATTTATATGGATCCTCTGATAGATTAAATCTAGAGAATGCAATGGTTACATATATGATTTTGGCAAACAAGAAATTTGATACTATTCATGGAAAGATACCAGAAGATTTGTACAATAAACTTATGAGCAGAAAGGTGAGAGCACAAGAAGAAGATACTAAAATGAGAGAGAATGTGATAAGACAATCCTGTGACATAAGAGATGATGACCACCTTAAACAGATCCTCAAGCCACTTGAAAGCCTATTAAGAACCAAAAGAAGAACTATACAAATAATGGGAGGTTAGTATGAACAAGTGAAGACTGAAACTGAATAGGTAGTTGTGCAAGTGCTAGCAGACTTGGTAGTAGGAAAAGATAGCAAAGATTAATCAGTTGCAGAACTAGCAGAGAAATAGAGTTCAAAATAGGCAGAGGTAGTAGCAGAGGTAGTTGAAGTTGAAGATATTCCCTCTTCTTCTATAAACATTGGCACAGAATCTATGGACATTGAAGGAACAAAAGTTACTTTAGATTCAGATGATGCGGTACTCAATAGTTTGGATAACATTGTTTACAATTTGGCTTTGGGAGAGTAGGAAAAGAGTATTGAAATAGAGACTACATGAACAGAGAAGCAAATGGCAAAAAAGTTCACTACATCTAGTACACCTATTGTACCTATGATACCTCAAGAGGACATTAGTTTTACCGCTAAGATTGGAAAGAAAAGAGAGATTGGTTCGATGCTTGAAGATTTAGGCAAAGAAGTGGATGATGTTGATCAACTAGATTTGATCACATCTTTGAACAAAATTATTGGGAAAAACAATAAGGTCAAGAATTTGGAAGGTAGCCTGAAAGATTTGACTAAGAAGCTACAAAGTGTTATATCTACAAAAGTCTTTGATTTAGATCCACTTGAAAGAGAAAAGATGGTAATAAATTCTTTTGATGTTGAATTCACTAATTTGACTGATATTGTTAAGGTTAAGGCTCAAGCAGCTTATGAAGCTGAGATGTTGTAGAATATAAGTCAGAATATCAAAAATGACATTGGCAGCCTTGACAGATACATTAAGAACTTAAGGAAACATCTTGAGACTGGAAAGTGTTTGTACATTCAGTGTACAAAATCTAAAAATATAATATTTGAGGAAAAGAATAAGATAAAAGAGAAGCAAGATTAAATTGCAGCAAAGACAAACTCAATGGCCAACCCAAACATAAAGATCAGTGCAGTTGAGAAAAAGATCAGAAAATATGTGATGAGATAAGGACTTTGAATGATGAGAAGAATGGGAAAATTATCAGGATGAACATCTTGAGAGAGCATGTCTCAATCAAGTTGACTATAATAGAAGAGCAGCTAGAAGAATGCCTTACTACTAAGACATCATTTCAGAAGTTCAACTTTGAATCTCTTCAAGCTTGTCAGATTGTAGCATATGGACTGAATACTTTACTCAATGTAGCAGAATCAATTAAGAAGTCTTGGGAGAAAGATTTTGAGGCTTGGAAGTTAGATTTTGAAAATTTTGTTGCAAGCCTACCGGCTTTGCAATAAGATAGTAAGGTAAAAAAATTTGACACAATTTTGTATATCCCTTTCCACCCTTTATTTTGTCATTGTTGTCAAAGGGGGAGAGATACTTAGAAAATTGTCTATATATGATAAGGAAGGATACTCATAGGGGGAGTTCTATGGATTATTATGAAGTGTTATAGATTATGTGTATATTTTGAGGAGATATAAGGATAATATTCTATGGCCACAATTTTGATACAAATTTTGAGATTTTGACTTGTACACTTAGCCAATTTTCTCATATGTTGCCACCAATGACAAAGGGGGAGATTGTTAGCAATTTGGTTGTGGTATGTACATGGATGTTGTCATTATGGAAGCATATGTTCCCTATGAAGATCACATAAGCTAGAAAGTAAGTATGGAAGATCGCAGACTAAAATTGTCTAAGTATGAAATAGTGTTTTTGACATAGCACCTGATACAATTTGTTTTAGCAACGTTCATTGGAACATGATCAGAGTTTGTGCAATTGAGCATAGACTCTATGGTGTCTAAGGATACTCCATCTTAGTGTGAAAAAGATTATGGATAGTACGGACAAAGTTATGATTATTTTACCAATGATAGAGTATAGTCGACAGAGCAGTTTTGAAGGCAAAACTAGTAAATGAATTAAGGGATTATTTTGTTTGTCAAAATAATGACTTAATATTATAAAGAGATGACATCCTAGATGTTTACTCTTGGATAAATATGTGGAAGCTGACTGAAGAAGATATTATGTTTGTATCTTGTATAAAGATGTAATATTGTAATGTACCGAACATACTTGAAATGTAACTTGTGATAGTTGTATATTGTGATAGCGGCGAAAGTTGTTGATGTGAAGTTGTAAGCAGTACCATATTGTAATCAATAAACATTTGTATTACTTGTTTGGGCAGTGAGCTCATCTAGTTATCAGGTTTTGTATCTACAACTCCTAACAGGGTTGAGGCTTCTAACAAGGCCTATAGTCCCTTAACGAGGACTGATACACTATATGATTGTAACAGGCTCCTAACAGGGTCAACATCCTTAATAGGATATCTTTTGATTAGTGGATCTTTGTGGGTACCATCCCCACCAGGATTTTCCCTTAGCTATGGTTTCCTCAAGAACATATCATGTGTTATGAGTTCTTTACATTTACTATTATGTATGCTATTTAGTCTCTTATGCTTTAAAGTAATCTATTATATCCATAAGTGGGAAAAAGTAAAATTTTGTGAAATACTAATTCACCCCCCCTCTCAGTATTTCCTATTTCTAACAGATCTTATGGTGAAAACAATAGATCTGAACCTGAAAAGACAAATCTATATAAAGGCAAGACCGGGTGGAAAGGTGAAAGTTCATCTAGAGGTAGAGGCAGTAACTACTGAGGTGGTTATAATAGAGATAGTTTCTGAGGAACTTGTTATAATTGTGGAGAAGAAGGAAATAGATCATTTGAGTGTACACATGCAAGTAAGAAGGTCGGTAGTAGTAGAAATGCTTTAGTCCAAGAAGAGTCACTGAATGAACCTGAGAAGGAAAAGAACTTGATGGTAAGGAGAGCACTTTGGAGTGAAAGTAATAAGGAAGATCTTGTAAGGAAAAGTTTGTTCAAGACCAGATGTAGAGTTTCTGATGAAGTTTGGAAGGTAATCATTGACAATGGTAGCTCGGAGAACTTGGTATCTGAGGAAATGGTTGCAAAGTTGCAGTTAAAAAGGTTGGAACATCTGAAGCCCTATCATATTTAATGGATCAAAGATGAGCATACACTCTTGGTAAGTGAACAATGTTATGTGAATTTGAAAATTGGAAAGTACTATGATAAGATGTTATGTGATATCATGCCTATGGATTGTTGTCATATTTTTTTGGGTAGACCTTGGCAATATGATAGACATGCTATGTATGATGGGAGATTGCTTAAATATACTATTTGGGCTGATGGGAGTAGACAAATCTTATTACCTTTGATTGAAGAACCTTTTAGTAATGTTTGCACATCTATGAAAGTTTGCTTGATGGAAGGAAGAAAGTTTGTTAAGGATTTGAAGAAGAATGATGTATGTTTTTCTATGATTCCTAACAAACTGAGTAAGAAAATAGAGGATAGTGTCCTTAAGGAGATTGATAAGTTACTCACCAAGTACAGTGAGATCATTTCTTATAATGTACCTGATGATTTTCCACTGAAGAGAAGCATTGATCATTGCATGTATCTAATCCTTGGAGCTAGTTTACCGAATAAGGCACCACATCAGTTGACACCTACCAAGAATTAGGAATTGAACCAACAGATTCAAAAATTGTTGCAGAAAGTTTTAATTTGGAAAAGTTTGAGTCCTTGTGTAGTACCTATTGTATTGGCACCTAAGAAGAATGGAGAATGGAGAATGTGTATGGATTCCATAGAAATCAACAAGATAACAGTGAAATATAAGTTTCCTATACCAAGAATGGGTGACATAATGGACAATTTGATTAGAGCAAGGTATTTTACCAAAATTGATTTTAAAAGTGGGTATCATCATATCATAATCAGAGAAGGTGATGAATGGAAGACTAATTTTAAGACAAAAGAAGGTTTTTATGAGTGGTTGGTTATGCCTTTTGGTTTAACTAATACACTGAGTACTTTATGAGGTTGATGAATGAAGTTTTGAAGAAATTCTTAGGTAAATTTATGATTGTATACCTTGATGATATTATGATATTTAGTAAGACTAGAGAAGAACATTTGTTGCATGTTAAACAAGTATTGCAGAGATTGAAAGAAGAAAAGTTGTCGATAAATCTGAAAAAGTGTTCATTCATGAAAGAGGAGATTGTGTATTTGGGATTTGGGATTTTAGCTGATGGTTTTTAAATGGACCCTAAAAAGGTTGAATCTATTTTGAATTGTCCTACACCTGAGTATGCTAGTGAGGTAAGATCATTTCATGGTTTGGCAAGTTTTTACCGAAAGTTCATTAGGATTCAGTTTAATTTGTAATGCTATGACTAAGACTATGAGAGGAGATAAAAGATAGTTCAAGTGGACACATGGAGCTGATAAAATTTTGAGACTCTAAAGAAGAAGGTTTCTGAATTGCATGTGATGGCATTGCCTGATTTCAATAATGTATTTCAAGTAGAATGTGATGCAAGTGGAAGTGCAATAGGAACTGTATTGAGTCAAGATGGTAATCCTATTGATTTATTTATTCAAAATTTGAATGATGAAAAAAGGAAATATTATGTGTATGATCAATAATTCTATTCTATTGTTCAAGCCCTAAAGAAATGGAGACATTATTTGATACTAAGTGAATTTTTATTGCATACCGATCATAAAGCTTTACAGTATTTGGGTAGTCAAAATAAGTTGAATCAGAGACATATGAAATGGGTTGATTATTTGCAAAGTTATAAATTTGTGATAAAGCATAAAAGTGGAGTTACTAACCGAGTTGTTGATGCATTGAGTAGAAGAATATCTATGATGACAGAAATAAAAATTGAAGTTCTTGGCTTTGATGACATGAGAGATTCTTATGAATTTGATCTTGATTTTTCTGAGTCATGGAGAAAGTGCAGAGTGCCTATTCAAGATCAACCGAGAACTAAATGGGAAGAATATTTTATTCAAGAAGGTATGTTGTTTAAAGGTATTCAGTTGTGTATACTGAGAGGATCAATGAGAACTAATTTGATAAAGGAGAAACATAGTAGTGGTTTGGCTGGACATTTTGGTGTTGACAAGACATTGAATTTGCTTAAGGAGAAATACCTTTGGCCACAGTTGTATAAAGATGTTTAGAAATTTGTGAAAAGTTGTGGAGTTTGTGAAGTTGAAAAAGTAGTAAGTCAAAATACTAGATTGTATACACTGATTTTTGTTCCTAAGAAAACTTAGATTGATATCAGTATAGATTTTGTTCTTGGCTTACTGAAGATAGTAAGAGGTAATGATTCTATATTCATTATTGTGGATAGATTTTCTAAAATGGCACATTTTATACCTTGTAGAAAGACATCAAATGTAGTACATATATCAGATCTTTTCTTTAAGGAAATTATCAAATTGCATGGATTACTAAGGATTATTATCTCTGATGGAGATAGTAAATTTGTTGGATAATTTTGGAAGACCCATTGGAGAAAGTTTGGCACCGAGTTGAAATATAGTTCTACATTTCACCCACAAACTGATGGATAGATAGAAGTTGTGAATAGAAGCTTGGGTGATCTTTTGAGATGTTTAGTTTGAGACACACCAAGTAATTGGGATTTTGTGTTGGCACAAGTAGAGTTTGCATACAATAATTCAGTGAATAGGAGTACTGGAAAAACACCTTTTGAGATTGTAAATGGCATACAACCGAGAGGTATATCAGTTTTGAGGGACATTGTTGATGAAAGAAAGAGAAGTGATTAAGGGGTAAAGTTTGTTGAGTACATGAAGACATTGCATGAAGATGTCAAACTTAAGATGGAGAAAAGTAATCAAAAATACAAAGTCAAAGCTACTAGATCTAGAAGACATAAGACTTTTGCAATCGGTGATGAAGTAATGGTTCATTTGAAAGGACAGTGGAAATACTTATGAGATTGAGTTACCTGATGACATGGATATTTCACCTATATTTAACATTGCTTGTTTATATGAGTATCATGAGTCAGATGAAGAGATGACAATACTGAATGATTATCCTAAGAAATAGATGGAAGAAGTTGAGTAGATTTTGGAACAAAGAATTGGTAGAAGTACAAGAGGAAAATAGTATATGGAATATCTGGTCAAGTGGAAGAATAGACTGATTGAAGACAATTCATGGATGTCACAATCTAAGTTGGATTCAGCTCAGGTTGTACCTACTTCATGATTTAGAGAATCATTTTGAAATAACCTCAGGTGTCTGATGCAGGAGCATCTTGGGTCCTTGGCAATCCCGTGTCACCAAAATCATGTTTGTGTTGTCCTATGTTGCTTAGTTCTTGTTTTGATTGAGTTGGCTTGGTAGTTGCTCAGTTTCCTTGGTTGACTGAGTTGGTCAGTTATCTCTCTCACTACAACATTTGGGGTCAAATTTTGATGCCTATTTGTGATGCCACTACAATTTGTGTTTGTTTTTTGTGTTTTTTTTGCAAGTGACCCCGACGGTGTTGTAATAGTGATGATGATGTCATAATTGCTACACCCATTTAGTTATAAACAAAAAAAAGGAAAAAAGAAAGTGTCATTGTAATTTTTGTGAATTCAAAGAGCTATCGTGAAGATGGCACTGCACTTTTGCGTGGCACAAAGAGGGCATTCGAGTTTGGCATGTGAGAAGAGGCCTGCACCATGTGGGGAGAGGGTACTGGCACTTGAGGTAGGCATTCAAGATTTATCTTCTCATTAACTAAATTTCATTTTGATGGCATTTGTTGATTTAATGGCACAATATGAATGTTAATAGTGGCATTGTTTACATCTTAGCATTTGGAATGCTCGATGAACCATGAGCTTTGAGAGCTAGGGCATCATTTCTATTACCTTCAAGGCATTGTGTGAAGTGTTTGATCTCTCTTTATTTGTTTTTTTATTGATATTCACTATGTGGTACTCCCTATTTATGATCATTTCATGAGAAAATGCCTTAGTGGCTCGCGGGCTGCAAGCTAGGGCATCATACATTGT
Source organism: Chamaecyparis obtusa (assembly GCA_027943335.1). Taxonomy (NCBI): domain Eukaryota; kingdom Viridiplantae; phylum Streptophyta; class Pinopsida; order Cupressales; family Cupressaceae; genus Chamaecyparis; species Chamaecyparis obtusa. The sequence goes on from BSBK01004260.1 coordinate 879,443, forward strand.
TTATGAGCTCACTATTGAATACTAGCATTGTTTACATCTTTTAATTTGGAATTTTGATGACCCATGAGGTTTGAGAGATAGGGCATCATTGTGATTACCTTCGAGGCATTGTGTGAAGTGTTTGATCTCTCTTTATTTGTTTTGTTGTTGATATTCACTATGTGGTACTCTTTGTTTATGATCATTTCATGAGGAAATGTCTTGATGGCTCATGGGATGCAAGCTAGAGCATCATACATTATTCATGAGCTCACTGTTTAATACTAGAATTGTTTACATCTTTTCATTTGGAATGCTTGATGACCTGTGAGCTTGGAGAGTGAGGGCATCATTTCTATTACCTTCAAGACATTATGTGAAGTTTTTTATCTCTCTTTATTTGTTTTGATGTTGATATTCACTATGTTACTCCTCGTTTATGATGATTTCATGAGGAGATTTCTTGATGGCTCATAGACTACAAGCTAGGGCATCATACAATGTTCATGAGCTCACTGTTTAATATCTGGCCAGGCCATGTAAATGGTACCAGGCCAACCCAATCAGCCCAATAAAATGTGTCATGTTTATCTTTGTCAAATACACTCATTTATCATACATTAATACACTTACTATTTTGAATTTGATATCGGGCATCATGCAATGTTATTGTTGTCATTGCATGCTTGTTGTTGTTGTGCACTGTATATTGTTTTATACACTGTTTATTTCATTGAGACCGTGAGCGTGGCATTTTTAATGTATTTTCTATTATTGGCTCAATGCTACCATGTTGTTGAGTCTATGTATGGCCATGCTTGTTGTTGTTGTGCACCATATATTGTTTTATACACTATTTATTTCATTCAGACCGTGAGCTTGGCATTTGTAATGTATTTTTTGTTATTAGATCAATGCTACCATTTTGTTGAGTCTGTGTATGGATTGACTATGCACATGCATAATTGTAGATGAGGATCAGTAATAGGGTACCAAGCATTGCTTAGATCCTTTGGATCTAACCCCATCTTTTCCTTCCTTGCAGGTTTTGGATCATACAAGAGCATACTGGATTGAACCACGGGTCAACACTTCATTACATCAGGCAATGTTTGGTACCTTCATTATTTATGTTCATCCACTTATGTATGTTTTCATTGATTCATATTCTTTTGAAAGTTGGCTATTAGCGACCATATATGACGATTCTTGATGTTTTTGGGTCATTTGATGAAAAGATGTAAAATTTTCTTAAAAGTTTATATTTTTTATTTCAATTTTTAAAATCATAAAATGAATAAAATTTAAAGATAACAAATTAAGATAATCTTTGTCTTCACTTAAAAAAAAAAATAAAGCTCATAAAGCATGATAAAAGAAACTATACCAATAGCAGCTTACGAGAAACTATACTTGTTCTTACCACACCATACCTCAGCATCATAATGCTTATCATTTTCAAGCTTGAGCAAGGCTTCATACCCTGCACCACCCATAGATTTGTACGAAACATTGATTTAGGCTAGAGGTAAACTACATGTGTCATGTAAACAACATGGTTGAAAGCAATCTCTTTTGCGCATTTTCAAGAGTTCTACCACCAATAAAAGCGTAAATAATGCATTGAACATAATCTACGAATAGTGTGTGGTATGAAGTGTTGTTGAAGCTTGAAATATATCACTCCTCATGTTATTGTCAAAATTAAATTCAAATATTTCTCAAAAAAATTATGAACTACAACCAATTTAGAACTTGAATGAAGAATCTATGATTTAAGATCACTGAGGAGTTGTTGATTACATATGCAACATGATTAAATTAGTATTATGTTGTCATTGATGTCAACTAGATTGATAGTACTTATCTTGTAAGTTACTATACTGAAATATCTGAAGAAAGGTGAAAGAGATGAAGAACAAAAATATCTACATGAGGAAGATGTATATGTCAGATGAGGATAAGGAATACACTAAGTAACTTGTTGATGAGTCTATGACTTGATGATATCAACTTTATTATGTTTCATTCATCTATGATGAAGAATAGAGAAGAAAGACACAAAGCACTGTTGTCGGTAAATGAAGCATTCCAGTATACACTGATGGAGTGTAGTGTATACCGAGGGCAGTGTTCACTGAGCTTGTGTTCACCGAAGCATTTCTTTGTTAACCAAGCATAACAGAAAGGAATTAAATGATTAGTTTAGCCGATAAAGTGATGAGCTATAAAGTCTATGAAATTGAGGTAACAGATAAGTTTTGTTATGAAGATTGACAGCTAACATAATTCAATAAAGATCAAATGGAGCATATTGAAATGTGTTACTGACACATCAGCCAAAGAAGGTTAGAGCGGCAAAATCAATGAATGAGATTAAGTGGAAAAATCTACTGGACAAAAAGAAAATGATTTACTCATCTATATAAGAGACATTGGTTTCATTGTTGAAAGGATGCCGGAGGAAGAAGATACTATAGAATTATCACGTGAAGGAGTGCATTCTGATCATACTGGTTAGTGAGAACCAAACTGTAGAACAATTACTGAGCTAAAGAGTAATTACCGATGGACAGTAAGTTGATATATTATTGAATCTGAAGTGATATATTGATCAGAAAGATTTGAATGAGATGAACATTGATCTATAAATTTCAATTGAAGTTTTTTCAAGGAAGATCATCTACTATTACATATTTAACCATTTTACACAGTCAAATCTCTTAACTGAGTGGACTAAGAAAGTCTTTTTATGTTTCATTGATAGAGTGAACATTGTTATCCTGTCAACCTTAGAGTGACTTCTAGTTGGATGATAACTTCTGGTCTAAAATCCTCTAACAAGGTCACACCTAATAGTGTGTTTGTAACCTTTAACAGGGTTGGGTCTTCACCGACCTCACTTCAGAAGAGTGAACATTTTTGGGTTGCCGATCCTAGGTGGTTTTTCCCTTCAAAAGGTTTCCATGTTAAATCTCTTGTGTTATGTGTTGATTGTGATATTTGTTTGTTATCATACTTTGCATATTACATGTTAGATTTGATTGGTAACTACTATAGGTTTTAAACTGATAATCGGTAAAAGCACAGAAAGTGAAAGTATTTTATGATTACCGAGTAGCATAAGTTGAAGAATTTGTTTTGGATTATACATTTTGGTTTGGGACACTGGATAACTGATTCACCCCCCCTCTTAGTTATTCTAACAATTGGTATCAGAGCTATGGTTGCTTATAATAGAGTTTTAAGGACTCCAGCAAAAAGATCTCAAGATGTATAAGAGGGAAGTGCCAAAGCTGAACAAAGAGAACTTCACAGTATGGAAAAGCCAGATGAAGTTGCACATATCTGGAATTGGGAATTCTGCACTAGAACTGATGTAAAATGGCTACATTGAACTGACACCAGGTCCCCTAACACTTGATCAACTGAAGGACATGCATAAACACAACATTAGTATGATGGAACTTGTTGCTGCCTATACCAATGCCGAATTTGAAGACATTAAGGGATGCACTACTACCAAAGCCATGTGGGCTAAACTGACTCTAATATGCAGTGGATATTTGAATGTTAAAAGAGCTAGAGCAGAAATCCTAAGAGGTCGATTTGATGATATGAAGATGAAAGAAGGTGAACATTGTGCAATACACAAATAGACTAAAAGAGGTAGTACATGCTATTAGAGCATCAGATGGAGTTATTCAGGATGAAACAATGATAAGCAAGATTCTTAGAACTTTACTACCAATTTATGAAATTAGGATCTCTATGATTCATGAAACAAGAGCTACATCCAACCTTACTCTTGACACACTAATCAGTAAGCTTACAACCTTTGAATTGAATAACTTTGACAATAGTGTTGTACCTTCTGTTGAATCCACTTTCATGTCTTCTTTGAAGATTGGTAAATCTAGTAGTAGGAATAGTAAGAATAATGATAGTGATAGTAGTACCGATGATGAACTTGATGAGCTTGAAGCTCTTATGGCTAGAAGATTACCCAAAGGTAAAGGAAGGTATAGAGGTAAGCAACCTTTGGCATGCTTTAATTGTAAAGAAGTTGGCCACATCACTGCTAGATGTCTGAATAAGAAAGATGATGATAGATCCAAAGACTGACCTGAAGGAAGCTATGGGAGAAGAGTCAAAAGAGGCTACTGACATAATAACAGAGACAACTGAGATAGCTATGTGATGCAGGAGCATCCTGGGTGTAAGAGCAATCTTGCATCACCCAAAAATATTTCTGTTTTTGAATTCAAGAAGGGCTATCATGTGCAGAGCTGCTATTTATGGAAAGTTACTATTTTTGGTAATTTTCGTATGTGCTCAGAATGATCTTATTTCTTTCTTGGAGGTTCATTTTGGTCATATAAGTCTGCCAGTAAAGTTTCATTTCCAGATCAAGTGTATGTTGGAAGATATTGAAAATTTTCGGTATTGGCAGCAGGGTACAGAAACTTTGAACTCAGTTTTGAAGGCTTTAGAGGCCCCCGATGAGGTCAAAAATTTGGGTGATAGGCGCTTGCGCCAGTCAAGCCTGTAGAGCACTTCGTGGCATTTCCGAAATGGGGTTATAATAGCCGATCGGGTCAACTGGTGATGACTTATGGTCTTCGGAAGTTGGGCCACCCGAAATGGCGAAAAATAATTTTCTTCAAAATTTCTGTTCGGGTTTCAAAGGTTATCTTGAGCCGACTATGATGTAATAAAATGTAAAATAAAATAATTCTAAGTTTGGTCGGCCTTATTGGCCAAAATTCTGGAACCTTCCCAGGCGGTGGAAAATTGCCTATATAAGGAAGGCTGTATTATTGTCTTAGGCAGTTCAGAATAGTTCTGGGTAGTAGATCTGGGTAATAGCTCGAGGCTTTGTCCTACAGAATATTGTAAGGGAATGCCCATGTGGCTTTGCATATTGTAATTCTGAAAGTTGGTAATTCCACATTTGTGGAGATAATAAGAAGCCAATTTTCTGTTCTTGCATATTGTTGTTGTTTCTCTATTTCTGTTATGTGTTTGTGGTATTAAGGGGAGCACCCTTCATCAGGTGGTATCAGAGTAGGAGTTCTTGAGTGTGTAAACAGATTGCCGACCGTGAGGTAGTTTGCACCAGGACCGTGGCTAGGGTTTCAGCGTGCATCACGAAAATGCCTCCACGAAGGAAACGTGGCGGAAGAGCTGGTGTTGTAACACCTGAGGTTAGAGAGCTGCAGAGACAAGTGCGATCATTGCAAGAAGAGATTCGCAGAGGAATGAATCTTAATGTCAGAGACGAAAGTGAGGATGAAGCCGAAGAAGAATATCAAGAAGGAGAAGTCAAAATTGTGAACCAGGAGGAAGAAAGACTTTTTCGGGCCATTTCTAAGATTGGGAAAAGACCTAAGATTGAGGTTCCTACATTTTCTGGAAATCTTAACCCAGAAGAATTGATCGACTGGATCAACAAATGTGAGGAATATTTTGAGTATGAAGATGTTGAGGATCCTGATAGGGTCAAATTTGTGAAAGCTAGACTGAAAGGTCATGCGAAGATATGGTGGCAAGAGATTCAGTTGGAGCGAAATAGAAGGGGAAAGGAGAAAATCACGAGATGGGATCGGATGGTGGATAAATTGAAGCGGCAGTTCATTCCTGTTGATTATGAGCTTGACCTACTGAAGAAAATGCAGAGTTTGAAGCAAGCAGGAAGATCTGTTCAGGAGTATACAGAGGAGTTCTATCAACTTCTCATCAGAATAGGCCACGCAGAAGCTGATAAGGAGAAAGTTGCCCGATACCTTAATGGGTTAAGGCCAAGCATTCAGGAGGAGCTGAATCTGGTTCGAATGAGCAGTATTGAAGAGGCATACCAATTTGCCCTAAAAGTAGAGGAAAAGCTGAACAAGAAGTTTGAGAGCAGATAAAACGGAAGAGGTCACGGTGGACGATCTGGTGGACGGTCATATGGTGGCCGAAATGAGGATCCGAAAAAGAAGGATGAGGCCAGTAGTAGTCAGAATCAGTGAGGAAATAATTCCAATCGCTTCCAGGATCAGAATAATAGAGATCAGAGAGGAAGAGGAAGAGGACAAGGATCTGGAAGAGGTGGCTTCCGTGGAATATGTTTTCACTGTGGAGAAGAAGGTCATAGGGCATTTGAATGTCCTCAGCGCCAAGGCAGAACAGACAGGAGAAATGAAGGCCAGGCCAGAGTTGTACATGTAGATGAAGATGCCAGATCATCAAATTCTGAAGATGCTGAAAGAGGAGAAACGTTGATTAACAGAAGAGTCCTGTTGAGTGGTGAGAATGAACTTGAGCAAAGGAGGAGCCTGTTTCGCACCAGGTGCAAGTGTGAAGGTAAATGTTGTGATGTGATTATTGATAGTGGAAGCACTGACAATTTGGTGTCGGAAGAGATGGTGACAAAGTTGAAGCTCAAGAGATAGAAACACCCACATCCATATCGGATTGCCTAGGTACAGGATGACCACAAGGTCATGGTCAATGAACAATGCCTGGTGAAGTTCAAGATTGGCAGATACCAAGATGAGGTATTGTGTGATATCATATCTATGGATGCATGTCATATGTTGTTGGGTAGACCATGGCAGTTTGATAGATGTGCTGTACATGATGGTCGTGCGAATACCTATTCTCTGACAAAGGATGGAGTGCGACATAAGCTAAAACCATTGAAGGAGACTGAAGAAAAGGTATGTGGTAATGCAATGATAACTTTTGTTGATGGAAGAAATTTCCTAGATGGTATGAGGCATGAGCATGTATGTTTTGCTTTAATTCCAAAAGCTGGTAAAGAGGAAGTAGAAGATGTTCCTGTAGAAGTTGCAGATTTGTTGAATGAGTTTCAGGATATTGTATCCGATAACGTGCCTGATGGATTACCACCAGTCAGGAAGATCAGTCATCAGATGGACTTGATCCCAGGAGCGAGTTTGCCGAATAAGGCAGCACACAGAATGACACTTGCAGAAAGTGAGGAGTTGAATAGACAAGTACATGAACTATTACAGAAAGGATTGATCCGTGAGAGTCTGAGTCCCTGTGCTGTACCAGCAGTATTAGCACCAAAGAAGAATGGAGAATGGAGGATGTGTACAGATTCTAGGGCAATAAACAAGATCACAATCAAGTACAGGTTTCCATTGCCATGAATGGATGATATTATGGACTGTTTGAGTGGAGCTGTGTATTTCTCAAAGATAGATCTAAAAAGTGGATATCATCAGATTCGGATCAGAGAAGGAGATGAATGGAAGACTGCCGTCAAGACAAATGAAGGACTGTATGAGTGGTTAGTCATGCCTTTTGGGCTAACCAATGCACCGAGCACTTTCATGCGGCTCATGAATGAGGTTCTGAAAGAATTTCTGGGTAAGTTTGTCATTGTTTACCTAGATGATATTTTGATCTTTAGTAAGATATTGGATGAGCATATGATGCATATTCGTATGGTATTTGAGAAGTTGAGAGAAGAGAAATTGCTGATTAATTTGAAGAAGTGCAGTTTTGTGAAGGAGTTAGTGTATTTGGGGTTTGTAGTTTCAGGAGAAGGTCTAAAAATGGACCCAGAGAAGGTACAGGCTATCCTTGAATGGCCTACTCCAAGGAGTGCTACTGAGGTAAGATCTTTTCATGGTCTAGCTAGCTTTTACAGAAAGTTTATCAGAAATTTTAGCAGTATTTGTGGACCCTTGACTGAAACAATGAGAGGGGATAGAAAAGAGTTTAAGTGGACTAATGGGGCAGAAAAAAGTTTTCAATTGTTGAAATAAAAAGTTACAGAAGAACCTGTTTTAGCACTTCCAGATTTTAATAAGGTGTTTCAAGTAGATTGTGATGCTAGTGGTACTGCAATAGGAGCTGTTATGAGCCAAGAAGGTAAACCTGTTGCTTATTTCAGTGAGAAGTTAAATGATGCCAAGAGAAAATATTCTATTTATGATCAGGAATTTTATGCTATAGTTCAGGCATTAAAGAAGTGGAGACATTATCTGCTTCCTAAGGAGTTTGTTTTGTATACTGATCATCAAGCTTTGCAATATTTGAATAGTCAAGGAAAGTTGAATCAGAGGCATTTGAAATGGGTTGAGTTTTTGCAGAGTTATACATTTGTTTTGAAACACAGGAGTGGAAAGTCTAATAGGGTTGCAGATGCTCTTAGCAGAAGGCAACTATTGCTGACTGAAATGCAGATTGAAGTGGTTGGGTTCAAGGAACTCAAGAATTTATATCCAGAGGATCCTGATTTTGGTGAAGCTTGGAAAGCTTGTACAGAACCTGTTACTCTAGACAGGACAAAATGGTTGGATTTCATCATCCAGGATGATATGCTATTCAGAGGGAGTCAGTTGTGCATTCCACGAAGTTCTATGAGGGAGAATCTCATCAAGGAGAAGCATAGCGGAGGATTGGCTGGACATTTTGGTCATGACAAAACCCTTGGTTTGGTTAGTGAGAATTATTATTGGCCACAGTTGCGGCAAGATGTGGAGAAGTTTGTACAGAGTTGCAGAGTATGTCAGATGGCAAAAGGAGTGAAGAAGAATACAGGGTTGTATCAGCCATTATCTGTACCAGAGAAGCCTTGGGAGGATATCAGCATGGACTTTGTTCTTGGTTTACCGAGGACACAGCAGGGACACGATTCAATTTTTGTGGTAGCTGATAGATTTTCAAAGATGGCATATTTTATTCCCTGCAAGAAGACTAATGATGCTGTTCATGTAGCAGAATTGTTTTTCAGAGAAGTAGTGAGACTTCATGGTTTGCCAAAGACCATAGTTTCAGATCGGGACACTAAGTTTGTTGGATATTTCTGGTGTACATTATGGAAGAAGTTGAAGACAGATTTGAAGTTTAGTTCATCACATCATCCACAGACTGATGGACAGACAGAGGTGGTGAATAGAAGTTTGAGAAATTTGCTGAGATGTTTGGTTGGAGATAAGCCAACAGGATGGGATTTGATTTTACCACAGGCAGAATTTGCATACAATAATTCTGTCAACAGGAGCACTGGTAAATTACCATTCCAGATTGTATATGGAAGTAGTCCAAGAAATGCATCTGAATTGAGAAAGATAGATAAAGGAGAAATAAGTAGTGCTGAAGCTGAGGATTTTGCAGAACACTTGAAGAACATCCATGAGGAGGTGAGGAAGCATATTACCAAGATGAATGCGTAGTATAAGACTAAGACAGATGAGAAAAGGAGGCATAAGGAATTTCAGGTTGGTGATGAAGTCATGGTTCATTTGCAGAAGGAGCGGTTTCCAGTTGGTACATATAACAAGCTGAAAATGAAGAAGTTTGGACCATGTAGGATACTGAAGAAACATGATTCAGGAAATGCATATGAGGTAGAATTACCTACTGAGCTAAATATTTTGCCAGTGTTTAACATTTCAGATCTGACAGAGTATCATGAAGGAGGTGTTGAAGATGAGATCACAGCAGCACAGTGGAGTATTCCAGCAACTAGTTTAGACACTAAGGAGATTGAAGATATACTGGACAGTCGTGTTGGCAGAAGCACAAGGAACATGACATATGAAGAATATCTGCTCAAATGGAAAGGATGACCTATTGAAGATTCATCATGGTTGACAAAGGAGGAGGTTAGCCATCTTGGTTTTCCTCTGCACACTTGAGTCGTGACAGGGTCACTTCTCAAATTACCCTGGGTGTCTGATGCAGGAGCATCCTAGGTGTAAGAGCAATCTTGCATCACCCAAAAATATTTTTGTTTTTGAATTCAATAAGGGCTATCATGTGCAGAGCTGCTATTTATGGAAAGTTACTATTTTTGGTAATTTTCGTATGTGCTCAGAATGATCTTATTTCTTTCTTGGAGGTTCATTTTGGTCATGTAAGTCTGCCAGTAAAGTTTCATTTCCAGATCAAGTGTATGTTGGAAGATATTGAAGATTTTCGGTATTGGCAGCAGGGTACAGAAACTTTGAACTCAGTTTTGAAGGCTTTAGAGGCCCCGGATGAGGTCAAAAATTTGGGTGACGAGCACTTGCACCGGTCAAGCCTGTAGAGCGCTTCGTGGCATTTCCGAAATGGGGTTATAATAGCCGATCGGGTCAACTGGTGATGACTTATGGTCTTCGGAAGTTGGGCCACCCGAAATGGCGAAAAATAATTTTCTTCAAAATTTCTATTCGGATTTCAAAGGTTATCTTGAGCCGACTATGATGTAATAAAATGTAAAATAAAATAATTCTAAGTTTGGTCGGCCTTATTGGCTAAAATTCTGGAACCTTCCCAGGCGGTGGAAAATTGCCTATATAAGGAAGGCTGTATTATTGTCTTAGGTAGTTCAAAATAGTTCTGGGTAGTAGATCTGGGTAATAGCTCGAGGCTTTTTCCTACAGAATATTGTAAGGGAATGCCCATGTGGCTTTGCATATTGTAATTCTGAAAGTTGGTAATTCCACATTTGTGGAGATAATAAGAAGCCAATTTTCTGTTCTTGCATATTGTTGTTGTTTCTCTATTTCTGTTATGTGTTTGTGGTATTAAGGGGAGCACCCTTCATCACTATGACAAAAGGAAAAATGTATTTTACATAGATGAAGAATTTGAATTTGAATCTGATACCGATGATGATGTAGAAGTAGTATTTGTTTCTATGAAAGATGACTCGAAAGAAGAAGAGAAACATGAAGAAACAACACTTATCTCTAAAGTAAGCAGAAATGATACATGGATCATAGACAGTGGTTGTACACATCATATGACTAGTGATATAGATAAATTTGATCTACTTGATGAATATGATGGAGGATCTATAAGGATGGGAAATGATGCACCCTGTATGGTAAGAGGTAAAGGTTCATTGATGATTAATGATAGAATAAAATGTGAAAATGCATACTAGGTAGATGGACTAAACTATAATTTGTTAAGTGTGGCACAACTGAATAACTCAAGCCACTGATTTTCCTTTAAGAGAAGGAAGGTAAGAATCTATGATGATGGAGGAAGACTTGTCGAAAGCGATACACAATCCAGAGGTAATTTATTTTATCTTGATATTGATCAGTCTTCTTGTTTATTAATGAAGGATGAAGATGCATGGTTGTGGAATAAAAGGTTATGCCATGTGAACTTTGATAACATGATCAAGATTAGTAAGAGGAAAAGAGCTAGAGGGTTGCCTAACTTGTCAATACTGGATCATGCTATGTGTCATGAATGTCAGAAAGGTAATATGAATAAGTCTAGTTTTAAAAGAAAAGACTACTCAACAAAGAAGATACTTGAGTTTGTTCATTCTGACCTATGTGGTCCTATGAGAACTCAAATTTATTATAGTGATAGATACTTTATTCTTTTTATTGATGACTATACTAGACTGATGTCAGTTATGTTCTTAAAAGAAAAATTTGAAGCATTCAAGATGTTTAAGTGGTATAAGGCAAAGGTAGAAAAAGAGACTAGAAAAGAATTAAAATGCTTAAGATCTGATAGAGGAGGTGAATTTATCTCTGATGAATTTACTAATTTCTGTAATGAGCATGGTATCAAATGATAGGTTTCTGCACCGAGAACACCTCAGCAGAATGGGATTGCTGAAAGAAGGAAGAGGTCAATCATTGACTGTGCAAGAACACTAATGCTACAAAAGAAAATTTCTCAGACATACTAGAGGGAAGCTGTCAGTACAGCTGTATATGTGCTTAACTGAGTACAACTAAAGAAGGACACCAACCGGACACCCTATGAACTATGGTTTGGACACAAACCTACTATAAGTTATTTCAAGATCTTTGGAAGCAAATGTTTTATTCTGAAAGATGAGAGAAATGGGAAATTTGATTCTAAAGGTGATGAAAGAATATTTTTAGGATATTATACTAAGATTAAGGCATACAAATGTCTGAACAAGGTTACAAATAAGATAATTGAAAGTACTAATGTCCGTGTTGATGAGTTTGATGACAAGAACATAGAGGAAACTAGAAAGGAACCAGAAGACTATGGTAGATTCACTTACATTGAACATCATGTTTATCTACCAAATTTGTAACCTGTGATAACTGGTCAGCAGGAAAATAACCATGAGGAATAGGAAAGTGAAACTGACAAACAAGATGGAGCTACCAAGAAAGCACATGAACTTGAACAGGATGAACAAGAAAGGAGAAACTAAGTACTGGCTAGTTTAGTCAGAAGACATCATCCTGAGACACAAATTATTGGAGACAGACAAGATGGCATGTAGACAAGAAGCAAAGCAAGACAAGGTACATGTCTAGTTTGTGAATTTGAACCAAAAAATGTGAAAGTTGCTTTAGAGAATGAAGAATGGGTTAATGCAATGAAAGAGGAAATAGAACCAATAGAGAAGAACAAAACTTGGTCCTTAGTACCCCAACCTAAAGATAAAAATTTTATCAGTACTAAGTGGATATTCAGGAACAAACTGAATGAAAATGCTAAAGTGACAAGAAATAAAGCTAGATTGGTATGCAAGGGATATGCACAGGATGAAGGCATTGACTATAGTGAGACATTTTCACCTATTGCTAAATTGGAAGGGGTTAGAATGCTACTTGAATATGTTGCACACAAGAAATTTAGAGTTTATCAAATGGATGTGAAGTCAGCATTTCTGAGTGGTATACTTGAAGAAGAGGTCTACATAGAACAACTTAAAGGATTCGTTGTTCCAGAAAATAGAGACATGGTATGTAGATTACATAAAGAATTATATGGTTTGAAGAAAGAACTGAGAGCCTAGAATGAAAGGATACATACTTACTTGTTAAGCATTGGATTTGTAAGAACTAGTGAAAACAACAATTTGTACATGAAAGGTGATACTGATGACATTATTCTTATTACTAAGATATTTGTTGATGATATAATTTTTGGAGGTCAAGATCATGTATGTAAATATTTTGCTGATGACATGAAGAATGAGTTTGAAATGTCTATGTTCAGAGAGATTAAATTCTTTCTAGGACTACAAGCGATTCAGCAGAGTGATGGGATATTCATCACACAGTCTAAGTACATAAAGGAAATCTTGAAAACATTTGGCATGGAAGATGCTAAACCTATGAGAACACTGATGGCTATTGGATGTAAATTGACTAAGGAAGATGAAACTACAAAGGTAAACCAAACACTTTACCCATCCATGATTGGTAAGCTAACGTATGTAGTTCACAGTAGACTAGATATAGCACATGCTATGGGAATTGTTGCTAGATTTTTTGCTAATCCTAGATAATCACACATGATTGCTACTAAAAGGATCTTAAGATACCTAAAAAAGACAAGGATTATGGTTTATGGTATCCTAAGGAAGGTAAGTTTGAACTGATGGTCTATACCAATGCTGATTGGGCTGGAAATGCGGATGATAGAAAAAGCACCACCGGAGGACCATTCTTCTTTGGTGAAAGACTTGTAACCTAGACAAGTAAAAAGAAGGCTTGTATTTCTTAGTCTACAGTTGAAGCAGAGTATGTTGCTACTACTACTAATTTCTCAAAGATTTCATATATCAAGCAAGTGTTGGAAGGAATGAATGAGGTAATCACTGACCCAGTGATTATATACTATGACAACACAAGTGTTTTTAATATTTCAAAAAATCTAGTGATGCACTCTAAGACAAAGCATATATCAATTAAGTATCACTACTTAAGAGAAAAAGTGCAAGAGAAGCAAGTGAAGTTAGAATTTGTTACATCTAAAGAACAACTTGTAGATATCTTTACAAAGCCTCTACCGAAGGACACATTTGAATATTTGAGGACTAAACTTGAGGTCCGTCCCCTATCTACCAGTCACTAATGTGATCTGGATGTTGCATCAGCTTAAACTTATCAGAAGATCACACATGTTGATGCAGCATAGTTCACACTTTGGATAATGTTCAAGGCTGTGATTAAGTTTGAAGAACTAAAATAGATTGGGATATCAGTATATAGAGATACAGAGAAAGTATTGGACAACAAAGAGTTACTTAGCTACTACAGAGCTGATTATTTATTTGTTTCTTTGGCATTTTTGTCAAAGGGAGAGATAAATAATATGAAATAATATGCACTGATGAAAACACTGAAACATCTATCTAAGGGAGAGACAAACAGAATGAAAGGGAGAGAATTGAAGATCAGTTACTGAGAATAGAAGAAGGAATCTGAGAGCTGAAAAGATCATATTTGCAGAATGTCAAAGCTACATTGATAATGTTTTTTAGTAATGTAGTGATTAAACATATTAAGCTAGGGAGAGCTTGTATAGCATTTGTTCACAGATTTGTAGAATACATGTTTGGTATGTTTATGGTACACTTCATATTACTTGAGTTGCCATCAATGCCAAAGGGAGAGATTGATGAGCTAAAACTAATTTAGAACCTGAATAAAGAATCTGTGATTTAAGATCACTGAGGATTTGTTGATTAGATATGCAACATGATTGAATCAGTATTATGTTGTCATTGATGTCAACTAGCTTGATAGTACTTATTTTGTAAGTTACTATACCGAAATATTTGAAGAAAGGTGAAAGAGATGAAGAACAAAAATATCTACATGAGGAAGATGTATATGTCAGATGAGGATAAGGAATACACTGAGTAACTTGTTGATGATTCTATGACTTGATGATATTGACTTTATTATGTTGCATTCATCTATGATGAAGAATAGAGAAGAAAGACACAAAGCAGTGTTGTTGGTAAATGAAGCATTTCAGTATACACCGACGGAGTGTAGTCTATACCGAGTGCAATTTTAACTGAGCTTGTGTTCACCGACACATTTCTTTGTTAACCGAGCATAACAAAAAGGAATTAAATGATTATTTTGGCCGATAAAGTGATGAGCTGTAAAGTGTATGAAATCAAGGTAACAGATAAGGTTTTGTTATGAAGATTGACGGCTAACATAATTCAAGAAAGATCTAATGGAGTAGATTAAAACATGTTACTGACACATCATCTGAAGAAGGTTAGAGCAGAAAAATCAATGAATGAGATTAAGCGGCAAAATTTGATGGACAAACAGAAAATGATTTACTCATCTATATAAGTATGGATACAGTGATCCTGACAGAGCACCCGATGAAGATTTAGCTGGTGACGTCCATTGGAGAAATATTTTTGTTTGCAGAGTTAACTAAAGCTTCTACAGAGTATGAGGATACCCCATCTCAGTGTGCATAAAGTTTGGAGTAGTACGGATGAAGTTATTTGAAGTTTACCGAAGATAGTTTTTGCAAACAGAATAGTTTTGGAGACAGTATTAGCGAAAGAGTTAAGGGATTATTTTTGCTTGTCAAAATAATGACTTAACATTATGAAGGGATGATATCCTAGATGTTTACTCCTGGATAAAGATTTTGGAAGCCAACCATATAAATTTATTAGCTCTAATAACTCATATATTAAGCATACTTGAAATGTAATGTAATAGTGTGTGATGTGTAAAAAGAAAGAAAAGGATAACTTGCGATAGTTGTATATTGTGATAGTAGCAAAGGCTATTGATGCGAAGTTGTAAGCAGTACCATACTATAGTTAGAAACATTTTGTATTACCTGTTTGGGCAGTGAGCTCAACTGGTGATTAGGTTTTGTAATCTAACTCCTAACAGGGTTAAGGCTTCTAACAAGGCCTAAAGTCCTTTAACCAGGATAGATCTACTATATATTGTAAATTGACTCCTAATAGGGTCCAATATCCCTAACAAGATACTTTTGATTAGTGATCTTTGTGGGTACCATCCCCACCGGGGTTTTCCCTTGGCCAGGGTTACCTCGAGAACATATCATGTGTTATGAGTTCTTTCTATTTACTGCTATGTTTGTTAATCAACTTGATAATCTTTGTATGCACTAAAGTAATCTGTTATATCCATAAGTGGGCAAAAGAAAAAGTTTGTGAAATACTGATTCACCCCCCCTCTCAGTATTTCCTATTTCTAACAAATTATTCTTGTATAATTAAGATATCCTTATCTCAATAATAAAATAATCTTGCATAATAGCTTTTGAATCACATTAACACACACCCATACTTGTGCTTACCACAACATACCCCAACATCATAATGAATTACAAAAGCTGCAAGAGAATAATACAAACTTAGTGAATTCATCACCATCACAATTTGTGCCCTCACAAACTACCCTTTGTTTTGTACATTAGGATCATAAAGTGATGCAGAGAAATGTGGTGGACTTCAAGGTATTTGGAAATTTATAAAGGAAATACAAGACTTGCAAGGTTTTACCCCAAAATGGCCTAAGGAAACCTAATAGCTCAAAGTAAGTGTACACTGGACTAAACACTGTCTCAGCACTGTACCTAGTTTTTAGGCCTACAATGAGGTCATTTTACGAAGGAAGTATACACCAGACTTTGACCCAATCCTCCAAACCCTAGATAGTCTTATGTTTGGACTCCAATTAGAGATTTTTGCAATTGATTTTGACCCTTGAACAGTTTAGACCCAAAATCCTCTTCAAGCCCTAGAAATGAGGGTTTTCTAATTAGATAGTCTCCAAACATTTTCTTATTGATCTGATGGATTCAACACCTTGAGTTCAACATATGAACACTTCAATGTTCATATGTTGAAGTCATAGGTTAGTTTAAAATGGAGAGGGGTCTCGAAATATTGTAAGTAAAAACATTACACAGTGGCATTCAAACTAAGTACAATATGAATTCACATGCCTTTAATTATGATACACTTTTGAAAAGCTTGTCATAAAAAACAAAAATATATTTAGTTAAGTAATAAAATCTTATAAAACAACAAACATTGTGTGAAGTGTTCGATCTCTCTTTATTTGTTTTGTTGTTGATATTCACTATGTGGTACGCCTGTTTATGATCATTTCATGAGGCAATGTCTTGATGGATCATGGGCTGCAAGCTAGGGAATCATGCATTGTTTATGAGCTCACTATTTGAGCACCTAATTTCCCTATTTGATTAGTTGGTGCTATGTTTGTTATATTGATTATATTAGATCAAATAGGGATACTAGTAATAAAATAGGGATATCAAATAGGGACATCAGTAATAAAATAATACACTTACTATTTTGAATTTGAGCTCAGGCATCATGCAATGTTATTGTTGTCATTGCATGCTTGTTGTTGTTGTGCACCATAACAGCAACAAGAATGCAATGTTATGAAATTTTGGGATTAAATTGGTGAGTTTGTATACTTTCTCCATTTTAAACTAACCTATGACTTCAAAAGAGGAATTATGAAATATAGTTGTAGGTGGTTATCTCTTCTATAATGATGGAGGAGTCAAAGGTAATGATCAATTAGGCTGTTGCTATTAGATCATACATATATTAATACATTTACTATTTTGAATTTGAGCTCGGGCATCATATATTATTTTATACATTGTTTATTTCATTGAGTTTGTGAGCTTGGCATTTGTAATGTATTTCCTATTATTAGATTAATATTTCCATGTTGTTGAGGTTGTAGATGTCCTTTTACTGATCTTGTATAAACAACATATATACCATGTTGACTCACAACCCATGAGGTGTTTATTGATATCACATTTTACATCATACTTTTTGCTCCATTTTGGTCTTGATTTACTCACTGTATGCATATGTTTCCTGAGTGCACATGTTCTGTAGCATATTTCATTTTAGAGCTGTATGGCTGGACTATGCACGTGCATAATTGTAGATGAGGATTAGTAATAGGGTGCCAGGAATTGCTTAGATCCTTTGGATCTAACCCCATCTTTTCCTTCCTTGTAGGTTTTGGATCATACAAGAGCATACTGGATTGAACCCTGGATCAACACTTCATTACTTCAGGCAATGTTTGGCACCTTCATTATTTATGTTCATCCACTTATGCATGTTTAAATTCATTCATATTCTTCTAAAAGCTAGTTATTAGTGACCATATAGGACCATCTTGATGTTTTTAGGTCATTTGATAAAAAGATGTAAATATGGACATATATAATAAAATAGGGATATCTTAATATTTATGACCTCAAATTCAAAATAGTAAGTATATTATTTTATTACTGATGTCCCTATTTGATGTCCCTATTTTATTATAGATGCCCCTATTTGATCTAATAGCATCAATATAACAAATAGAGCACTGACCAATCAAATAGGGATATGAGGTGCTCAAACAGTGATCTCATACAACAATATATTTAGTCTTAATAAAATCTTATAAAATGACATATATTGTGTGAAGTGTTTGACCTCTCTTTATTTTTTTTGGTGTTGATATTCACTATGTGGTACTCTCCATTTATGATCATTTCATGAGGAAATATCTTGATGGCTCACAGGCTGCAAGCTAGGGCATCATATATTGTTCATGACCTCACTATTTAATACTGGCATTGTTTACATCTTTTCATTTGGAATGCTTGATGACCCGCGAGCTTTGAGAGTTAGGGCATCATTTTTATTACCTTCAAGGCATTGTGTGAAGTGTTTGATCTTTCTTTATTTGTTTTGTTGTTGATATTCACTATGTGGTAGTCCCCATTTATGATCATTTCATGAGAAAATGTCTTGATGGCTTGCAAGCTACAAGCTAGGGCATCATGCATTGTTTATGAGCTCACTATTTGAGCACATCATGTCCCTATTTGATTGGTTGGTAATCAAACAGTGAGCTCATAAATAATGCATGATGCCTGAGCTCAAATTCAAAATAGTAAGTGTATTATTTTATTAAGACTAAATATATTATTTTATTAAGATTTTATTAAGACTAAATATATGATGTAAACTCATAATTATACTTGATATATATATATATATATATATACTTCAAATGAGGAATTATGAAATATAGTTGTAGGTAGTTATCTCTTTTGTAATGATGGAGGAGTGAAAGGTAATGATCAATGAGGTTGCTGCTATTAGATCATACATTAATACACTTACTGTTTTGAATTTGAGCTCGGGCATCATGCAATGTTATTGTTGTCATTGCATACTTGCTATTGTTGTGTACCATATATTGTTTTATACACTATTTATTTCATTGAGACTGTGAGCTTGGTTTTTCTTTCAGAAGTGTATGGCTTGACTATGCACATACATAATTGTAGATGAAGATCAGTAATAAGATGTCATTCATTGGTTAGATATTTTTTATCTAACCCCCATCTCTCTTTTCTTTGCAAGTTTTGGATCACACAGGGGCACACTAGATTCATACCTGGGTCAAAAATTCATCACTTCAGGCAATGTCTGGAACTCTTATTATTTATGGTCATCCTCTTATGTATGCATGTACTCTTGTATTTTCTTCTAAAAGTTATTTTCCTTGTATAGTATATACAAGTTATTTTTCATATATATACATGTAATCTTTAGATGCAAAAAATTATTTTCCTTTACATGTATCTTTGCATGAAATGAATACAAATTAAACATGATCATCTAATAATGCAATCTAGGGTACTATGGTCACTCATCTAGTAATTGGTTCCCCAAACCATTACTAAGGATTGAACATAAGTCTAAGTCCCTAGACCTATTATTCTATGTGTATAAAATAATATATGGTGGACAATAGCAGCAAGCATGCAATGACAACAATAACATTGCATGATGTCTGAGCTCAAATTCAAAATAGTAAGTGTATTAATTTATGATCTAATAGCAGCAACCTCATTGATCATTACCTTTCACTCATCCATCATTATAGAAGAGATAACTACCTACAACTAGGGCATCATGTATTGTTTATGAGCTCACTGTTTGAGCACCTCATGTCCCTATTTGATTGGTCAGTTCTCAAACAGTGAGCTCATAAATAATGCATGATGCCCTAGCTTGCAACTCGCAAGCCATCAAGACATTTCCTCGTGAAATGATCATAAACGGGGAGTACCACATAGTGAATATCAACAACAAAACAAATAAAGAGAGATCAAACACTTCACACAATATATGTTGTTTTATAAGATTTTATTAAAGCTAAATATATTATTTTATGAGCTCACTGTTTGAGCACCTCATGTCCCTATTTGATTGGTCAGTGCTCTATTTGTTATATTGATGCTATTAGATCAAATAGGGACATTCATAATAAAATAATACACTTACTATTTTTTATTTGAGCTCATAAAGATTAAGATATCCTACTGTTTTGAATTTGTATGTGCTTTGAGCCAATGAAATTTTTGTAATTTTATAATTTTGAAAAAGAAAGTGTCATTTGTAATTTTTGTGAATTCAAAGAGCTGCCATGAAGATGACACTGCACTTTTGTGTGGCTCGAAGAGGGCATTGTTTATGAGCTCACTGTTTGAGCACCTCAATTTCATTTTCATGGCATTTGTTGATTTAATGGCACAATATGAATGTTAATAGTGGCATTGTTTACATCTTAGCATTTGGAATGCTTGATGACCCACGAGATTTGAGAGCTAGGGCATTGTTGTTATTACCTTCAAGGCATTGTGTGAAGTGTTTGATCTCTCTTTATTTGTTTTGTTGTTGATATTCACTATGTGGTACACCCTATTTATGATCATTTCATGAGGAAATGTCTTGGTGGTTCATAGGTTGCAAGCTAGGGCATCATACATTGTTTATGAGCTCACTATTAGATACTAGCATTGTTCACATCTTTTCATTTGGAATGCTTGATGACCTGCGAGGTTTGAGAGCTAGGGCATTGTTGCTATTACCTTCAAGGCATTGTGTGAAGTGTTTGATCTCTTTTTATTTGTTTTGATGTTGATATTCACTATGTGGTACTCCCTATTTATGATCATTTAATGAGAAAATGTCTTGATGGCTCGCAGGCTACAAGCTAGGACATCATACATTATTCATGAGCTCACTGTTTAATATCTGGCCAAGCCATGTAAATGGTACCATGCCAACCCAATCAGCCCAACAAAATTTATCATGTTTATCTTTGTCAAATACACTCATTCACCATTTTGTTCTTGTTCTTCACACAAATATTGCATCAAAAGTAATTGTAAACAATGATTCAAAGAAAAAAGAAAAAACTACAATAGATTAGACCCCAAAAGAATATAGTCAACTAAAATAGCTCACAGTCTCAATGAAATAAATAGTGTATAAAATAATATATGGTGCACAACAGAAAAAAGCATGCAATGATAGCAATGACATTGCATGATGCCCAAGCTCAAATTCAAAATAGTAAGTGTATTAATGTATGATCTAATAGCAGTAACCTCATTGATCATTACCTTTCACTCCTCCATCATTATAGAAGAAATAACGACCTACTACTAGGGCATCATGCATTGTTTATGAGCTCACTATTTGAGCACCTCATGTCCCTATTTGATTGGCCAATGCTGAAATAGTGAGCTTATAAATAATGCATGATGCCCTAGCTTGCAACTCGCAAGCCATCAAGACATTTCCTCATGAAATGATCATAAACGGGGAGTACCACATAGTGAATATCAACAACAAAATAAATAAAGAGAGATCAAACACTTCACACAATATATGTTTTTTTATAAGATTTTATTAAGATTAAATATTTTATTTTATGAGCTCACTGTTTGAGCACCTCATGTCCCTATTTGATTGGTCGGTGCTTTGTTTGTTATAGTGATGCTATTAGATCAAATAGGGACATCAGTAATAAAATAATGCACTTACTGTTTTGAATTTGAGCTCATAAAGATTAAGATATCCTACTATTTTGAATTTCTATGTGCTTTGAGCCAATGAAATTTTTATCATCATGATGAAGTAATAATGCATTAAATATCTTACTTATGTCCCTATTTGATTGGAGGGTGCTATGTTTGTTATATTGCTACTATCAAAATAGAATGGTAGTGGTGATTCAATGCATCTACAGCCTCAACAACATGGTAGCATTGATACAATAATAGAAAATACATTACAAATGCCAAGCTCATGGTCTCAATAAAATAAATAGTGTATAAAACAATATATGGTACACAACAACAGCAAGCATGCAATGAAAACAATAACATTGCATGATGTCCGAGCTCAAATTTAAAATAGTAAGTGTATTAATATATGATCTAATAGCAGAAACCTCATTGATCATTACCTTTCACTCATCCATCATTATAGAAGAGATAACTACCTACAACTAGGGCATCATGCATTGTTTATGAGCTCACTATTTGACCACCTCATGTCCCTATTTGATTGGTTGGTGCTCAAATGGTGAGCTCATAAATAATGCATGATGCCCTGGCTTGCAGCCCATAATCCATCAAGACATTTCCTCATGAAATAATCATAAACGGGGAGTACCACATAGTGAATATTGAAACAAAAAAACAAATAAAGAGAGATCAAACACTTCACACAATATATGTTGTTTTATAAAATTTTATTAAGATTGTATATATTGTTTTGTGAGCTCACTGTTTGAGCACCTCATGTCCCTATTTGATTGGTTGGTGCTCTATTTGTTATATTGATGCTATTAGATCAAATAGGGACATATAATTTGATATCAACCTATCATATATCCATTCCAAATGATATAGATCCATTTGAATAAACATACATGGAAACCATTTGACAAAATGTCCATATGAAATCTAGAGCAATACATTAATTTTGTAGCGAATTCATGATTTATAATGCCCCTTGATTTAAAGTGAATTAATTTTATAGTGAATTCATGATTTATAATTCAGTTGTAGTAGCTCGATGTGTTTGAACTCAAGAATAACCCTTACTTGGTTTCCCACAAATCCTTTGGTGAAATTTGTCAGAAAATAAGAAGCTATGAGAAGGTGACATGAAACTAATGAAAGGAGGCATCACCAATTTGTTTCGCAGATATACACATTAAGGATCATGTCAGATAATACAAGGGAATTCAATCAAAATAGGGAGACAATCACTAGATTGTTGTCTAACTTTCAAAGAGGAGGTGATGACAAATGTTTTTGTCCATGCAAGAGTTGTAACAGCTTAAAGACAAAAAGAATCAAAATCAAAATAGAAAAGAGACATTGTAGGGAGAATGGTTGCATTGAAGGGGGGTTTGATTATAATTCAGTGGTAAGTTATTTGTTATATTATTTTCACAATTAATATACATATGAACCATGGAAGGAGGTTTGATTATCACATTGAAGGGGGGTTTGATTATCATCATTTTTATATAGGTTGATCTCTCCAGTACAAATATAGAGGAACATGGAGGTGTGAGTATTGAAGTTGAAGATCATGATCCTATGGAAGATGATGATCATGTGCCAGAAAACATATTTGAAGATGATGGTATGAATGCATTGATCGTTGACACATTTGGTACTGGTGTTGTTGGTGCTACTAATGATGATGGTTATGATGAGGATGACATTGACAACATCCATGATATACCTCTACTTGAAAAGGTGGACACGACCCTTTATGAAAGCTCCCAATCTACTCTTCTCTCTTCTATATTGTTGTTGGTGAATTTGAAGGTTATGAATGTTTTACCCAACATAGCAATGTCACATAAGCTAAGGTTTATCATATATGTCATTATAGTCTATAAAAGGTGAAACATGTACCATTAAGATTGTTTATAGTATTGAATTATATTATTTGTTACAGATTGATAGGTGACTTTCTGTTACCACCATCAAATATTCTCCCTTGCTTGTACCAAGAATTATGTGCCACTATGAAACATATTGGAATGGAGTATTAAACAATAGATGCTTGTCTCAAAGATCGTATTATTTATTATAAAGAACATGAAAATGCAATAGAATTTTTTGAATGTCATACGAGTAGATATCAAGATGATCAAATGACAAAAAAGGTGTCTCGCAAGGTTCTTCATCGCATCCCCATTATTCCACATTTGAAATGATTATTCAGGTGCAATAGCTTGGCACAATTTATGGATTACCATGCACACAGTAGGACTCGAGATGACATTATTCGAATACCTGTGGATGGTTCATCATTTATGGACATAGAGGAAAAGTGGGCACACTTTAAAGAGGAACCTCAAAATCTCATACTTTCTCTGGCACAAGACGATGTCAATCCACATGGAGAGATAAGATCCATTTACTCGATGTGGCCTATTTTTGTTATAAACAATAACCTTCCTCCATGGATGTTAATAAAGAGGGAGCACATTATGTTGGCAATGAGTGTTCCAGGTATCTTATTATTTTATAGTTATCTACATGTAATTATAAGTCTTGGAGTGAAATGGCCAAAATAGTTATCTGATGTTTTTGTTAATTCAACTAGGTAAGTACCAAGTGAAAGATATGAATGTATATATTGTGCCTCTTATCGACGAGTTGTTGGTGTTATGGAATGGTTTCACTATGTATGACATCTCTCGACCAATTGGACAAAGACAATTTCAATTCAATGCAATGCTTGTGTGGACAATTCATGATGCTCCAAGTTTGACACATTTTTGTAGTATGTTATGGTGAATTCTAGTTGTATGTGATAATTCAAATTCTAAAAATATAAATATTTAATACAATTGTATCTTTATCTTGTAGGTCTTCAAATAAAGGGAAAATTTGCATGTCCAATGTGTGGTCCAAAGATGAAATCCAATCATTCCAAAAGTTTAAGAAAATAGGTGTTTGATGAGTATAGGCAGTTCCTCTCTAGAAATTGTAAGTATCAAAGTGCAGAAAGATATCTTTTCAATGGGAAAGAAGAGACTACATCAAAGCCCCGAAGACTGAAACCTCGCCTATGGCAATTGGAATATAATAGAATTCAAGGTAATATTGTTCCACATAATGGTCGATGTTTGAAAATTATATATTTTGATTTTGTTTTGTTGGCTAATTATGTAGTTGATGATCTTGAAGGTCATGAAGGAATCATCGACTAGCTTCCAAAGGGACTAAAATGTTATCCTAGAGAATTTAGTAGGTTGCCCTACTATGAGCATCTACAAATTGAGCATTTTTTTGATACTATGCATATTGGAAAGAATGTAACAGAGACACTATGGAAAATATTGGATGGAAGGCATGACAAAGAAAAACTTGGAAAAATTTGTAGTGACATTCATGATTCCAATCATGCAATGAAAAATATCATTGAATCAAATAGCAATAGAAACTGGATTAATGCAAGTGATTTTCCTTGGTTATTAATAGAGAAACAAAGTAATGCCATAAAAGAAGTGATCCAAAAAATTTGATTTCCTATAGGTGTTGTTGTGAATATAAGCAATCTCATATCAAAGAAAAATGATTTTGGGTTAGGGATGAAAATGCATGATTGGCATACCTTCATCAAGGTAAGTCATAGTCTTTTGTGTTTACAATATATTGTGTAATTGCATTCAATTTTCATTGTATGAAATGGTTAGTTGACAATTGTTGCAGTATTTGCTACCCCTATCTCTCCCAGAGAACTTCAACAATAATATCAAACAAGTGATCTATGATCTTGGAAAATACATGAGGTAAGAAGTGATATTTGTTCAATATATCAAACAAGTAATATATTGTAAAGTCTTCTATTTATATATTTATGTCTTGAATCTCTTGTAGGTGGTTGTCATCTAAAGAAATCCATAAAGAAGATATAAAATATTGGAAGAAAAGAATTTTTTGATTAATGTGTGAAATGCAAAAGTGTTTACCTCCAGTTTTTTTCAATGCACAAGAACACTACCTCATACATCATACACCAAGTTGAGGAGATTGAATTGTGTGGACCTGTACATGCTAGGTCAATGTGGATGGTTGAGAGACACTTGAAATTTTTGAAGGATTTGGTATGACAAAGAGCATGTCTCAAGGGTTCTATGGTTGAGGGATATATGGTATACCAAATGATGGTGTACATTACTCAATATCTTCCTAATCTTGCAACAAAGACCCATATAGATTGCATTTGGGATCTCAACTCAATTAAAAAAATTGAAGGGGCGTACTTGGTGGGCAACGATAGATTTAGGAAACTGAAAGGTCATAAATTATAAGATGTTATTGTCGTTAATTAATTCTTAATCTTCAAAATAAATCTGTTGTAAATCATCTATTTACTTTTGTACAACTGCTAAAGAGTGGGATGCAATACATTTGTTTATTGCAAACAATCAAGATTGGATGATGGTATGGATTAAATGATATCATCATGATGGTCATAGATTAACACGAGAATCTCTGTCTTCATTGGTTATACAAGCTCATCGTAATGGAGATCTCAATGTTACACAAAAGGAAATAGATTTAGCATATAGTTTAAGAGATCACCGGGTACTTATAAATTTGTTAATTAATCAACTGTATGTTTTTCAACTCGTGATGCAATAATTTATACATGTTTGACATTATTGCAAGTGAAACACCACAAGGCTATGTTTTGAAATGGTTATAAATTTCATATCAAAAAGTTGGATGACACAAAGAGAACTTGTGATTCTGAGATAAGTGCAGTGTTCCAAGTGACTAATATTTCATCTAGAAATGACTTACATCCTCGAGAGTTGCAAAATCGATACTATGGTATTTTGTTTGATATACTTAAATGTGACTTTAATTCCTTCAAATTAGTTCTCTTCATTGTGAAATGATACAGACTATGACTCAATAAAAATTATCGTGATAGAACTATTATTGAACATGACAATAGATTTCCAATGATGAATACAAGGTTGTTTGATCCAGTTGGAGAAGAGCCCTATGTTCTTCCAAGCCAATGTGAGTAGGTATTTTACTCAGAGTTCTACATAAACTGGGTTGGTCATTTGTTGTTGTAATACCCCAAAAATGGGCTATAGGTTCATTAACCTCCTATATCGACACATTGAAGGAAATCAACATCAAAGTCCTAACCTAAGGCACATCGACACATTATCGAATCTTAATTGATTATCCTAAATTCTACATCGGGGAATATTCCTTATTCCTATTTATCTTAATTATCTTTAATTTAATGATTATTTGGCAATAAATCCTATTTATCCTAAATTTTGATTAATTGAATATTCTAAATATTTAATTAATTAGATTTAATACTACCACTTAATTATTTAATTGGATTTAATTATATTTATTCCTAAATTGTATTATTTAAATTTTGACAATAAATCAAAGATCATATGACTAATTGATTAAATTCTTATTTAATTAATTAATTTGAATTGTCAAATTTAATAATATAGTTTTTGAATAAAAGTTTGATTTAATAATTGATTAACCCATAAATCAATTGTTTTATTTTTAAAATCAGTTAAGTTGAGGATAAATCACTTTATTCATTTAATTAATTCATAAATAATTATGCACATCCAAAAAGCAATTAAAATTTAAATCAGAAAATCAATTCAAGTTGTTTTAAAAATAAACTCAACTCTCTTTTGAGTTGAAAACTGATCTCAACTTCTGATTTAAATCAAAAAGTTGATTTACATGATTTTGTGAGTTAATCTATCTCTAATTTTTTGATAACTTAAAAATCAATCTGAGTTCATCAAGAGTGATTTATGACATTTTCCATGCACCTCCAAAGTCCTGGATTTCTATAAATTAAGGCCTCAGCTCTTCATTTGGATAAATCCATGAATTGCATCCTCACGTTGGCGAATTGGTGATCGAAGAATCAATCTTTGCGAATCAAAGTTGTTGTGAGATTTTCATTATTTTTGAGCATTCATATCATTTAGCATATCATTGTTAGATTAATTGCATGTCATATCAGTTTCTCATATAGAATAGATTCATATCAGTTTATCTCATCTTATTGCATAAAAAATCAAAAAAATAGATTAATTTGCATTCATCTCATATCTAGATTTTACATTCAAATCCTTCGTTTAGGTGTCCTGAAGGTCACTAATCTCGGTCCAATTTGAGAATATCATACTTGTGTTAGGAATGAATGCAAAGTGTTTTGGCAGTCATTCTGTAGCAGTTGTTGTTGCATTTATGACTTGGATTGTCATTGATGTCAACACAGTGATATTCTAGATATTAGCAGGAAAGTAGGTACAATTTTATTTTGTGCACATGTTGTATTATAGATTGGCCTTTGTGAAATTGATGGTATGTTCTTTGGTGTGTTATTAACCTATGGTTAACAATGCAAAAATAAATTCATTCATTTGTAAGAGTTATGAGCATTTTGGTGAAAGCAGTGTTTAGACAGTGTTTCTGTGTAGCGATGTTCAGAAATCGGAGGATATCTCTTAGCTGGGATGGAATTAGATTTTGTGCAGTTAAAAGGATGTTGGAGACTCATTAATAATGATGTGGTTCATAGTGAAAACTTTGAGGACATGTTTGGAGAAAGTTACAGTAACTGGAAGACGACTGTTTTATGTGAATTCTGTGTGTAGCATGTAGAATTTATTATTTTGTAATTGAGGACCAACTCATTTGTAATTATTTGAGTTTGGTATATAAGAAGGAATTTTTTCCTTATTTTAATGTGTACTATGAAGATTATGATGTGAATATATGCATGAAGTGAAGAAAAGAGCTAATTCAGTGATGAAGGAAGACTTGTGAGTACAGAGATCTAGAATTGTGATCTTGTGTAGTAGAGAGTGCAGTTTTGGCACAGTGTGAAGGAGGTAATATATTTCATATTATTCTATTGAATAATTCTAAGATCTTTTGGACAATGGGTTCAGAGGTCTTGCCTTGAAGCTGTTTGGATAGTGGGTCCTTCTGTCTTCCATAAACTCTTAACCGTGTTAGAATCTTTTAACAGGGATTCAAAATCTCCTAACAGGGATTCATATGTACTAAATGTATTTCATAAGACTCCTAACAGGGTCCATCCTCTAACAAGGAACTTTCATATTAGTACATCATTTTGTGGGCATCATTCCCACTGGGGTTTACTCTTTTCAAGAAGTTCCCTAATTAACATATCTTGTGTTATTGTGCAATTGTGTATGATTATCTTTCTATGGTTGATCAGTACATTGATTATATTGTTTAAAGCTATTGAATGGATAAATTATCTGATAACTGATTCACCCCCCTCTCTTAGTTATCTTGGGGATCTTTACTTTCTAACAATTGGTATCAGACAAGCAGGTCCTTGAAAGAAAAGTTTAACAACTTAAGGAGATCCATGGCAACTTTCAGAAAAGAAAGCCCTAAGTTTGATGGAGTAAATTTTGACAGCTAGAAAGAAAAGATGAAGACACATCTATTGTGTTTAGGACCAAGTTATTGGTTGATTACAAAGAATGAGAAGACTATCATTGAGGAAGACAATCTAGAGGCAGGAACTAAAGATGAACTAGATCTATTCATATGTAACATACTTGCAAGAGAAGCACTTTTGTCAGCACTACCGGAGAATGAATACAGTCAGGTAAGATGTTTGAAAACATCTTATGCAATTTGGAAAGCTTTACATTCTACTTTTGAAGGTGATGAACATGCAAAGAAGGCTAGATTACATAATTGGATTTGTGCATTTGAAGATATTAGAATGATGGAAGATGAATCTATTAGAAGCTATGTTGGTAGGATGTCTAAGATTGTGATAGGAATAAAGTCTTGTGGAGGTGATAAGATAGAGAATGAAGTGATATGGAAAATTCTGAGAACTTTGACACCAGTATTCAAGCAGACAATGCAGATGATTGAACAAGTGATACCTTGTACATCGAACTTTTCAAGAGAGACTCTTCTTGGAAGATTAGAAACAACAGAGATGAACTTGAGATTATTTATGAGAGCTACCTAGAATGGAAACAGCATTCAGTTCTCTTAGCATTAGACCTACAAGAAGTACTAGTGTGAATGGAGATTATGCCAGCAATAGCAGATCTGAGGAAGATAAGAAGATTGAAGAAGGTATTGCATTACTTGTAAAAAGAGAACTAGATGGTAAGAAAATCTTTAAATGTTGGACTTGTCAAGAATATGGTCATTTTGTATCTAAATGTCCTAAAAGAGTTAAGAAGTATAGAAGCAAATTTAAACCTAGGAGATCTAAAGAATGTTATTATGCAAATGATGAAGATTTTGAAGAAGGAATTGAAAAACATTTAAGTGACAATGATAATGATAACTTTCAGGAAATAGGATTTGTAGCAGTTAAAGATGAAAGTTCTAAATCTGAAAAAAGGGAAGAAAAAGCATTAGTTTCACAAGTTGAAAAGAAATCTGATTGGATTATAGACAGTGGTTTTTCACATCATATGACTGGAGATAAAAGAAAGTTTGTTAAGTTAGATAATTATGATGGAGGAATTGTAAGGGTTGGTAACAATGCACCTTATTTGATTAAGGGTATAGGATCTATTACTCTTGATGGAAAGACTAACACTGATGATGTTTACTTTGTTGATGGACTAAGACATAATCTACTAAGCATTGGACAATTGGCTGATAAGGGTTATCAAGTTTGGTTTTCTGAGAAAACTTGTGTGATAAAAGATAAAGATGGAAATCTGATTGGAAAAGGATCCAGAACCAGAGGTAATGTATTTTAGTTGAATCCTACTAAGATGACATGTTTGATAACTAGGATTGATGACAGTTGGTTATGGCATAAAGGGTTTTGTCATATAAACTTTGATAATATTGTCAAGGTGAGCACTACACTTGCAGTAAGAGATTTACCTAGAATTATGAAACCTACTAACATGATTTGCAAAGAATGTATGATGGCAAAGTAGAAAAGGAGTTCATTTCCTAATAAGAAGTTCACATCGGTAGAGAAGTTATGAAACCTACTAACATGATTTGCAAAGAATGTATGATGGCAAAGTAGAAAAGGAGTTCATTTCCTAATAAGAAGTTCACATCGGCAAAGAAGTTAGAGATTGTTCATACAGACTTGAGTGGTCCTACTAGGACTAGAGGATTCTATGGTGAAAGGTATTTTATGATTCTTGTTGATGATTTTACAAGAATGATGTGGATTGCATTTTTGAAAGAAAAATCTGAAGCATTTGATAAATTTAAGATCATGAAAAGTAAAATTGAGAATGAATCTAGAATGAAGATTAAGTGTCTAAGATCTGATAGAGGTGGTGAATTTACATCTATAGAGTTAAACACCTTTTGTGAAATGAATGGTATTAAGAGACAACTTTCAGCCCCTAGAACACCAGAACAAAATGGTATTGCAGAAAGAAGAAACAGGTCAATAACTGAAGCAGCAAGAGCTATGTTGTTTAAAAATGATTTATAAAGAGAGATGATGATATAGGAAAGTTTGATCCTAAAAGTGGTGAAGGAATATTTCTTAGATATTCTTTAAAAAGCAAAGCATATAGATGTTATAACAAAAGAACTAAGACTATTGTTGAAAGTGCAAATGTAAAAGTTGATGAGAAGTTTAAAATTCAGGAAAGAATGCTTGATTATGAATCTGATGGAGAAGCACAACCTCAGCCTAACATTGAAAATGCAGAATTATTTTTTGAAACTAACAGTGATTTGCTAAATGAAAGTCATACTGAAGAAGATAGAAAAGAAAATAGAGAAGAAAGCAGAAAATAATCTACAATTGGAACAAGATCAATAACTATGACACCTAACAGGTATACTTCAAGACATCACCCTATTGAGCAAGTTATTGGAAGTTTAGATAGAGGATTTTTGACTTAGAATAAGGTACATTTATGTTTGATTTCTCAAATTGAACCTAAGACTACTAATGAAGCTTGTGAAGATGAACATTGGATCAATGCTATGAAAGAAGAACTAGAACAGATTGAAAAAAACAAGACATGGGAATTGGTCCCTAGACCTGAAGACAAGAATGTGATTCAAACAAAGTGGGTATTCAAAAATAAGATGAATGAACAAGGAGAAGTGATAAGAAACAAAGCAAGATTGGTATGCAAAGGATATTCACAACAAGAATGAATTGACTATGAAGAAACTTTTGCACCTGTGGCTAGACTTGAAGCAGTGAGAATGTTTCTAGCATATGCAACTTACAAGAAATTCAGAGTGTATCAGATGGATGTGAAGTCAACATTCTTGAATGGTGAATTGGAAGAAGAAGTCTACATTGAGCAGCCTGAAGGTTTTCCTTTGACACAAGAAGGAGATATGGTATGTAAGTTAAAGAAAGCTTTATATGGATTAAAACAAACACCTAGAACCTGGTATGCAAGATTGGATAAGTTTTTATTGAAATTGGGATTTATAAAAGGAACAACAGATAGTAACTTATACACAAAAGAAATTGAGAATGATTTGTTGGTTATAGTTATATTTGTTGATGATATTATCTTTGGAGGAGAAGATAAAGCTAGTGACAAATTTGCAGATGAAATGGAGACTGAATTTGAGATGAGCATGATTGGAGAAATGAAATATTTTTTGGGATTACAGATAACACAAAGCAAGGAAGGTATATTTGTAAGTCAGACTAAGTATTTTAATGACTTATTGAAAAGATTTGGAATGGAAGATTCTAAACCTGTTGGAACACCTATAGTAACTGGACATAGGTTATCTAGCAAAGATGAGACACCAGCAGTTGAGCAGAAAAAGTACAGATCTATGATTAGAGGATTGCAGTACTTGACACATACAAGACCTGATATAGCACATTCAGTGGGGATTGTAGCAAGATTTCAAGAAAAACCTAGAGAATCACATTATGCAGCAATAAAGAGGATACTGAGATATCTGAAAGGAACAATGGATTATGGATTATGGTATGAGAATTCTGATGATTTTACTTTATGTGCCTATACTGATGCAGATTGGGGAGGCAGCGTTGATGACAAGAAAAGCACCAGTGGTGGAGCCTTTTTTCTTGGAGGTAAATTGGTCTCTTGGCTAAGTAAAAAGCAAAATTGTACTTCACAAAGCACAGCAGAAGTAGAATATGTTGCAGCAGCAAATAATTGTAATCAGATTATTTGGATGAAGTAGATGTTGAAAGATATTGGAATAAAGTTTGATGAGCCTATTGTTATACATTGTGACAACACCAATATAGTGAGTATGTCAAAAAATCTTGTTTTACATTCTAAGACTAAACATATTGAGATCAAGTATCATGTTGTAAGAGAGAAAGTTGCAGAAAAAGAAGTAAGATTGGAGTACATAAGTACAAAGGAGTAGATAGCACATATATTTACAAAGCCTTTACCTAAGGATACATTTGTGTATCTAAGAGGTATGCTTGGGGTTATGTCCCAACCTATTTTTGATAATTGATGCAGATGGTTGCATCCGTCCAGTGGTATATGAGCCCTATCTTTCTTCTGGATTGGATGTTGGAACTTCCTCTATGGGGGAGTTTATGAGCTGAGTCATGAGGACTCTTGTTATTGTATTTTTCTGAAAAGTGTCTTTTGACATTAGGTTTTTGTTGACTTAGTGATAGAATTTCTATCATTGATGTCAATGGGAGAGAGATATACATGAAAAACATTGTGGATTGTATGAGAGAGCTAAATAGGAAAACGAAGCAAGATTTGATTTGATATTTTGCAGTGATGTTGCAATATTGGATTTTTGGAACATTGGATGTTTCTCATTTATGTTGCCATCAATGCCAATGGGGGATATTGTTAGGAATGAATGCAAAGTATTTTGGCAGTCATTCTATAGCAGCTGTTGTTGCATTCATGACTTGGATTGTCATTGATGTCAACATAGTGATATTCTGGATATTAGCAGGAAAGTAGATATAGTTTTGTTTTGCACACATGTTGTATTGTAGATTGTCTTTTACATAGTTGATGGTATGTTCTTTGGTGTGTTATTAACCTATGGTTAACAGCGCAAAAATAAATTCATTCATTTGTAAGAGTTATGAGCATTTTGGTGAAAGAAGTGTTTAGACAGTGTTTCTGTGTAGCGAT
This sequence comes from Chamaecyparis obtusa, assembly GCA_027943335.1. NCBI lineage: Eukaryota > Viridiplantae > Streptophyta > Pinopsida > Cupressales > Cupressaceae > Chamaecyparis > Chamaecyparis obtusa. The sequence continues at coordinate 913,219 of BSBK01004260.1, forward strand.
GTTTGGAAATCGAAGGATATCTCTTAGCTGGGATGGAATCTAATTTTGTGTAGTTAAAGGGATGTTGGAGACTCATTAATTATGATGTGGTTCACAACACAAACTTCAAGGACATGTTTGGAGAAAGTTACAGTAACTGGAAGTCGATAGTTTTATGTGAATTCTATGTGTAGTGTGTAGAATTTATTATTTTGTAATTGAGGACTGATTCATTTGTAATTATTTGAGTTTGGTATATAAGAAGGAATTTTTTCCTTATTGTAATGTGTACTATGAATATTATGATGTGAATATATGCATGAAGTGAAGAAAAGAGCTAATTTAGTGATGAAGGAAGACTTGTGAGTACAGAGATCTAGAATTGTGATCTTGTGTAGTAGAGAGTGCAGTTTTGGCACAGTGTGAAGGAGGTAATATATTTCATATTATTCTATTGAATAATTCTAAGATCTTTTGGACAATGGGTTTAGAGATCTTGCCTTGAAGCTATTTGGGCAGTGGGTCCTTCTGTCTTCCATAAACTCTTAACCATGTTAGAATCTTTTAATAGGGATTCAAAATCTCCTAACAGGGATTCATATGTACTGAATGTATTTCATAAGACTTCCAATAGGGTCCATCCTCTAACAAGGAACTTTCATATTATTACATCATTTTTTGGGCATCATTCCCACCGGGGTTTACTCTTTTCAAGAGGTTCCCTAGTTAACATATCTTGTGTTATTGTGCAATTGTGTATGATTATCTTTCTATGGTTGATCAGTACATTGATTATATTGTTTAAAGCTATTGAATGGATAAATTATCTGATAACTGATTCACCCCCCCCCCCTCTCAGTTATCTTGGGGATCTTTACTTTCTAACAACTTGCACCTACTAGAAGGTAGTAAATCGTTTGGTTAGATTAGTTTCCATTTCACTACACGATTTTGATTTCTACTAACATCTAATGTTTTACTAAAGTGTTGTGTCTATAATTAGGTACAAAATTCACACACATAGTTGTTAGACATGATCCAAGAGGAAGGTTGATAAAGTATAATGTGATGGAAGAAGATACCGAGGAAGATGAAGAAGTGGAAGATGATGTAGATGATGATCACAATTGAAAGCTAGTTGAAGAAGAATATGAAGAAGAAGATGAAAATGATGCTACTACTGATGACGATGATGTTTCTACTAATGAGGATGATGATGAGGATGATGATGATGATGATGATGCTGATGCTGATTATTAGTCCATTTTCTAGTTCATGCAAAATCCTTTGAAAATGGCCCTTTTCCTTGCAAGTTTTCTTGAAGTGTCCTACCCTGTGTTCTTCATTGTGTCACCTTGCTTGAGTCCAAAACACACGTGCTGAATTACAAAATCCAAAAAGTTATTCAAGTTCTAAGGTCTGCAGGAAACAATTTCAAAATCTAACATTGAAGGAGAGAGTGTGAAGGTGTCAAGGGAAGCCAGGACCCCACATATGATTGAGGAAAATGAAAAGGATAGCATGAATTATTTTGTTGACACTGGCATTGGCTCATTCCAAGTCCAGAGGAATGAGATGAGGAGAAGGTCAGGCCTATCCTTTTGGCTGATGATGAGAGTAACATGGAAGAGGGTAGTGTCCTATGGACATTATATTTTGATGGAGCAAGTTCTAGAGAAGGTGCTAGAGTAGGAGTGTTATTAGTGTCCCCAAGTGGTAAGACTTTTAAGTTTTCTTTCACTCTCTTGTTTCCTTGCACAAACAATGTTGTAGAATATGAGGCCCTATTGATTGGTTTGAGACAAGCATCAAAACATGGGATCAAACAACTTAGGGTGATTGGTGATTCTAAATTAATAGTTTCTCAAATTAGATCAAAGTATGCATCTAAGAATCAAAGGCTGAAACAATATAGAAATGCTATATGGGATGAAATTGAGGGTTTCAGTGCTTTTGGTATTGATTGGGTGGATAGAAGCCAAAAGAGGATGGCAGATTTACTAGAAAACATAGCCTTAAGGCTAGAGGATGTTACCTTTGTAGGGATATCCAGAATTGAGTGTAAGTCCAGGCCTTCTATCCCAGATAATGTTGAGAATTGGCAAGTATTTTCTATTGATCAGGACATTTTGAGATTCTTGCAGTGTGAATCTCATTTTGATGGTCAAGAAATGGATTTTAGCACCTATGTTGACATCAGAGATGGAAAAGAAAGTGTTCTTGGGAAGGAAGTTTTGCAACTAAAGTCAAATAGGATCCCTAGGGGATTGGTTGCCCTTGAAAGGACATTTGATGATAAGGAGAGGGCTTGTGTTGCCAGAATTGTTGACAAGAAAAATGATTTGGAGGAAGTGAATCTAGGAACAAGCCAAGAACCAAAAAATATTTACATAGGTAAATGCTTATCTCAAAGAACTAGAAGAAATTTGATTGATCTTCTCAAAAAATTTAGACATGCTTTTGCATGGTCTTATGATGATTTGAAGGCATATAGAGAAGATCTCTTTCAACATGAGATACCATTAAAGGAAGGAACTAAACCTTTTAGGTAGAAATTAAGGCCTGTGAACCCTACTTTGGCACCAAAAATGCAAGATGAACTTAAAAAGATGATGGATGCTAGCATTATCAAGCCTGTCAGACATTCTACTTGGGTGTCAAATTTGGTTCCAGTCAGAAAAAAGAATGGTGACATTAGGTTATGTGTTGATTTTAGGAATTTGAATGTCAATTCTTTAAAGGATAATTATGGTCTACCTAACATGTAAAATATGTTGCAAAGGGTTACTGGATCAGAGTTAATGTCCATGATGGATGGCTTCTCTAGATATAATTAGGTCATGGTCAATGAGTCAGAACAATTTAAGACTGCATTCACTACCCCTTGGGGAACATATGTTTATGTCAGAATACCATTTGGTCTGACAAATGTAGGAGCTACTTTCCAGAGAGCTATGGATGTGGCCTTTGCTGATTTCATAAATAAGTTTTTAGTGGTATATCAGGATGATCTCACGGCATATTCAGAGAAGGAGGATCAGCATTGTGAACATCTTGAAAAGATCTTTATCAGAGCTCTGGAGTATGGAATCTTTTTAAATCCAAAGAAGTGTTCTTTTGGTATTGTGGAAGGCAAGCTCTTAGGACACATTATGTCCAAGGATGGAGTAAGAATTGATCCTGAAAGGGTTATAGCAATAGACAATCTCTCACCACCAAGGAATGTTAAAGGAGTACAGTCTTTCTTTGGGCAAGTGAATTTTCTAAGAAGATTTGTTACAAATTTTGCAGAAATTTGTATTCCTATCTCTAGGATGTTGAAAAAAGATGCAAAGATAGAGTGGAATGAAGAAGCAAATAAATCTTTTAGAAGTATCAAACAGGCCATTAAAGATGCCCCTATTTTGAGGACCCCTGATTATGGTAAGCCCATGCAGATTTTCTCTTTTGCTTCTTATCATACGGTTGCAGCAGTTTTATTGCAAAAGAACTCAGATGGATATGAGCAACCCATATCATTTTTTAGCAAGTCTTTACATGTATCAAAATTGAAATATGATATCACTGAGAAATAGGCTTATGCCCTAGTCAAAGTAGTCAAGGCTTTTAGGTGTTATCTTGTGGGAGCCAAGGTGGTTGCTTATGTTCCTAGTGCTACCGTTAAGGATATTTTGGTGCAACAAGAGGTATCAGGAAAAAGATGTAGATGGATCAACAAGATCCAAGAATTTAATATTGATATCCAGATTACAAAATTGGTGAGAGGCCTAGGTCTTGCAAAGTTGATGGCACAAAGTAATCTGGTTGCAAATCATGTGAACATGTTAGAGGAGGAAGAGAGGCCATATATTTGTGATATGGATTACTATGATTGGTATAAAGATGTTATCAACTACTTGCAAAGGTTGGTCCTTCCCCCTGACATGAATGAGAATAAGAGGAGGACTGTCAAGTTACAGTCAGCAAGGTATGCCATTATACATGGTGAGTTGTGGTGGAGAAGCAGTGAAGGAGTATTGCTAAAATGTGTTGATCATGAAAGATCTAAGACTCTACTAGAGGAAATGCATCAAGGTGTATGTGGAGGACACTATATGGCAAAGACCACAGCCCACAAGATCCTTAGATCTAGATTTTGGTGGCCTAAAATTTTTAAAGATACACATCAGTTTGTGAGGAAGTGTGATGCATGCCAGAGGTTTGCAGGAAGGATGAAATTCAATGGGAATTTGCCACTCAGACCTGTTTCAGTTTAGGCTCCTTTCCAGAAGTGGGGTATTGATTTCATTGGTGAGATTCCAAACAAGTCTAGTGGTGGACACTCATATATACTAGTGGCAATAGACTATTTTACCAAGTGGGTTGAAGCTATCCCTACTAGGAGGGCTACTAGTAAAGTGGTAACTAATTTTATAATGCAGAATATCCTCACTAGATTTGGTTTCCCAGAGACAATTGTGGTTGATAATGCAATGTGCTTTAGATCATAGGAGTTTGGTGATTTTTTTCAGTAATATGGGATACACATTTCATTTTCTTCCCCATATAATCCACAAGGAAATGGCCAGGCTGAATCCAGTAATAAAAGCCTTATTAAGATTCTCAAGAGGGTGTTGGATAGAAATAAGAAAGCTTGGGACTCAAAGTTATGGTGGGAATTATGAGCTGACAGAGTAACTATAAAGAAAGCCATAGGTTGTGCCCCTTTTGACCTAGTTTATGGAATAAGTGCTAGATTACCTCAGAACAATCTGTTGCAAATGTATAGGTTCATCCAGGCATATGATGAAGATTTGAATGATGAGATGAGAATGAGAATGGTTGAATTGATCCAGTTAGAGGAAGTAAGGAGGGATGCACATGAGAGAAATGAGACATTGCAGAGGTAATGTAAAAATTTGTTTGACAAGAGGACAACTCAAAGAAGTTTTGAAATTGATGATCTGGTCCTGATGTGGAATGCAAGGTTGGAAGATAAGGGAAGGCATGGAAATTTTGATCCTATTTGGTTGGGCCCTTATCTTATTGAGGGCAAGTGGGGAACAGATTCATATATCTTGAAGGATTTAATTGGTGGTACTTTGGAATTGCCTGTTCATGGACAATTCTTAAAGTTTTACTTCTCTTGAAGTATCTCTTCCATGAATAGTAGTTTAGGTTCCCTTGTTTTTGTCTGCTCTGTGTTTTTGAGTCAGATTTTTTGAGTTGGTCTGCTCTCCTAGTGATTCTGAATCCTTGCCATGCCTGCAAGAGACATGCATCCCCTAGTATGAGCCACTGTTAGTCTGTTTTCTAGTTCATGCAAAATTCTTTGAAAATGGCCCTTTTCCTTGCAAGTTTTCTTGAAGTGTCTTGCCCTGTGTTCTTCATTGTGTCACCTTGCTCCAGTCCAAAACACATGTGCTGAATTGCAAAATCTAGAAAGTTATTCAAGTTCTAAGGTCTGCAGGAAACAATTTCAAAATCTGCCACAGTGTTGAAAACCCATAGTGTTTTTGAAAATCCATGATGTTTTTAGTCTGTGTGAAAACCTTCATTATTTTCGGCCTTGTGCCTTCCAGCTTTTGTGCACTTATCTTTTGGTGTTAGAAACTTTGTGTGTTTTCAATCTTTTGCCAAAAACCCTATGTGTTTTCGACCTCACATTTCCTTCCTCTTGCTAGCACTCCTTGTTTGTCAGTCCTAATTGCATAGGTGTGATCGTTGGTGGGTCCCAGTTCTTCCCATTTCTCAGTATGGTTAAAGTTCAAACAGAATCAATGGTTATCATATGTTCACATGGTAAAGATGCACGGTGCTTATCCTTCAAGCTTTTGCGATAGCCGTCAGATTTTCCTGTGTGGGCATGTCGTGGGTCCAGGTGGATCTACATGTCAGACAGTGCTGAGGTGCTCATTTCTAATTGGTCCATGTGGTGATGAGTCAGATATGTCAGCGGGGCTTGTGATAGTGATTTCAATCTACGGTCGGCATGTGATCACAGGGAATATTCTTTCCCCTTGCGATCATGCGCCCACCGTCTGATTAGATGCTGACAGGTTTGTTTGCAGTGGGCTCGCTATCAGAGGATGTTGAGGTGGCAAGGTTCTATTGGATGCTGAGTAGAGATGTGGGCCCAATGTCAGGAGGGAAGCAGGGGTGCATGTTCTTATTGGTTGTTGCATGATCACATGTTAGGAATTTTTGACATGCGACCATGCGACCGGTTGATGTCTATCTTGTGGGGCCATTGGTGGTGAGGTGGCAGTCTTATGGCCTTGCCGCATGATCGCAAGGGCCATTTTCATAGCTTGCGACCATGTGACAAGGTTCTTCCTTGCTGAGGCCCTGTGGCAGGTGGTAATGTGGCATTTTCTAGTTGATCCGAGGTGGTGACGAGGCTTGTCAATGGGCCCGTTGTCTTTTGTTGCGGAGGTGCGCATTTTGCATTAGTGGGGAGCGGTGACATGGTATTGACATGGAGGCTTGTTGCGTGTTTGCATAGCCTAGTTTTTGGCTATGTGATCATGCGACCACTGCTGGCATCGCAGTTGTAGAGTTGAGTGGGTCCACGGTGCCTATGCTACTAACTGGACTGATGACTTTTCAAAGGGGCCCGTGACTGTTGTGAGATTAAATGTTGATCGCCTGATTTTCCAGGAAAGGATGAGATCTACAGTCATGTTTTAAACCTTTGGGGGTGACTGTTGGAACTTAGATTCAAACTTGTAGAGGGTTTTTGAGGTAAAAAGTACTAGTTTTAATGCTTTTCTGACAGATTTCTTGCTAGTTTGATGGCAGTAGGTGTTGCAATCTGGCCCGAGGGTCCTGCTAATCGGTGGCATGATGATTTCATACCCAGTGATGAATCTTGGTGGTGTGTCGCATGTTCACATAGCCTAGTTTTTGGCTATGTGATCATGTGACAACCTTTGTTTTGCAGGGTCTTCCGACAGTTTGGCCGTATGCGATGAGTGTGGTAGCTCGGTGGTAGTTGCGATACTGATGAAGAGGATTTGTGCAATTGTCCTGATCCAATTTTGCTGCTTGGGATGTCTTGCCAATTTAAATGCATTAGACTATTTGAGCTTGCATGCTACGGCTTGATCCCTATCTTGTTTGTGTTAACTCCTCGGTGGGGTTAGGTGGATTTGAATTTTGAGATGGAAATGATCATTGGGCTTGGATTGTAACCCTGGTATAAAGGGATTTTTGTGATCATTTTTTATTATTGGGAGTTTGGTATTCAAACTTTTGGGTTGTGAGTCCTCTTCTCAGTCTGAATTGTAATGACTTGTCTTGATATTTTTTCTGAAAATTGAAAGAAAGTTGTAGGTCTAAGCTGTAGTTTACAAGTAGGGTTCCTTTGGATGGATTGTATACACTTGAGGATTCTTCATAGTTAATGCAGGCACTTGATTCTTGTCTCTCCTTTGTGTCAACATAGATAAATTTTGAACTTTCTAGTTCATTGCATAACCAGTTTATGTATATGCCTTCATTCTTGAGTTCTAATCCAGGATTAGATGAAATGATGCTCTAGATGGGACATAGATTTATCTTTTGTCTATGTAAGGATACTCTGTAAGTAGTAAGGGAGATTGTAAATGTGTTTATGGCTTTGAATCTTAGATATATTCTGGTGTGTGTGTGTAGTCTGTCTAAGAAACCTTGCCCAATGGATGAGGCACTAGCCTAGATAAGTATTTCCTTGCTGACATATCCTGATTGAGGTTGTTATGATTCAAACACATAAAATTAAGAACCATCCTTAAGTTTTCAGTATTTGGTTGTGTGTGGTTCTACCCATAGTAATGGAGAGTCAATGAGTGTGTGGTTAACACTTAGTACTTTCTTACTATCCTATTATCTATTTTTCAAACCTAGTTCTTGGTGTATGAAGTATATTTTATACTAGGTTAGGTGCACCCACCTTGGTTTTGTAGAGCTAGAAGCAGAAGAGGGCATATTAAGTCCCTATAGTTGGTCCAATTGCCTTGCAGAGCTCCCACACTTGGAACTAACCATTCCTAATATCAGTCTCAAGGTACATTGGTAGCCTATTAGAGCATAAGCATCATTTTGGACACCAACATTGATGATGATGATGATGACAAGAATGATGATAGTGGTGGTGGTGATGTCATCGATGATGATGATCTTGATGATGAGATGGATGAAGAAGAATATCAATGACATGAATGAAATGTACAATTATGCTAGATGTTTGGCATGTTCTAATGATTTTTTTATATGTCCTACTCTTATTCACCTTGTTTTATATGTCCTACTTATATATCTTTTCTCTTTTGTTAAGAGAAATTTCATTCTAAAAGATTGTATTTAATCTCTATATACTTAAACAACCTCACTAGTTAAGATTGTTCTCATTTGTAGTGGGCATGACAAGAATCAAATCACTTGAAAGACACCATTATTTAGACATGCACAAATTAGTGACGTGATTAAGCAAATTACCTTTCTTTATAATTTTCTGGGGTATTTTTTTATATCAATGCATTTAATCTAAATACTATCTTATGAGAGTTACTTCTGCTAATTTTCTATTTCCTTGCACATCAATGATGTTAAATTGTAGGGGATTCTCTTTGTTCCCTGCAATGGAGTGAGCTAATTCTAAATTTCTTAGTAATTTCTTTTTATTGCATGGTTTTCTTTGGTTTTTCATTTTGTTTTGTGTCTAGTGATTTAAACCAAAGACTTCGACTTAGCCAAAAAATGTGCAAGTCTACATTAGTATGTTTCTTTTTATTGTAATTATAATTAATATGAATGAATAAAATAATGACAATGCAATATTTGTGATAATGCAATATTTGTCAAAATAGCATCGATGACTTCGGTCAATGTGCCTATCTGTCAATGTGGTGTTGGCCCATGCATGTTGAAGACGTCACACACAACAAGTAATCCTAGGCATCAATTTTGGGTTTGCCCAAATAGGAAAAAGGTATGGATACGTAATTATATTTTATGTTTAAAAATAATGTGACAACTAATCATTTTATGAAGAACTGATGTACATTTGGTATTGTAGGGAAATAGTGGATGTCAATACTTTCAGTGGGTCGATCAAATCACATATACATCTACCCCATCTACATCTATACCTGATGTAGGAAATGAGTGCAACGTGTGCAAGGCTCAAGAGGTAGCTAGTGTCACCAAGATTGCTTCAATGGAAAAAGCAGAAATCATATTTCTATGATGCCTTCTTTGTGTAGTTTGTGCACTACTTTGTTGGGACCATATGCGTAAATGTGGTTAACAGAGGGCTATTGTAGATACTAAATTTTTTTAGAATTTATAGTATATACACATAAAGAACATGCACATAAACACAACAAATGAGAAACATAAATGTAGATATCACAACAGTTGAGAAACATAAATGTAGGCATCATGGTCACAATTTTTTGGAGACACAACATAATTGAATGGTATACCCAGACAATGCAACATAACTATATATCACTCCTCTGGTTCCAAGTTTACACTGCGGTAAAACAACCCATAGATAAAGAATAAATTTAGAGAGCGGAGGAGGGCTATAATGACCAAAATAATATAGGGTCCCTAGATTATTTCATTCATTATCACTCTCCTCCTACACTCTCTAAATTTATTTTTTATCATATGGGTTTTGTTTATAGTAGTGTCAACTTGGAATTGGAGGAGTAGTGGTTGTGTTGCATCGTCTAGGTATACCACTCAATTATGTTATGTTTCTAAAGAATTGTGACCATGATGCCTACATTTATGTTTCTCAACTGTTGTGTCCCAGGACCCCTTATGACCCTTTACAACCCTTTTACGATCCCTAAGAGTACATCTTAAAGGTCTTGAAATGTCATAAAGGGTCATAAGAGGCTCCTAGCACTAATACATTTGGGGTGAAATTGCGATGGCCATTTGCGACGGCAGGCAAATGTCATGCGGTTTTGCCTTTTTTTTTTCAAATATAGCCTGACACCGTCGCAATTTGTGACGACAATACATTTGTCACTGTCGCAATTGCGACATTGTCGGGATATAAGCGCAAATTAAAAAGGAACGTTGTCATGTGTGTTTTCAACAGCGCCGTAACCCTCCGCGAAATCACATCAGGATATAAGGGCAAAAAAAATAAGAACGTTGTCATTTGTGTTTTCAACAGCGCTGTAACCCTCCGCGAAATCACATCGGGATATAAGGGCAAAAAAAACAAGAACATTGTCATTTGTGTTTTCAACAGTGCCGTAACCCTCCGCGAAATCACAGCTACAATTTCTGAGTACGTTGGGTTTATTTTTCTTTTGTCATTATTATGTAATCTGGTATTCAGCTGTTAGAGAGCTAAAATACCCAAAAATGAGGACATATCTATGTTGAATTTATTGTTAGCAGCTTTGGTTATTTAGAAGTTTAATTTTATTTGTTCATCTTTCAAGCACAAACGTTTTGTGGACCGTAACGTCTTCATTGTTTCGGGTATGCAGTGAAACAGCCCTAACTTGCAATTGCGATGTTGTCGGGATATAAGGGCAAAAAAAAAAAGGAACGTTGTCATTTGTGTTTTCAACAGCACCGTAACCCTCCGCGAAATCACATCGGGATATAAGGGCAAAAAAAACAAGAACGTTGTCATTTGTGTTTTCAACAGCGCCGAGAGAGATTCCCTCCGCGAAATCACAGCTACAATTTCTGAGTACGTTGGGTTTATTTTTCTTTTGTCATTATTATGTAATCTAGTATTCAGTTGTTAGAGAGCTAAAATACCCAGAAATGAGGACATATCTGTGTTGAATTTATTGTTAGCGGCTTTGGTTATTTAGAAGTTTAATTTTATTTGTTCATCTTTCAAGCACAAATGTTTTGTGGACTGTAATGTCTTCATTGTTTCGGGTATGCAATGAAACAGCCCTAACTTTCGACTACCTTCATGGTACTTGTGTACATTATCATGTTGTCTTTACAGTGACTGTCCTCATTCAAGTGGCAATTACACAAGGGACAGTCACTGTGAGATGTCCTCATTTGTGACAAGGACAGTCACACTTAGGACATCTCATAGTGATATTCCCTTGTGTAATTTCCACTTGAATGTATTGCTATTGAACCACATTAATGCTTTTCTTCTTCAACAAATGAGGATAGTCACTGTAAAGATAACATGATAATGTACACAATTACCAAAAAATGATCTTGTTAATTGATGTAACACTTTGTCTTGCTCACTCCCTATCCTTCACTAGGGTCTCTTTAGGCCAATGTTTTGACTTGATAGGGTACTTAACTATCCCTACACTCTTTAGGTATCTCTACCCAAGATCCCACTCCTTCAACTAGTGCACACCAACAAGAAATACAACGAACTCTGCTCAATACCAATCTAGCTACTAGGACACTCCTAGTCTTGTCTTCACAAATTGAAACACATTCAACTAGAACTTTACTCCATGGAGAGGCTGGCCACTAGGACCTCTATTGGTTTCAATATTACTCCTTCACCTATACTTTTCATCAGTACTTCAATCCGGTTCATCAAACCATGCCAATTGCACCCAAAAATAGGCTGCTAGCAATTAGGCCTTTGTCAAGCCTTTTTGTTTATATTAAGCCACCTAAAGGGCTTAGGATTCAGATGCCCTTTATTGAGAACTCCAAGATATCTAAGGTCTTCTCCTCCTAGATTTTTTGTACACCAACTGCTACAGCCATGCCTAAAAACAAGTATTTTGACACAACTTGGACAGTCTGACTAAGAGTTTGTTTTCTTAGCAGCCAAAGAAACTCACCCAATCTTCTAATTTGACTTGGGGCTTCTTTAGATGTGTGTCTACCTCTCCATGAGATTTTAGTTGAAGCAACCAATGCATTCAACTTGTTGTAATCTTCTTGTAATGATTTGTCATCCCTAACTGTGCTCAACTGACTCACCTAGGACATCATTGCAAACATAGAAAATGAGCTTCCCAGGGCCTCTCCTTCCAAACATATAGTACATGGAGTCTCCTCACCCATTGCAAGAGCTCGTACAAAATTGACAATGGAATGATGAGCTAAGACTCCATTTGTTCAACCTGCCTGGTTCAAACCAATGATAGGGTACTTAACAAAAGAATTAACAAACTAGTTGGAATGCTTCAAAACTCAAAAAAAACACAACACAGAATAAAAAAACAACTTGTACTAACTTTTCGAATAGACACTGCGAGCTATCTAATCCATTAATCAACTGAAAACAAAGAAACAAAAAAACTCAAGAATTCACTAAAACCATGTTACTCTACAAATCTTCTTAATTCCAAATGTTTTTCCCCCCAACCTTTTGCACAGATCGATGGAGGCCTCTTATAGTTGATCTGATGCCTAATTCAATGGTTTCATATAGTTACATAACCATCTTACTTGAAAATGTCCCTTGCACAAATGTTGTCAATGTTGTGAATGACAACATTGACAACTTGTTACAACCTTTGGGATTTTGGTTCAAAACTTATTGTTCAAACACCATAAGACCCTAACCATGACTTAGTTAGGCTATTTAGACCTCACATAGGCCACTTCTACACTTCTTTGCCCAATTTGACCCCTAAATGCTTCATTCCCACTTTTGCTACAATATTGGTAACTTGGGTACAAATTGGCACTTGCCTTCACAAAGGTCACACATGAGGACATCTCATAGTGATCGATTGTCCCTTGTGTAATTGCCACTTGAATGTATTGCTATTGAACCACATTAATGCTTTTCTTCTTCAAAAAATGAGGACAGTCACTCTAAAGACAACATGATAATGTACACTCACTGTAAGGACAGTCACAAATGAGGACATCTCACAGTGACTGTCCCTTGTGTAATTGCCGCTTGAATGTATTGCTATTGAACCACATTAATGCTTTTCTTCTTCAACAAATGAGGACAGTCACTCTAAAGACAACATGATAATGTACACTCACTGTAAGGATAGTCACAAATGAGGACATCTCACAGTGACTGTCCCTTGTGTAATTGCTGCTTGAATTACACAAGGGACAGTCATTGTGAGATGTCCTCATTTGTGACAAGGACAGTCACACATGAGGACATCTCGTAGTGATTTTCCCTTGTGTAATTACCACTTGAATGTATTGCTATTGAACCACATTAATGCTTTTCTTCTTCAACAAATGAGGACAGTCACTCTAAAGACAACATGATAATGTACACTCATTGTAAGGACAGTCACAAATGAGGACATCTCACAGTGACTGTCCCTTGTGTAATTTCCGCTTGAATTACATAAGGGACAGTCATTGTGAGATGTCCTCATTTGTGACAAGGATAGTCACACATGAGGACATCTCACAGTGATTGTCCCTTGTGTAATTGTCACTTGAATGTATTGCTATTGAACCACATTAATGCTTTTCTTCTTCAACAAATGAGGATAGTCACTCTAAAGACAACATGATAATGTACACTCACTGTAAGGACAGTCACAAATGAGGACATCTCACAGTGACTGTCCCTTGTGTAATTGCCGCTTGAATTACACAAGGGACAGTCATTGTGAGATGTCCTCATTTGTGACAAGGACAGTCACACATGAGGACATCTCACAGTGATTGTCTGTAATGTCCCCTTTTTGGCTAACTTGGAAAACAGGAACAATTACTCCACTTCTCAGACTTACTCTATCAGATACTTACAATTAAACTAAGTAATGGAGGTTACTTAAGATATCAACCGCTATTTCAGATTCAATCACAATATGTGTGCAAGATGATATTGATACCAATATGTTTAATAGCACTGTCGGATATAATGATATGAAATATGCTATGAATATGATGTTTCCTATCACTTATAGTGATAGTATAATGATGGTATGTCTGATATAAACAATATCGATATACAATCAATAAGTATTGCTTACAGCAATGTATTTGCTGTGTCTGATATGATGATGTAATTATGCAAATGTGTAATATCGCTATGAGTGATATGTTGCTATTTCAGATTCTGAATTATATGCTTGCAACTTCAAATATTGATGTTGTTTCTGACTATCCTTTCTATCTGTGCAATCATGGTGTTGTCTCTGATTTGCAATGATAAACTTGAAACCAAACTGCCAAAGGCAGATGCTCTATTGAGTATATCCAAATATGGATAAGTAAATAAAGTTCTAATGATGCCTTGAGTGACTGACGAGAATGCATTCTTATATTGTCTTTAACAAATGAAGAGATGCTATGAATGAGACGGGTCTTGTTTCTTCCTCCATGTCCCTTTGTTAATCACACCTTTCCATAATCCGACAGTTCACATAATATTATTTCATTATTTTCTGATCATAGATAACTCCCAGATTGACTCAATATCAAATCTTTTTATGAAGGTAATCTTCCCTAATTGGTAGTGCAACCAGTAGTTAACATCCATTGTGTTTGTATTAGTTTGGTATAACTATCATTAGTATTTAGTCAATCGATATTAACTCTTGCCTTATCCCATATTGTTATGATGATATCCAATCTTTCTACTCTGATATAAGTCGATATCATTTTCTGATAATTGTCCATTTATTGGTTGATTGCTGGTAATGGAGTTTGATCTTCAAATTGACTTCCATTCCTGTTAATACTTAAGGATACATTGTACTTATTATCCATGACTGATGCCTCATTCATCAATAGCTTGTGATATAATCACTGATGCTTTTGTGTTTCTACAAGATGTGGTTTATCTCAGACAATCGATAATCTTTCAATCCTTTAGTCGATATCCTCCTATGTGGTGTCTATTGATATAGATAGTAGAATTCAATCTAGTTTATGTTATTGTCATGATAACATAGGAAGTGATGGTGCATATTTGCTAGCGGGTCTTCATGTTTGATATTGCTTTATCGGATATGTCATTGTCTAAACTTGTGCAATTAATGATTATTTATAATATATGAATGGTTATCCTTCTTGCTTATCAATACATCTTCTGAAACACATAGCGACCTATCCCTTATTCATATCATGTTGATCTTGACTTCATAGTATTTGGTTCATTAATCATCCTCTCATGGTATCGATGTGTAATGACTAGTGATTGTTGTATCACTTCTTCATTCCTCATCGTGATAGATAATGGAGATGTTTAATGTAGATGTATATCGATTACAGATATTCAATATTGCTTTAAATGTTATTATTATTATTATTATTATTAATGTTATTGTTATTATTAAATATTATAATTAATGATGTTAGTAATATTAATAATATTATAATAAATATTATTATAGTGATAACATATTGTTTTATATTGAGAGGTTTATTAATATTATTTATATATTAAAATTATTATATCAATAATTGATTTAATATTATTACTTAATATATTATTATAATATAATATATATAATTTATTAATAATTATTTATTATTAATTTATATTATAATTATAATCATAATTATATTATTTATTAATATTTTAATATTATTTAATTAACATATTACTTATTATGCTAACTATATATTATTATTATCTTTTGATAATAATTATATATTATTGTTATATACCGTTAATAATAGATTATTATATATCATCTAATCATTTTATTATTATACTAAGTTCAATATGTCATGGCTCATGACATTGTCCCTTGTGTAATTGCCACTTGAATGTATTGCTATTGAACCACATTAATGCTTTTCTTCTTCAACAAATGAGGACAGTCACTCTAAAGACAACATGATAATGTACACTCATTGTAAGGACAGTCACAAATGAGGACATCTCACAGTGACTGTCCCTTGTGTAATTGCCACTTGAATTACACAAGGGACAGTCATTGTGAGATGTCCTCATTTGTGACAAGGATAGTCACACATGAGGACATCTCACAGTGATTGTCCCTTGTGTAATTGCCACTTGAATGTATTGCTATTGAACCACATTAATGCTTTTCTTCTTCAACAAATGAGGACAGTCACTCTAAAGACACCATGATAATGTACACTCACTGTAAGGACAGTCACAAATGAGGACGTCTCATAGTGACTGTCCCTTGTGTAATTGCCACTTGAATGTATTGCTATTCAGCCACATTAATGCTTTTCTTCTTCAACAAATGAGGATGGTCACTCTAAGGACAACATGATAATGTACACTCACTGTAAGTGTACATTATCATGTTGTATTACAAATGGACCTTATGTTGGTCGGGATATAAGTGCAAAAAAAAAAAGGAACGTTGTCATTTGTGTTTTCAACAGCGCCGAGAGAGATTCCCTCCGCGAAATCAAGCGGGTTATCATTTGTGTTTTGAACAAAGCGGGTTGTCATTTGTGTTTTGAACAGCACTGAGAGAGATTCCCTCCGCGAAATCAAGCGGGTTGTCATTTGTGTTTTCAACAGCGCCGAGAGAGATTCCCTCTGCAAAATCACAGCTACAATTTTTGAGTACGTTGGGTTTATTTTTCTTTTGTCATTATTATTTAATCTGGTATTCAGCTGTTAGAGAGCTAAAATACCCAGAAATGAGGACATATCTGTGTTGAATTTATTGTTAGCGGCTTTGGTTATTTAGAATGCTTCCCCACAATACTTAATTACACAAGGGACAGTCACTGTGAGATGTCCTCATTTGTGACAAGGACAGTCACACATGAGGACATCTCACAGTGACTGTCACTTGTGTAATTGCCACTTGAATGTATTGCTATTCAACCACATTTATGGGCCCGTTTGGACCACGACACACAGTAGCATCTACAGAGAAGAATATCCCAGGTGTAACAAGTTGTAAGAATATACCAACAGTTCTAAGAAGTTCCCTAGCACGTAGTAGCATCTACAGAGAAGAATATACAACATGAGGGCAGCCACTGTAAAGACAACATGATAATGTACACTCATTGTATGTGTACATTATCATTTTGTCTTTACAGTGACTGACCTCATTCAAGTGGCAATTACACAAGGGACAGTCACTGTGAGATGTCCTCATTTGTGACAAGGACAGTCACACATGAGGATATCTCACAGTGACTGTCCCTTGTGTAAGCCACTTGAATGTATTGCTATTCAACCACATTTATGGGCCCGTTTGGACCACGGCACACAGTAGCATCTACAGAGAAGAATATCCCAGGTGTAACAATTTGTAAGAATATACCAACAGTTCTAAGAAGTTCCCTAGCACATAGTAGCATCTTCTAATTGTCTATACCACTTCACAAGGTATTGTTTGCACACATTGTTTTTGGTTCTTTTGATGACCCTTGTTTTGAAATTGCTATTAGGCCTTGTAGCTTATATGTTTTGATTGTTGGAGAGCTTCTAAAGCTAAGCAAGAAGACCATTGCACGAGTTATAGCCGCGCGCTCAGGTTTGAAAATTGTATATTTTTTAATCTAATGTATATTTTAACTAGACTTTTAGCTTATTTTTGCTGTATATTTTAATCTAAAGGGAATCATGGATGTGAACTTGAAAGAATTTTGTACTTAGTTCTTATGGAGAGAATAGTAGTAGTTTACGGTCTAATATCAAATAGAGTTTTCCAATTACAGAAAGTTAATGAATTCTAATAGCTTATATGTTTTGATTGCTGGAGAGCTTCTAGAGCTAAGCAAGAAGACCATTGCAAGTAGACCGAAGTTTTCATAGCCCAATTTTTGCTTCCTGCGAAGAACGATCATGTCAGATAATATAAGTGAAGAACAAAATAGGGAGACAATCGCTAGATTGTGGTCTAACTTGAAAAGAAAAGGTGATGGAAAATGTTATTGTCCCTGCAAAATTTGTAAGGGCTTAAACCGTAGAAGATTGCTAATCAAAACAGTTAAGAGACATTGTAGGGAGAATGGTCACATTGAAGGGGGGCATGACTATCATCCACTGGTAAGTTGTTCATTATATCATTTTAACAATTTATATACATATGAAATCACTTGATGATGAGTTGAAGATCATGGTTTATTTATGTTAATCAATTTTATATAGGTTGATCTCCCCAGGGAAGTACATGATATGGAGGAACATGGGGGTGCGAATATCCAAGATGAAGATAATGATCCCATGGAAGATGACGATCATGCGCTAGAAAACACAATTGAAGATGATGGTATAAATACATTGATCCATGACACATTTAGTCCAAGCGGATCTGATCATGATGATGATGATAGCCTTGATGTACCTCTACTTGAGAAGGCATACGAGCCCCTATACAAAGACTCCCAAACAACTCTTCTCTCTGCTGTATTGTTGTTGTTGAACTTGAAGGTTATGAATGGTTTATCCAACATAACAATGTCACGTATGTTAAGGTATGTCATATATGTCTTTATAGTTAACAAAGGGTGAATAATGTACCACTAATATTGTTTATATTAACAACTTATATTTTTTGTTGTAGATTGATAGGCGAGTTTTTGTTACCACCATCAAATATTCTACCTCGCTCATATCGAGAATTATCTGCTATTATGAAAGATATTGGAATGGAGTATCAAGCAATACATGCTTGTCCCAATGATCATATTATATATTATAAAGAACATGAATTTGCAACACAATGCCCTGTATGTCATACGAGTAGATATCAAACAGATCGAATAACAAAAAAGGTGCCTCACAAGGTTCTTCGTTACATCCCCATTATTCCACGGATGCGACAATTATTCAGGTGTACTAGCTTGGCACAATTTATGGATTACCATGCACGCAATAGAAGTCGAGATGACATTATTCGAATCCCTGCGGATGGTTCAGCATTTATGCACATAGAGGAAAAGTGGCAACACTTCAAAGAAGAACCTCGTAATCTCAGGCTTTCATTGACAGCGGATGGTGTCAATCCATTTGGAGAGATGAGATCTGTTTGCTCGGTGTGGCCTGTTTTTGTTATCAACAATAACATTCCTCCGTGGATGTTAATAAAGAGGGAGCACATTATGTTGGCAATGATTGTTCCAGGTATTTTATCATTTTATAGTTATTAATTTACATGTACTTACAAATCTTACAGTAAAATGGTCACAATAATTATGTAATGTTACTGTTCATTCAAGTAGGTAAATATCAAGTTAAAGATATGAATGTATATATTGAGCCTCTTATTGACGAGTTGGTGGAGTTATGGAACGGTGTCACTATGTATGACGTGTCTAGACCAATAGGACAAAGACAATTTCAATTCCATGCAATACTTGTATGGACAATACATGATGCCCCAGGGCTAACACATTTTTGTGGTATATTATAGTGAATTCAAGTTGCGCATGATAATTCTAATTATAAAAATCAACATATTTAATAATCCAATTATATCATTATCTTGTAGGTCTTCAAACAAAGGGAAAATTTGCATGTCCAGTTTGTGGTCCAAAGATGAAATCTTGTCATTCAAAAAGTTTAGGAAAGCATGTGTTTGATGAGTACAGACACTTCCTCCACAGGAATCATAAGTATCGAAGTATGGAAAAACATCTTTTCAATGGGAAAGAAGAGACTACATCAAAGCCACGAAGAATGACACCTCGCCTATGGAAGTTGGAATATAATAGAATTAATCGTCGAGGTAATGTCGTTCCACTTAATGGTTTATGTTTGTAATTTATATATTTCTATTGTGATTTTTGTTTACTAATTATGTAATTGATGATCGTGAAGGTCGTCAAGGCACTACTGACAACCTTCCAAAGGGACTAAAAAGCTATCCCAAACAATTTAGTAGGTTACCCTACTACGAGGACCTACAAATTGTGCATTTGTTTGATCTTATGCATGTTGGAAAGAATATAACAGAGACATTGTGGAAAATACTGGATGGAAGGCGTGACAAAGAAAAAATTGTCAAAATTTGTAATGACATTCATGAATCCAATCATGCACTGATATATTTTAATCTAAAGGGAATCATGGATGTGAACTTGAAAGAATTTTGTACTTAGTTCTTATGGAGAGAATAGTAGTAGTTTACGGTCTAATATCAAATAGAGTTTTCCAATTACAGAAAGTTAATGAATTCTAATAGCTTATATGTTTTGATTGCTGGAGAGCTTCTAGAGCTAAGCAAGAAGACCATTGCACGAGTTATAGCCGCGCGCTCAGGTTTGAAAATTGTATATATTTTAATCTAATGTATATTTTAATCCTTTTGCCATGTCATGTAATATGTCTTGCCTTGTAGCTTATATGTTTTGAAATTGCTGTTAGGCCTTGTAGCTTATATGTTTTGATTGCTAGAGAGCTTCTAGAGCTAAGCAAGAAGCCCATTGCACTAGTCGTAGCCGCGCGCTCAGGCATGAAAATTGTATATTTTTTAATCTAATGTATATTTTAACTAGACTTTTAAAATATTAAAGGATTTAACTAGGTCTAAGAAGATTTGTGTACTTTTGACAATTTTGCTTAGTCACTGAAAGTTGTAGACCGAAGTTTTCATAGCCCAATTTTTGCTTCCTGCGAAGAACGATCATGTCAGATAATATAAGTGAAGAACAAAATAGGGAGACAATCGCTAGATTGTGGTCTAACTTGAAAAGAAAAGGTGATGGAAAATGTTATTGTCCCTGCAAAATTTGTAAGGGCTTAAACCGTAGAAGATTGCTAATCAAAACAGTTAAGAGACATTGTAGGGAGAATGGTCACATTGAAGGGGGGCATGACTATCATCCACTGGTAAGTTGTTCATTATATCATTTTAACAATTTATATACATATGAAATCACTTGATGATGAGTTGAAGATCATGGTTTATTTATGTTAATCAATTTTATATAGGTTGATCTCCCCAGGGAAGTACATGATATGGAGGAACATGGGGGTGCGAATATCCAAGATGAAGATAATGATCCCATGGAAGATGACGATCATGCGCTAGAAAACACAATTGAAGATGATGGTATAAATACATTGATCCATGACACATTTAGTCCAAGCGGATCTGATCATGATGATGATGATAGCCTTGATGTACCTCTACTTGAGAAGGCATACGAGCCCCTATACAAAGACTCCCAAACAACTCTTCTCTCTGCTGTATTGTTGTTGTTGAACTTGAAGGTTATGAATGGTTTATCCAACATAACAATGTCACGTATGTTAAGGTATGTCATATATGTCTTTATAGTTAACAAAGGGTGAATAATGTACCACTAATATTGTTTATATTAACAACTTATATTTTTTGTTGTAGATTGATAGGCGAGTTTTTGTTACCACCATCAAATATTCTACCTCGCTCATATCGAGAATTATCTGCTATTATGAAAGATATTGGAATGGAGTATCAAGCAATACATGCTTGTCCCAATGATCATATTATATATTATAAAGAACATGAATTTGCAACACAATGCCCTGTATGTCATACGAGTAGATATCAAACAGATCGAATAACAAAAAAGGTGCCTCACAAGGTTCTTCGTTACATCCCCATTATTCCACGGATGCGACAATTATTCAGGTGTACTAGCTTGGCACAATTTATGGATTACCATGCACGCAATAGAAGTCGAGATGACATTATTCGAATCCCTGCGGATGGTTCAGCATTTATGCACATAGAGGAAAAGTGGCAACACTTCAAAGAAGAACCTCGTAATCTCAGGCTTTCATTGACAGCGGATGGTGTCAATCCATTTGGAGAGATGAGATCTGTTTGCTCGGTGTGGCCTGTTTTTGTTATCAACAATAACATTCCTCCGTGGATGTTAATAAAGAGGGAGCACATTATGTTGGCAATGATTGTTCCAGGTATTTTATCATTTTATAGTTATTAATTTACATGTACTTACAAATCTTACAGTAAAATGGTCACAATAATTATGTAATGTTACTGTTCATTCAAGTAGGTAAATATCAAGTTAAAGATATGAATGTATATATTGAGCCTCTTATTGACGAGTTGGTGGAGTTATGGAACGGTGTCACTATGTATGACGTGTCTAGACCAATAGGACAAAGACAATTTCAATTCCATGCAATACTTGTATGGACAATACATGATGCCCCAGGGCTAACACATTTTTGTGGTATATTATAGTGAATTCAAGTTGCGCATGATAATTCTAATTATAAAAATCAACATATTTAATAATCCAATTATATCATTATCTTGTAGGTCTTCAAACAAAGGGAAAATTTGCATGTCCAGTTTGTGGTCCAAAGATGAAATCTTGTCATTCAAAAAGTTTAGGAAAGCATGTGTTTGATGAGTACAGACACTTCCTCCACAGGAATCATAAGTATCGAAGTATGGAAAAACATCTTTTCAATGGGAAAGAAGAGACTACATCAAAGCCACGAAGAATGACACCTCGCCTATGGAAGTTGGAATATAATAGAATTAATCGTCGAGGTAATGTCGTTCCACTTAATGGTTTATGTTTGTAATTTATATATTTCTATTGTGATTTTTGTTTACTAATTATGTAATTGATGATCGTGAAGGTCGTCAAGGCACTACTGACAACCTTCCAAAGGGACTAAAAAGCTATCCCAAACAATTTAGTAGGTTACCCTACTACGAGGACCTACAAATTGTGCATTTGTTTGATCTTATGCATGTTGGAAAGAATATAACAGAGACATTGTGGAAAATACTGGATGGAAGGCGTGACAAAGAAAAAATTGTCAAAATTTGTAATGACATTCATGAATCCAATCATGCACTGATATATTTTAATCTAAAGGGAATCATGGATGTGAACTTGAAAGAATTTTGTACTTAGTTCTTATGGAGAGAATAGTAGTAGTTTACGGTCTAATATCAAATAGAGTTTTCCAATTACAGAAAGTTAATGAATTCTAATAGCTTATATGTTTTGATTGCTGGAGAGCTTCTAGAGCTAAGCAAGAAGACCATTGCACGAGTTATAGCCGCGCGCTCAGGTTTGAAAATTGTATATATTTTAATCTAATGTATATTTTAATCCTTTTGCCATGTCATGTAATATGTCTTGCCTTGTAGCTTATATGTTTTGAAATTGCTGTTAGGCCTTGTAGCTTATATGTTTTGATTGCTAGAGAGCTTCTAGAGCTAAGCAAGAAGCCCATTGCACTAGTCGTAGCCGCGCGCTCAGGCATGAAAATTGTATATTTTTTAATCTAATGTATATTTTAACTAGACTTTTAAAATATTAAAGGATTTAACTAGGTCTAAGAAGATTTGTGTACTTTTGACAATTTTGCTTAGTCACTGAAAGTTGTAGACCGAAGTTTTCATAGCCCAATTTTTGCTTCCTGCGAAGAACGATCATGTCAGATAATATAAGTGAAGAACAAAATAGGGAGACAATCGCTAGATTGTGGTCTAACTTGAAAAGAAAAGGTGATGGAAAATGTTATTGTCCCTGCAAAATTTGTAAGGGCTTAAACCGTAGAAGATTGCTAATCAAAACAGTTAAGAGACATTGTAGGGAGAATGGTCACATTGAAGGGGGGCATGACTATCATCCACTGGTAAGTTGTTCATTATATCATTTTAACAATTTATATACATATGAAATCACTTGATGATGAGTTGAAGATCATGGTTTATTTATGTTAATCAATTTTATATAGGTTGATCTCCCCAGGGAAGTACATGATATGGAGGAACATGGGGGTGCGAATATCCAAGATGAAGATAATGATCCCATGGAAGATGACGATCATGCGCTAGAAAACACAATTGAAGATGATGGTATAAATACATTGATCCATGACACATTTAGTCCAAGCGGATCTGATCATGATGATGATGATAGCCTTGATGTACCTCTACTTGAGAAGGCATACGAGCCCCTATACAAAGACTCCCAAACAACTCTTCTCTCTGCTGTATTGTTGTTGTTGAACTTGAAGGTTATGAATGGTTTATCCAACATAACAATGTCACGTATGTTAAGGTATGTCATATATGTCTTTATAGTTAACAAAGGGTGAATAATGTACCACTAATATTGTTTATATTAACAACTTATATTTTTTGTTGTAGATTGATAGGCGAGTTTTTGTTACCACCATCAAATATTCTACCTCGCTCATATCGAGAATTATCTGCTATTATGAAAGATATTGGAATGGAGTATCAAGCAATACATGCTTGTCCCAATGATCATATTATATATTATAAAGAACATGAATTTGCAACACAATGCCCTGTATGTCATACGAGTAGATATCAAACAGATCGAATAACAAAAAAGGTGCCTCACAAGGTTCTTCGTTACATCCCCATTATTCCACGGATGCGACAATTATTCAGGTGTACTAGCTTGGCACAATTTATGGATTACCATGCACGCAATAGAAGTCGAGATGACATTATTCGAATCCCTGCGGATGGTTCAGCATTTATGCACATAGAGGAAAAGTGGCAACACTTCAAAGAAGAACCTCGTAATCTCAGGCTTTCATTGACAGCGGATGGTGTCAATCCATTTGGAGAGATGAGATCTGTTTGCTCGGTGTGGCCTGTTTTTGTTATCAACAATAACATTCCTCCGTGGATGTTAATAAAGAGGGAGCACATTATGTTGGCAATGATTGTTCCAGGTATTTTATCATTTTATAGTTATTAATTTACATGTACTTACAAATCTTACAGTAAAATGGTCACAATAATTATGTAATGTTACTGTTCATTCAAGTAGGTAAATATCAAGTTAAAGATATGAATGTATATATTGAGCCTCTTATTGACGAGTTGGTGGAGTTATGGAACGGTGTCACTATGTATGACGTGTCTAGACCAATAGGACAAAGACAATTTCAATTCCATGCAATACTTGTATGGACAATACATGATGCCCCAGGGCTAACACATTTTTGTGGTATATTATAGTGAATTCAAGTTGCGCATGATAATTCTAATTATAAAAATCAACATATTTAATAATCCAATTATATCATTATCTTGTAGGTCTTCAAACAAAGGGAAAATTTGCATGTCCAGTTTGTGGTCCAAAGATGAAATCTTGTCATTCAAAAAGTTTAGGAAAGCATGTGTTTGATGAGTACAGACACTTCCTCCACAGGAATCATAAGTATCGAAGTATGGAAAAACATCTTTTCAATGGGAAAGAAGAGACTACATCAAAGCCACGAAGAATGACACCTCGCCTATGGAAGTTGGAATATAATAGAATTAATCGTCGAGGTAATGTCGTTCCACTTAATGGTTTATGTTTGTAATTTATATATTTCTATTGTGATTTTTGTTTACTAATTATGTAATTGATGATCGTGAAGGTCGTCAAGGCACTACTGACAACCTTCCAAAGGGACTAAAAAGCTATCCCAAACAATTTAGTAGGTTACCCTACTACGAGGACCTACAAATTGTGCATTTGTTTGATCTTATGCATGTTGGAAAGAATATAACAGAGACATTGTGGAAAATACTGGATGGAAGGCGTGACAAAGAAAAAATTGTCAAAATTTGTAATGACATTCATGAATCCAATCATGCACTGATATATTTTAATCTAAAGGGAATCATGGATGTGAACTTGAAAGAATTTTGTACTTAGTTCTTATGGAGAGAATAGTAGTAGTTTACGGTCTAATATCAAATAGAGTTTTCCAATTACAGAAAGTTAATGAATTCTAATAGCTTATATGTTTTGATTGCTGGAGAGCTTCTAGAGCTAAGCAAGAAGACCATTGCACGAGTTATAGCCGCGCGCTCAGGTTTGAAAATTGTATATATTTTAATCTAATGTATATTTTAATCCTTTTGCCATGTCATGTAATATGTCTTGCCTTGTAGCTTATATGTTTTGAAATTGCTGTTAGGCCTTGTAGCTTATATGTTTTGATTGCTAGAGAGCTTCTAGAGCTAAGCAAGAAGCCCATTGCACTAGTCGTAGCCGCGCGCTCAGGCATGAAAATTGTATATTTTTTAATCTAATGTATATTTTAACTAGACTTTTAAAATATTAAAGGATTTAACTAGGTCTAAGAAGATTTGTGTACTTTTGACAATTTTGCTTAGTCACTGAAAGTTGTAGACCGAAGTTTTCATAGCCCAATTTTTGCTTCCTGCGAAGAACGATCATGTCAGATAATATAAGTGAAGAACAAAATAGGGAGACAATCGCTAGATTGTGGTCTAACTTGAAAAGAAAAGGTGATGGAAAATGTTATTGTCCCTGCAAAATTTGTAAGGGCTTAAACCGTAGAAGATTGCTAATCAAAACAGTTAAGAGACATTGTAGGGAGAATGGTCACATTGAAGGGGGGCATGACTATCATCCACTGGTAAGTTGTTCATTATATCATTTTAACAATTTATATACATATGAAATCACTTGATGATGAGTTGAAGATCATGGTTTATTTATGTTAATCAATTTTATATAGGTTGATCTCCCCAGGGAAGTACATGATATGGAGGAACATGGGGGTGCGAATATCCAAGATGAAGATAATGATCCCATGGAAGATGACGATCATGCGCTAGAAAACACAATTGAAGATGATGGTATAAATACATTGATCCATGACACATTTAGTCCAAGCGGATCTGATCATGATGATGATGATAGCCTTGATGTACCTCTACTTGAGAAGGCATACGAGCCCCTATACAAAGACTCCCAAACAACTCTTCTCTCTGCTGTATTGTTGTTGTTGAACTTGAAGGTTATGAATGGTTTATCCAACATAACAATGTCACGTATGTTAAGGTATGTCATATATGTCTTTATAGTTAACAAAGGGTGAATAATGTACCACTAATATTGTTTATATTAACAACTTATATTTTTTGTTGTAGATTGATAGGCGAGTTTTTGTTACCACCATCAAATATTCTACCTCGCTCATATCGAGAATTATCTGCTATTATGAAAGATATTGGAATGGAGTATCAAGCAATACATGCTTGTCCCAATGATCATATTATATATTATAAAGAACATGAATTTGCAACACAATGCCCTGTATGTCATACGAGTAGATATCAAACAGATCGAATAACAAAAAAGGTGCCTCACAAGGTTCTTCGTTACATCCCCATTATTCCACGGATGCGACAATTATTCAGGTGTACTAGCTTGGCACAATTTATGGATTACCATGCACGCAATAGAAGTCGAGATGACATTATTCGAATCCCTGCGGATGGTTCAGCATTTATGCACATAGAGGAAAAGTGGCAACACTTCAAAGAAGAACCTCGTAATCTCAGGCTTTCATTGACAGCGGATGGTGTCAATCCATTTGGAGAGATGAGATCTGTTTGCTCGGTGTGGCCTGTTTTTGTTATCAACAATAACATTCCTCCGTGGATGTTAATAAAGAGGGAGCACATTATGTTGGCAATGATTGTTCCAGGTATTTTATCATTTTATAGTTATTAATTTACATGTACTTACAAATCTTACAGTAAAATGGTCACAATAATTATGTAATGTTACTGTTCATTCAAGTAGGTAAATATCAAGTTAAAGATATGAATGTATATATTGAGCCTCTTATTGACGAGTTGGTGGAGTTATGGAACGGTGTCACTATGTATGACGTGTCTAGACCAATAGGACAAAGACAATTTCAATTCCATGCAATACTTGTATGGACAATACATGATGCCCCAGGGCTAACACATTTTTGTGGTATATTATAGTGAATTCAAGTTGCGCATGATAATTCTAATTATAAAAATCAACATATTTAATAATCCAATTATATCATTATCTTGTAGGTCTTCAAACAAAGGGAAAATTTGCATGTCCAGTTTGTGGTCCAAAGATGAAATCTTGTCATTCAAAAAGTTTAGGAAAGCATGTGTTTGATGAGTACAGACACTTCCTCCACAGGAATCATAAGTATCGAAGTATGGAAAAACATCTTTTCAATGGGAAAGAAGAGACTACATCAAAGCCACGAAGAATGACACCTCGCCTATGGAAGTTGGAATATAATAGAATTAATCGTCGAGGTAATGTCATTCCACTTAATGGTTTATGTTTGTAATTTATATATTTCTATTGTGATTTTTGTTTACTAATTATGTAATTGATGATCGTGAAGGTCGTCAAGGCACTACTGACAACCTTCCAAAGGGACTAAAAAGCTATCCCAGACAATTTAGTAGGTTACCCTACTACGAGGACCTACAAATTGTGCATTTGTTTAATCTTATGCATGTTGGAAAGAATATAACAGAGACATTGTGG
Source organism: Chamaecyparis obtusa (assembly GCA_027943335.1). Classification (NCBI taxonomy): domain Eukaryota; kingdom Viridiplantae; phylum Streptophyta; class Pinopsida; order Cupressales; family Cupressaceae; genus Chamaecyparis; species Chamaecyparis obtusa. Next base: position 941,338 of record BSBK01004260.1, read on the forward strand.
AAAATACTGGATGGAAGGCGTGACAAAGAAAAAATTGTCAAAATTTGTAATGACATTCATGAATCCAATCATGCACTGAAGAATTTCATTCACTCAAATAGCAATAGAGATCAGATTAATATAAGTGCCCTTCCTTGGTTATTAACGGAGCAGCAAAGTGATGCCATAAAAGAAGTCATACGAAAAATTTGATTTCCCACAGGATTTGCTGGGAACATAAGCAATCTCATATCAAAAAAAAGTGAATTTGGGCCAGGGCTCAAAACGCATGATTGGCATACTTTCATCAAGGTAAGTTATGTTCTTCTGTATTTACAATATATTCATAAACTACGTGTACTATTCAATATGTTATGTTAGAAAATAATGAAATGATTGGTTTATAATTACTATAGTACGTGCTACCTCTATCTCTCCCAGAGCACTTCAACAATAACATCAAATAAGTGATATATGATCTTGGAAAATACATGAGGTAAGCAGTAATATCTGTTCACTTTGTTGTATATATTTATTATATTCGCGATTTGTTTTTCTTGCTATGTAATCTATTGTATATTATTTTGTAAAGTCTCGTATTTATATATTTTTTGTGACTTGAATCTCTTAATGTAGGTGGTTGTCATCTAAAGAAATCCATAAAGAAGATATAAACTATTGGAAGAGAAGAATTCCTCATTTATTGTGTGAAATGCAAAAGTGTCTACCTCCAACTTTTTTCAATGCACAAGAACACTACCTCATACACCAAGTTGAGGAGATTGAATTGTGTGGACCTGCACACACTAGGTCAATGTGGATGGTTGAGAGGCACTTGAAATCTTTGAAGGCTTTGGTTCGACAAAGAGCACATCCTGAGGGTTCTATGGTAGAGGGATACATGGTATACTAGACTATGGTGTACATTACTGAATATCTTCCTAAGTTTGCTTCAAATATCCATGTAGATCGCATTTGGGATCTCGACCCTTTTAAAAAATTCAAAGGGGAGTACTTGATGGGGAAAGGTAGATTGAGGAAAGTGACAGGTAATAAATTATAAGATGTTATTGTAATAAATTATTTCTTAATCTTCAAAATAAATCGGTTGTAAGTCGTCTATTTTTTTTTTGTATAGTTGCTCGAGAGCGGGATGCACTACATTTGTATATTGCAAACAATCTTGATTGGATGACGGTATGGATTGAACGATGTCAACATTCTGGTCACACATTAACATGGGAAGGTGTATCTTCATTGGTTAAAGAAGCTCATCGTAATGGAGATTCTAATGTTACGCAAAGGGAAATAGATTTAGCATATGGTTTAAGAGATTTCCAGGTACGTACAAAATTATTAATCACCCGTATGTTTATCAACTCACGATATAATAATTTTGACATGTTTCACATATTATTGCAGGTTAAACACCACAAGGGTATGTTCTGTAATGGTCAAAAATTTCGCGTCAAAGTGTTGGATGACACGAAGAAAACTTGTGATTCTGGAATAACTGCAGTCTTTCAAGTGACTAATATTTCATTTAGAAATGACTTAGATCCTCAAGAGTCTAAAAATCAATACTATGGCATTTTGGATGATATACTTGAGTGTGACTTTAGTTCCTTCAAATTAGTACTCTTCATTGTCAAATGGTACAGGCTACGACTTAATCCAAATGATCCTAATAGAACTGTTATTGAACATGATAATGGATTTACAATGGTTAATACAAGGTCGTTTGAGCCAGTTGGGGATGAGCCCTATGTTCTTCTAAGCCAATGTGAGCAGGTATTTTACTCAGAGGTTTCACATAAACCGGGTTGGTCATTTGTTGTTAGACATGAACCGAGAGGAAGGCCGATAAAGTATAATGCGATGGAAGAAGAAGATACTGAAGAAGTAGAAGATGATGTAGATGATGATCACGATCGAAAATTATTGGATGATGTTCCTGAGACAAATTTTCATGAAGAAGAAGAAGAAGATGATGCTGCTACTGATGATGATGATGAAGATGATGTTGATGTTGATGATGATGATGTTGATGATGACGACAACGACGACAACGACGACGACGATGACGATGATGATGATGACGATGACGAGGATGATGATGATGATGATGATGATGATGATGATGATGATGAGGATGATGATGATGAAATTTAAAGGTATGCCATCAATCCTTAATGTATTTAATATTCATTTCTTGATAGAAATATATTTGTCTTAAATGGTTACATAGTTTATTCATTATCTATTTAAAAGCTATAAGTGTTATAATGTGTATGTTTTAATGTTTTTAATTTTTATGTGATGCTTATGATGGATGTGATTATGATTATGATGTGATTATGCTCATGATAATTGAATTACATTTGCAGGAAATTGAACCCCTTTCAAGAGCATCCCGCACAGTCTCATGGATCGACAGGTATAAGTCAATACACCTTATAGAAAGTCTATTTAATACACTTATCAATAGTAAGATTGATGTCTTCTAAGATCTCTCCCATTTGCAGGTACCAGCAAATAGGTATTTGTCAGAAGTGTCTTCCTCGAGTGAGGGAAATATAGGAATAGAAGAGGAAAGTGAGACATGCAGTTTATCTAGAATAGGGAGACTAACTAGAGGTCAAAGGACTAGAAGGAAATTCAATAAACACATGAAATTTTTCCTTGCTCAAGGGGGGTCATGTTCTTATGATGATGAGACGAAAGGCGACATCGAGGTGCCCTTGAGGTACCAACATCTACAGAAACATTGGGTACCCAAGGAACTTCCTCCAATAAACACTGATTTTTGTGTTAATGAGAGGATATATCGCATAGCACCATCATCATTACATGGTTTGGGCCTATTTTCTATGGATGGCATAAAGATGTCTTACAACAAAGTTTCTGAATTGATGGAGTATGTTGGACCATGTTACGATTACAAAAGTTGGATGCATATTGTTCAATATAAAAAAAGTATGCGTAGGTATGCACTCTCGGCAAATTATATACAACAGCAAGACAATAATCAAAGTAAAAGTGTGGCTATATACATTGATGGAAGGCCAAAAGCAACAGGGAATATTGCAGGTTTTATAAATAGTACACGACCTGGGTCAACTATAAAGCAACCCAATTGCATATTTGAGGCGCGCAAGGGAAATCATGTATTCATCTGTGCGATAAAATCAATACGTGCAGGGGAAGAGCTGCTTATTGATTACAATTTGAACCGCATAGATACAAACGAGGCTACTATCATGGGGGTGGTACATACTATTAAACCAACTTCTAATCAATGACTCCAACATACCATTTAGTTATTAAATTTTTGGCTAACATTTTTATACTTGATCTTTTGACATAGGGGCACAATATGGAGCAACCGCCCGAAGGTGATGGTGACGATATTCCTAGCTCATCTACACATGAGCAGGTAAAACTCATTGTAATTATGCAAACTAGATAGAAGCAAAATGTTATTTTTTTTAATGTTATTTTCTTCATTGTTTTGGAGTAATTTTGATAATACTAATACTATTGTTGTCACAGAGGGCCGGTGGTCGGAGAGAGGGAAAGCAACCTGCAGTCCCTCAGGAGTCCCCCCTTGTGGACCCTTTTTTTATTGATTTAGCAGAGACCGATGACCCGATCAGTTCCATTAAAAAGCTGCTAAAGAAAATTGGGAAAGAACTTCTACGTTTGGTATCCATACATCCTCAGACTCAGGAAATAAAAGACAGGGCAGCTGAGTTGTTGCGCACTTCTGAAAACTTTAAAGTAAGTATTAATGAAATTTTTAATTATTACAAGAGTTCAATAATGGTTTTTATGTTATGCTCTTTTATGACATTAATTAAAATATGGATGCATTGTCTTTACAGAGTTATTTGCGTAATTTTGAACCCCATTCCCATGATGAGGCCGTTATTGCAAGTGGTTCAGGTAGATCACATGTTCCATTCCCCACTTGTGTTTTCCATTGAATATATATAGGAATGATCATAATCATTGACAATACATGCTCGAACAATCTTTTTTTTTAATGCTCTAACAATCTTGTCCATGCTAGTCCACGCGTTCTATATTTATGCATGCTCTAACAATTTTATTCTTCAGCTCCTTTCCATGATGATATGACAACGCCGCCTCCATCCAGGACAGCCACAAATGTCTTGCCGACTGCCATGTCAACAACACACAGCCTAAATGCACCAACTGTTGCACCATCTACTGGTACACAAATCCCTCTTCTTCTCTCTTTTGTTATGTGTTTAAGTGTTATGTGTTTACGATGTAGATCCCTTGATTGTGTTTGTGCCATGGGTGCTCTGCACCAATTTATTTCCCTTGAAGTATTATTTCTTGGAGGCATTTGATAATGGTTTTCATTTTTTGCAATAGGAGATGCAACAAGTCCCGATGCAACATCATTTCCTGGATGTTCCCATGTTCCTAGTACAGGAACGGTGAAGGATTGCGTATTGATCATCAGTGACGATGAAGGCGTTCCCTTAAAAGTATCCAAACTTCCAGGTACTTTAAAGTTATTATTATTCTATAGTGATATAATAGTAATTTAGTTTTTGATCACTCTTCATCGACTAATGATCCCATGATTATTTTGTAGGGAATGATATTTTTTGGCGAAAACTTGGTGACGAGTGTTTGCGGATATTCGGGCCCACCATACGTACATGGTGGAACATCATATCCTAACTAAAACCCCAAACCACTATTTTGATTTCATATCATTGCTAGAATAGTTTTCCTTTTCATCAATTTCTTGAACTATATTAAAGGTAGCTTCTCTTCATTTATGAGTCTAACATGTTTTTTTTTACTTAAAAGGTGGAATAACCAAGATAAAAAGTTGAAGGATGATCTTGTACATAGTATGACCCAGCTTTTTGGACCTCGTGCATTTGAGAGAAACAAGCTCCTTGAAAGAGCTGGTTTATGTTTGAAGTATATTAGGGACCAGTACAGGAAATATTTAGAGGTTAACCCAAGGCACGAGCGTCCGCCCTGTGTTCTTGAGGCTAAGTGGCAGGGTTTGATTTTGGATGGAAAGTATAAAGCCGACATGAAAAAAGGAATTACGCCAGTAGAGAGTAGAGCAAGGTATGTGATACTTTTGAGAATGTAATTATGTACTAATTAACCTCTAAATTTTTCCTATACTGGTCTCTAACATATTTCAAACTTTTCATAGATTGCCTGACACATCAAAGGCAACAAAGGCAAGATTAGAAAAGCACGGGACACACAAGCTCGGCTCTGGTGGTTTTTCCAAACTTCAAGCACGAGTTGTAAGTATTAGTAAATGAAAACTTGTATCAATTTTTTTATATATTGCAAGGAAATTTTTTTTGATCAAACAATGCAAGTAAAATTCACCATACCAAGAAAAAATGTAGGGGTCAGAGTTCAATAGATGCCTCAAAGAAGAGGACAAGAGAATTGGCTTCCAACAAGGCTATAGAGTCGTGGCTGAACGGCTACGAGCTGAAATCAGTGTGCAAGGTTCAAATAATGATGCATCTGAGCCATAGGTAAATAAGCTAAATGAAATTTATTTCAAATTGAATACTTTACCAATTAGTCTATTTGATGTTAAGTTCTAATATAAAGTGAGTATATCTGTTTTAAGAAAGCAATGATAACAATGTGTAGGATATTGGAATGCAGCCTGACAATCCTTCTACACAATCTATGCATAATGAAGGTTCGCATGATGTGCATCCTAGTGGTGGAGGTATACATTTGCTATTAAAATTTTTATATGTAATTACAATTGGTGTTTGGATTAATGTAACATTTTGTATAGCAACTGTAGAGGATCGAGGGGTCGGTGCTCATGAGCATGTTGAGGTTGAGTCTAGACAAAATGATGTGGCCAGATCAGGTAATTAAAGAGCGCCACAGTTATGTTCTTTAAAATAATTAAATACTTGTAACAATTATAATTAAATATTTTAAATTTAACTCTTTTATTTGTTATTGTAGAGGACTCCCCTTTGCAGCAGCATAGGAATTTGAGATCATCAATAACAAAGAACAAAACAACTGATGAGGGGGGTATTGATGATAACACTGATGCTCCTCTTAGAGCTTACATAGAAAAAAAAATTAGAAAGAGAAAAAAGAAATGATTGTCATCTAAATACCTTAATTGATAATGACTGAATTTTATGTCTCAATGAATTTAATTATGTGCTAATGAATGTTCATGAATTATGTGTTTATTTTCATATTGATGAATGTTGTGTGTTAACGAATCTAATGTGTTAATGAATGTTATCATGTGATATTGATTGAATGTTACATTTTATTAATAATTGAAAGAATGAATGAATGTTAGATGTTAACGGGGAATGTAGAGTGATGTTAGGGGGAGGGGGGTGGGGCCAAATGAGCTTCCACCTTCATGTGGTTGGCCCTGTTTAGTAGAGAATATTAAACTATATTCTCGAAACAAAGTGAAGCTCAATAAGATACTAAATGAGTCAAAATGGTTATCAAGGTCCTCTATCCATAAGATACTTGTAGTCAAAATGGTTATTAATAAGATACTTGTAGTCAAAATGGTTATCTAGGTCCTCTATCCATTCCATAAGTTCTTCACCATTCAAACTTCCTCCATAACAAGGAATGTGCTCTAGGTTAGTCATGAAGCCTAGCATGGACTCTCTGTCAGATAGAGCCACTATTTCAGAGCCTTTTCTGTGCATTTCCTTCAAGCACTGTACAGTGTACGGATGTGAAAGGGAGGGCAGACCAGTGTGGAAGTTAGAGTATTTATATCTTATGCTTTGAGAGTTTATTTGGTAGATTCAAGACACCTTATATCAAAGTTATTCCTTTTTCTTATCTGTTGTTCTGTCAAACCCTCATTTTTTGGGTTATTGCATTCAAATGGCCTTAACTTGCAAATAAACCATAGGATATCCTCTGTTCTTTGTAAAATGCAAGTTAAGGGGGTTTATTTTCATATTTTAAAAGCTTTGGAATAGGATACTAAGCCAGAGAATTTCAAGAGCAAGCCCTAGGTCAAGAATCTCAATGTTCTTGACTAGGAGTTGATGGATTATGCAAGATCAAAGGGTAGCGGCAAGTAAAGGACCTCAAACCTTGTTGAATCTAGATCTTTAGAGCATGGTGGACATCTTCAAACTCTGATCTTGGTTTCATGCACCCATTTTCAATGCCTTGTTTTGGAACCCACACCCAAAGGCATGCATTAGGTCTGCGGACTCAATAAGGACATTGATATGCTGGAGTGGAGTCAAGGTCTGGGAGTTGGAGGATTGTTAGAACATCAAAAAGGGTACTCAAAAAACATATAAGTTCATAAGGTCCTTTGTCAAATTGAAGAGTTATTGCTACAGAACAGGTTTTGGAGACCTACTAGAGTCACTAGGTCTATTTGGACCCGTTTGGACCACGACACACAGTAGCATCTACAGAGAAGAAGTTTGGTATGCAATGGTCTTGAAACCTCCTGAGAAATTCTTGGTATGCATTTGTGTGGTGCAAAAGCTTCGTTGAAAGAGAAAAAGAAGAAAAGAATAGAAATGATTTTTTTTCTTTTTATGTCATATACTGTAACCAGCTACTTATAACTTGCAAAAATTATTATAACCATTTGAAATTGAAACTTAGTTTAATGTGAAACTGAGAACTGCTTTATTAGAGCTTTCTGTGATTTAGATTTAGACATCAAGAACATTGTTTGCCTAATATTGTGATTAATGTTTATTTATTAATATCTCATACTGACAAACAATTGATAATTATAGGGAAAACGTCATTGGGGGTCTTTAAGGATCCACCAGAAGCCAAGGAGAAAATGTATTCAAATGCTAAAGATGGTGTAACAGTCCTTACAGCTGTTGAACCTTGCTGTGTAGATCATCTCTGATTCTCCAAGTTCAATAGTACTGTGGTATTCCTTTGGATACTTCTAATGGTAAATTTCAGACATCAAGTTCTTTTCGTATGAAACTACTACATTTGTAATCTGTAGTTTTAAACTTTTAGTCTATAAATGTTCATCAGCTTTAGTTCATATGCTGCCATTTCAAGTATGATTAATAAAGTTACCTTTATCACAGGATGAAAGTGAGCAGTCAGCATACTGGTACGGAGCTGGCAGCATTGATACGGTGACTAGGGCATCATTTAATGGTGGTATTGTGTTTTCCCATATTTAGGGCATCGACCTTTTGAAGCATTGCCTTCATCTTTCTTAAGTCTGAGTTTTAAGTTTGTTTATCTCTCTCGGCACTGTTGAAAATACAAATGACAACATTCTTGTTTGTTTTGCCCTTATATCCCGATGTGATTTCGCGGAGGGTTACGGCGCTGTTGAAAACACAAATGAAAACACAAATCCCTTGTGTAATTGCCACTTAAAGGAGGACAGTCACTGTAAAGACAACATGATAATGTACACTTATAGTGAGTGTACATTATCATGTTGTCTTTCGAGTGACTATCCTCATTTGTTGAAGAAGAAAAGCATTAATGTGGCTGAATAGCAATACATTCAAGTGGCAATCACACAAGGGACAGTCACTGTGAGATGTCCTCATTTGTGACTATCCTTACAGTGAGTGTACATTATCATGTTGTCTTTAGAGTGACTGTCCTCATTTGTTGAAGAAGAAAAGCATTAATGTGGTTCAATAGCAATACATTCAAGTGGAAATTACACAAGGGACAATCGATCACTGTGAGATGTCCTCATGTGTGACTATCCTTGTCACAAATGAGGACATCTCACAATGACTGTCCCTTGTGTAATTCAAGTGGCAATTACACAAGGGACAGTCACTGTGAGATGTCCTCATTTGTGACTGTCCTTACAATGAGTGTACATTATCATGTTGTCTTTAGAGTGACTGTCCTCATTTGTTGAAGAAGAAAAGCATTAATGTGGTTCAATAGCAATACATTCAAGTGGCAATTACACAAGGGACAATCGATCACTGTGAGATGTCCTCACATGTGACTATCCTTGTCACAAATGAGGACATCTCACAATGACTGTCCCTTCTGTAATTGCCACTTGAATGAGGACAGTCACTGTAAAGACAACATGATAATGTACACATACAATGAGTGTACATTATCATGTTGTCTTTACAGTGGCTGTCCTCATGTTGTATATTCTTCTCTGTAGATGCTACTATGTGCTAGGGAACTTCTTAGAACTGTTGGTATATTCTTACAACTTGTTACACCTGGGATATTCTTCTTTGTAGATGCTATTGTGTGCCGTGGTCCAAACAGGCCCATAAATGTGGTTGAATAGCAATACATTCAAGTGGCAATTACACAAGGGACAGTCATTGTGAGATGTCCTCATGTGTGACTGTCCTTTTCACAAATGAGGACATCTCACAGTGACTGTCCCTTGTGTAATTTCCACTTGAAGGAAAAAAGCATTAATGTGGTTCAATAGCAATGTATTCAAGCGGCAATTACACAAGGGATAATCACTCTGAGATTTCCTCATTTGTGACTATCCTTACAGTGAGTGTACATTATCATGTTGTCTTTACAGTGACTATCCTCATTTGTTGAAGGAAAAAAGCATTAATGTGGTTCAATAGTGATGCAGAGTAGTCAGGGCTTTTAGAATATACAAATATACATCCTTAACTCTCATTCCACCAAGGAAGAAGGAATTCCAATGGTTGAAACATGAGTTAAGGTCTTTACATCAGTCAAACCCTAAAAATGAGGGTTTGTAAACAATGCACAGAAAATTTGAAATAACTTAGATATAAAACAAAGAGAATCAATCAAACCAACTTCCAAAGCATCAGATGTCACTATTACAACTTCCAGGAAAATTTTATCATCCAACCACCCTCCGTACAGCCGTACAGAGTTCGTTTTTCACCAGAAATGCACTAAAACAGGGTTCTTTTTATTTTTTATGAAAGCAAAATGATTACAATACTGGTTCTCTGTCTGTCTTCGACCATTTGAAGCCTAAAATAGGCTCTCCAAACGTTGGTTCAACCATCTAGGTGGTTAGAATAGTTTATCCAACAAATGTCAACTTTGCTAAGCAACTTTTAAAGTTGCATTACAACTTTGCAAACAACTTTGCTGAGAAGGTTAAAAATGTGTTGTGAAACTTTAGGAACCTTATTAAAGTTATTTTGGACCTTCAAACTTCTTAACAACATCTAAAAGACACCTAATAAACACTTACTATGCTCATTTCATCCAAGGACTCAAAAGATGCCCAAGGTTTATAAGTCACCAAGGGGTCTTGTGTCCAACAAGTGGATGTTTATAAGGAGATAAAATCAATCCTTAATATTTATTACAAACCAAGAAAACATCTAAAACTCCTATTCTAATTTATTGTCATTCAAGAAGACTCTGATTTGTCATTCAAAAAGACTCTGATTTGTCAATCAAAAGGACCTTTCACCAGTCAATCCTTCAAAGCTCCAAGGTGAAAATCTTATGTTCCAATTGATAGGATTTGACTCCTTGGCTTCATGGCAACTTCCTTCAATCATGGTGTCTTTGGCTTGCATTAGGGATGCCCCTGCATCAAATAGCAATGCATTCAAGTGGCAATTACACAAGGGACAGTACATGCCCATTAAAGTTGGTGTTTTGTTATCCAGCATGACAATGGAGACAACATACTCTGTGTCAATTTTACTGATCAAATTTCCCTCCGCCAGGCAAAGCAACAATCTGGGTATGATAAGGTGAAATTTTGTAGTCCTTTTGGGTATGATAACAGTTCCAGTTTCCAATAAGATGGTTCATTTTTATAATCTAGCTTCAATTTCTCTTGTGAAAATATTTTTTTCATTTTATGGGTGGTAAAATATAATTATTATGCTAGAGGTGTGTACTTATGGATGATAATGAAACAAAATGATAAGATTTAAGAATCTTGTTTTTTTTTTAAATAGCAATTTAAGTTTCCTTCTATTATAAATTACTGTTTTTCTATTTTTTAATGTATCTTTCCAAATCTTTTATATCAATTTTATTTATGAAATATAAATATATTAATAATGTTTTAGTGTTTTTAGGATTAGTTTATATCAATTCTATGTATCATCATTCGTCATTCAATTGTCAGTATTATTAATTTAGACTGTGCAATTGTAGAACTACTCGAATATGGGTTGGATGGATACTCAAGCAGGGGAACCCTCCTCAAATATCTCAAGCAGTGAACTTGGAAAAATGTGTCCTGAAGGAACCCTTTCCATCAGAGAGATAAAAGTACAAACAAGTAAAAGAAGCAGGCTCTGCAAATATGTTTTTGAGAAGAAAAATGATAGATTATTCGAGTATGGTTCATGAGGTATATCTAAAAAGACATTTTTTTTCTTATTATAATAAAAGAGGAAGTTGTGAATGTCAAAGTTGAGTGAAATAAAAATTATTTTCATCAAATTTTGTTAGGCTTGCTTTTGGGAATAGTTTCTTACAATATTGCTATTAAGATTTTTATTGTGTAGTTTTTAGATTAGGTTTATAAAATTATATTTCATGAGTAGTGATTCATATTAATCAATTAACGATACTTTTGGAAGGTATTTTCAATGTGTCAAATTTTGATATTTTTACAAGAATTAGATTGTGTAATTTTTTTAATTAAAGTCATTGACTAATATTTCATAAATAATACTTCTCATGAATCCATCTCTTATAAGATTGAATAGTCTATTTAGGAAGTATTTCTGATAGTATGTCAAATTATGATATTACTATTACCATTAGATTGCATGGCTTTGAAGTCAACCTCGTTGACCCATATTCTTCTCTGTAGATGCTACTATGTGCTAGGGAACTTCTTAGAACTGTTGGTATATTCTTACAACTTGTTACACCTGGGATATTCTTCTCTGTAGATGCTACTATGTGCCGCGGTCCAAACGGGCCCATAAATGTGGTTGAATAGCAATACATTCAAGTGGCAATTACACAAGGGACAGTCACTATGAGATGTCCTCATGTGTGACTGTCCTTGTCACAAATGAGGACATCTCACAATGACTGTCCCTTGTGTAATTTCCACTTGAATGAGGACAGTCACTGTAAAGACAACATGATAATGTACACATACAATGAGTGTACATTATAATGTTGTCTTTACAGTGGCTGCCCTCATGTTGTATATTCTTCTCTGTAGATGCTACTATGTGCTAGGGAACTTCTTAGAACTGTTGGTATATTCTTACAACTTGTTACACCTGGGATATTCTTCTCTGTAGATGCTACTGTGTGCTGTGGTCCAAACGGGCCCATAAATGTGGTTGAATAGCAATACATTCAAGTGGCAATTACACAAGGGACAGTCACTGTGAGATGTCCTCATGTGTGACTGTCCTTGTCACAAATGAGGACATCTCACAGTGACTGTCCCTTGTGTAATTGCCACTTGAATGAGGACAGTCACTGTAAAGACAACATGATAATGTACACAAGTACCGTGAAGGTAGTTGCAAGTTACGGCTATTTCATTGCATACCCGAAACAATGAAGATGTTATGGTCCACAAAATGTTTGTGCTTGAAAGATGAACAAATAAAATTAAACTTCTAAATAACCAAAGCCTCTAACAATAAATTCAACACAGATATGTCCTCATTTCTGGGTATTTTAGCTCTGTAACAGCTGAATACCAGATTACATAATAATGACAAAATAAAAATAAACCCAACGTACTCAGAAATTGTAGCTGTGATTTCGCGGAGGGAATCTCTCTCGGCACTGTTGAAAATACAAATGACAACGTTTCTCTACATTATCATGTTGCCTTTACAGTGACTGTCCCTTGTGTAATTTCCACTTGAAGGAGGACAGTCACTGTAAAGACAACATGATAATGTACACTTACAGCCCGTGTACATTATCATGTTGTCTTTAGAGTGACTATCCTCATTTGTTGAAGAAGAAAAGCATTAATGTGGCTGAATAGCAATACATTCAAGTGGCAATCACACAAGGGACAGTCACTGTGAGATGTCCTCATTTGTGACTGTCCTTACAGTGAGTGTACATTATCATGTTGTCTTTAGAGTGACTGTCCTCATTTGTTGAAGAAGAAAAGCATTAATGTGGTTCAATAGCAATACATTCAAGTGGCAATAACACAAGGGACAATCGATCACTGTGAGATGTCCTCATGTGTGACTATCCTTGTCACAAATGAGGACATCTCACAATGACTGTCCCTTGTGTAATTCAAGTGGAAATTACACAAGGGACAGTCACTGTGAGATGTCCTCATTTGTGACTGTCCTTACAATGAGTGTACATTATCATGTTGTCTTTAGAGTGACTGTCCTCATTTGTTGAAGAAGAAAAGCATTAATGTGGTTCAATAGCAATACATTCAAGTGGCAATTACACAAGGGACAATCGATCACTGTGAGATGTCCTCGTGTGTGACTATCCTTGTCACAAATGAGGACATCTCACAATGACTGTCCCTTCTGTAATTGCCACTTGAATGAGGACAGTCACTGTAAAGACAACATGATAATGTACACATACAATGAGTGTACATTATCATGTTGTCTTTACAGTGGCTGCCCTCATGTTGTATATTCTTCTCTGTAGATGCTACTATGTGCTAGGGAACTTCTTAGAACTGTTGGTATATTCTTACAACTTGTTACACCTGGGATATTCTTCTCTGTAGATGCTATTGTGTTCTATGGTCCAAACGGGCCCATAAATGTGGTTGAATAGAAATACATTCAAGTGGCAATTACACAAGGGACAGTCACTGTGAGATGTCCTCATGTGTGACTGTCCTTGTCACAAATGAGGACATCTCACAGTGACTGTCCCTTGTGTAATTGCCAATTGAATGAGGACAGTCACTGTAAAGACAACATGATAATGTACACAAGTACCATGAAGGTAGTTGCAAGTTACGGCTATTTCATTGCATACCCAAAACAATGAAGATGTTATGGTCCACAAAATGTTTGTGCTTGAAAGATGAACAAATAAAATTAAACTTCTAAATAACCAAAGCCGCTAACAATAAATTCAACACAGATATGTCCTCATTTCTGGGTATTTTAGCTCTGTAACAGCTGAATACCAGATTACATAATAATGACAAAAGAAAAATAAACCCAACGTACTCAGAAATTGTAGCTGTGATTTCGCGGAGGGAATCTCTCTCGGCACTGTTGAAAATACAAATGACAACGTTTCTCTACATTATCATGTTGCCTTTACAGTGACTGTCCCTTGTGTAATTGCCACTTGAAGGAGGACAGTCACTGTAAAGACAACATGATAATGTACACTTACAGCCCGCGTACATTATCATGTTGTCTTTAGAGTGACTATCCTCATTTGTTGAAGAAGAAAAGCATTAATGTGGCTGAATAGCAATACATTCAAGTGGAAATTACACAAGGGACAGTCACTGTGAGATGTCCTCATTTGTGACTATCCTTACAGTGAGTGTACATTATCATGTTGTCTTTAAAGTGACTGTCCTCATTTGTTGAAGGAAAAAAGCATTAATGTGGTTCATTAGCAATGTATTCCCAGCATCTGTACCTGCATCTCTCTTATATACTACAAATTACTTGCCATCAGAAATTGTAGTTCCCTCACGTGACATTGATGGTGAAGTGTTCTTTTCAAAACCATCATCTGTGGTTACCAATGCTCCTGTTTTAGGCAATAAGTTTGTTGCATTCCATGACCCATTGGTCAAGTTTCTTCTACGAGCTTCTGATGCCTCAAAATCTAAGCAGCGCCTACGCATGCCTCGTTGTGGTTGATTATCATTCTGTACATGAATTATAATGAGTAATCAGTTTTGGGCCTTGGAATCTTGTATGTAATATGCACAGGCATTTCATGGCTAAATGAATCTATTTTAAAAGCATCAAATTTTCTTACATGATGCTGGATACATAAGTAGAACAAGCGTATATCAAATTGGAAGCAATCAGAACTCCACAATGACATATTATTTAGAGTACTCTTCAGTTTAAGTAATAATGCATATATTGACACTGTAAAGACAACATGATAATGTACACTCACTGTAAAGACAACATGATAATGTACACTCACTGTAAGGACAGTCACAAATGAGGAGATCTCACAGTGACTGTCCCTAGTGTAATTGCCACTTGAATGTATTGCTATTCAGCCACATTAATGCTTTTCTTCTTCAACAAATGAGGATAGTCACTGTAAAGACAACATGATAATGTACACTCACTGTGAGTGTACATTATCATGTTGTCTTTATAGTGACTATCCTCATTTGTTGAAGAAGAAAAGCATTAATGTCACTGAATAGCAATACATTCAAGTGGCAATTACACTAGGGACAGTCACTGTGAGATGTCCTCATTTGTGACTGTCCTTACAGTGAGTGTACATTATCATGTTGTCTTTACAGTGGCTGTCCTCATTTGTTGAAAGAAAAAAGCATTAATGTGGTTCATTAGCAATGTATTAAATAAATTTATTTTTTTTAATCCACCCACGGGCGTCGCAATTGCGACGGCAACCCATCGCAATGCGATGCAGGCGCCCGTCGCAATTGCTTGGGAGGTCCGTCGCGATTGCGATGACCCTCCGAAGCCATGCAACGGGGGGGCGACGCCCATGCCGCTAACAAATCTTAGTCACATTGCGACGGGATATGTGTCGCAATTGCGACGGCTACCCATAGACGTCGCAATTTGCGACTAAAAAATAGCGACGTCTATGGGTGTTGCTATTGCGACACATAGCTGTCGCAATTGTGACACATAGCCATCGCAAAATGCCCCCAGATGTATTAGTGTAGGAGCAGTCAGATGAGCTTCCACCTTCATGTGGTTGGCCCTATTAAGTAGAGAATGTTAAAATATTCTCAAAACAAAGAGAAGCTCAATAATTTAAGATCTCAATCCACGTATGACAAATATATATGAATTTATCTCAATGGCTACCAAATCAACAGATCTCTACCAAGAATCTAGTCGCAAAGAAACACCACAGACCGCACCATGAACTCACTATGAAGAGGCATCCAATGTCTCATAAGTCACATCAAATGACCTAATTTTTGTAATCTAAGTCTCTTAGCTTGGTTCATCAAGAAGAAGACTTCTCCCAAGTCATCATGGACACCATAGTGATCTACGAATCTCCAATGTGCAAGTTTTGCATGTCACTCTCTCGACATCACATCTAACTCATTTGAAACTATGGAAAAAATGGTAGATGATCCCAATGATCCATCACAACCCAATCTCAACAACAACACAAAGAGTAGCTTGATTATGTCTTCAAGCCGATCAATGCACAGTCTACTCAAACTCCAAGTCAAGTCACTGCAACACTCCATAGGAGAAAAGCACATCCAATTCAGACCAAAGAAGTCAAGAAGTCACTCGAATCAGATCCAAATGCAATCAGGTCTGCATATATCCCATGAACACATCAGGAAGAATGCATCTCTGATCACCACACTAGCTTCTTGTCCTAGAGCAGTCGCTGTCAAAAATCTTGATTCAGTAGGATCCATTCCAAATCCAAGTCTCTAGACTCGACTCAATAATCCATGAGCCGCTACCAAACCTACTACAAATTCATCTCTGAATGATCCATAACCAAACCATGACCAAGAACCAGATCTGCAAGAACACCGTTTTGAATCAATACCAACTCGATTGACAAATATATATTTTTTATAAAAAAAAATTGATTTTCATCACAACTGCGATGGCCATAAAACAACATCAGTTATCTATCGAAACAATCTGACATCCAGTCATCACATGTACAACATCATTATCCATAAAAAACTATAAATAATAGATATACATCATAAAATTCCAATGGGTCTCCATCGCATGTACAACATCACTGTCATTAAAAACTACAAATGATGGATATCTGTCATAAACTTTTGATGAATATCCATTGCATTAATAGCATCTCCATCAGCAAAAAAACTACAAACGATGGTGACCCATCAGAAGATTCTGATGGGTCATCATCATTTGTGTTTTTTTGCAATGGATAGGTGTCCCAATTGTCACAGCCACAAATAGGTTTGACATTAGTTTTGCCTTGTTGGTACCACCTTCTTGCAACATCCATTGTCATCGTAATTATGACACCAATCAAAACTGTCATTTTTTTTACTACAAAATTGCAACATCGAGTGGTGTCACTTTATCATGGTATAAAGTCATAATTTTGATAGTATTCCATCAGAAAAAGGGCTCAAATGTACTAGTGTCTGGTGCTCGGCGATGCTTGTCTAGTGATCGATTATCCTTGGTTACCAAGTTGTTTGTTTTAGTTTCATGTTGAGGCTGACTCTTGCAATTAATTTTGGTTGTGGATTTATGATGATATCTATCATTGGGAAGCGTGTGGACCTAGATCTCATCATTCCTTCCATTGATGGTGGATTTGAAGGCCGACTTGTTCGGTAGCCTCTTGTATATAATGTAATCTTTGGTTGTAGTTTAGGGAGTCAGTTCAGTTAGAAGTTAGAAGCTAGAAGTTTGAAGATTGTTACAAATCCTTGCATGTTGGAGGACTTCTATACTTGATTGTAATATCTAGCCTAAACTGAGAAGGCCTTACAGCCTGGCATGTCTGAATCAATTAAAATAAATATATGAAAGATATCTGCATTCTCTCCCTCACTTTTGTGTTTGTTTCTTTTGCATGTGATCTCTACAAGGTGGATCTAGTTAGGGTGTGCCTTTGGCCCCTCTCCCTATCCTCCCTTACATCAGTCTTAGTGGGCATTTTGGCCTAAATAAGACATTGGAACTAGTACAAAGGTTTTACTATTGGCCAAAGAAACCTAGGGATTAAGGAAGTATGTGGAACAATGTGTGATATGCCAAAAATCTAAAGGAGGAGCTAGAAATTTAGGCTTTTACCAATCTTTACCCATTCCCAATAGACCATTGGGGTGCATTAGCATGGACTTCATAGTGGCACTTTCCAAGACCAAAATAGGGTTGGATAGTATATATGTGGTAGTTGATAGATTTAGCAAGATGATCCATTTCATCCCTTGTAAGACTACCCATGATGCTAGCTACATATCTCATCTCTTCTTCAAGGAGGTTGTGAGGATGCATGGTCTTCCCCTAGCATTATTTCAGACAGGGATCCCAAGTTCATGGGACATTTTTACAAGACATTGTGGAGTAGATTGGGGTCAAATTTTTCTTTTGGATCATCTTACCATCCACAAACTAATGGTCAAACTAAGGTGATCAATAGGGTGTTAGGAAACCTACTTAGATTCTTGACCAAGGAGTATAGGCTGACATGGAATCAAGTACTTCCAAAGGCAGAGTTTTCCTACAATAATAATGTCAACAAGACAATAGGCTGAAGTCACTTTGAAATAGTCTATGACTTGCATCCTAAAGGAATTTTTGAATTAAGATACTTGGGACAGATGGAGTATAGGAGTGGCCATGCTGAAGATTTCTCTCAAACATTGTAGGGGATACATGAGAAAGTCAAGAAGACTCTCACCGAGGCTACCCAAAAGTTGAAGGCTAAAGTGGATGAGAGGAGAAAAGATATATAGTTCGAGGTAGGTAACCTTTTCATGGTGCATTTGAATAAATCTAGACTACAAAAAGGTGTCCCTACCAAACTACAAATGAAGAGAGTGGGACCATGTAAAGTCCTAGCCAAATATGGAGCCAATGCTTATAAGGTAGACATAGTAGTAGACTTCAACATTTGACCAGTGTTTAATGTGCAAGATTTAGTGCCCTATAAAGGACCTATTGTTCTAGAAGAGGATCCAATTCCTGAGGTAGTGTTACATGAGGTAGCTTTACCTCCTAAAGCTAAGATTCAAGAAGAGAAAATTTTAGAATCTAGACTTAAAAAGTGGACCAGACACAAAATTTACATGGAGCATCTTGTCCATTCATAGAAACATCCAAAATCTAAGGCTACATGGGTGGAGGAGAGTCGCTTCCCCATGCTATGCATTTCCCTCTCCATTTTCTCACATATTGTTCCCTAGTTTGTTTGTGTAGAGGGGGAGATTGGTGCAGGAGCTCCTTAGGGTTGGCTAGTTCCACCCTTTTCATTTTGGTTGTGAAAGACCATCAAATGGAATTTTATATATATAATGTCATGTAGAATATTGTGTGTGAGTCTATTAGGAGTTAGGGTCAATTTGATTCTAAAGTCTTAGAAGTGTTACAAAGATGGCTTAAGTGATCAGAAGCCTCTAGATGGGTTCAACAACTCTAGATGATGTTAGCATGATGTCACTAGGTCTAGGATAGACTTGTGATAGGCTAGAACCTATTATAAGGCATAGAAGTCAAAATGTGAGCAAAGTAACATTTTTTGAAAAGTTGCTAAAGTTGCTTCAGCAACTTTTGCAACTTTTGAAAGTTGCTTAGACAACTTTGTCAAAAATGCTTCATAAGTCCTAAAATGGAGAAGATATTTCATAAAGACAACACAATGTGTGGACCTTGTCTATTTAAGGCTAATTAAACCTAATTTGTGAGGTTGGTTTTCAGAGTGTATAGATTTTTCTATACTAGTGAATGGAACAGTACCTTTTTCTTTGTAATTTGTGGCTGCAAAGTGCCTAAATGGTGTGCATAGATTGAATCCATGATTGTGCCACTATGAGTAGTTTTTTTTTTTTTTCTTTTTGTTTATTTCATATTTTTTTGTACATTATTTCTCATTAGTTAGGTCTATGTTTATATTTTGGTATCTTGCCATTTTACAAGTTTGTATAGACTAAATTTGCAAATGAGGCCCTGACTCATCTTTCTACTATAGCATCTATATGACCTCTCTGAATTGATGAGTAGGGTCATTTTACATATTGTAGGTCAAAGAAGGGCCCTTGGAAAGTATGGCAACTGCTTCTAAATTCTTTCCCTAGTTGGGTCCATGAGAATCTCAGTTATGGAAGACTAAGTTGCAAAGAATTAAACTTGCAGAGGTGGTTCCCAAGCACAAACCCAAGCATTGGAGGTTGTAGAAAAATTTCTTTCCATGATCTTTGTGAAAGGAAAAGGTTTTGAGTAAAATCTAACATATCCATCAATCCCAAGAATAGTGAATCCATAGTTCTACACAAAACCCTCCTTGAATCACCAAATCTTGGTTAGGGAACTGTATAGATAGATGAATCCCTAGAACTCCAAAAATATTTGAGGTGATGTTAAATGAATTCAAAACCCCAAAGAAATTTTTAGGTTCAATTTTCAAGGTTGTGGTTAAAAGGCATATTTTCATGGAGTAGGAGACCTAATAGGGTCTCTTTCTAGTAGGTCTATTTTTAGAGGAATTGATGGAATCAGAAGATAAGCATGGAAATTCTTCCAAAACACCTAGTTGAACAATTTAAAGAGTATGTGAACACCTCCACACCTCTGCAAGTTAATTTGTGAACATTGGTGGTGGAATGTCCTTAAAGCTTATTAAGGGCTAGTGTTTAGTTGAGCACCAAGAACTTAATTATTTTGGTAAAGCATTCCTTGATAGCTAGGTTGGTTAGAATAGAGTGTGAGGAAGAAGAACCCTAAAAGGTCCTTAAGAGATACCTAATTGTGAAGGTGTGACAAGCAAAACCAACCTCCCTATCACACACCTATATACTTCATTATCTATGATTAGATAACATGATGTATTTTAGATAAGATTTCTTTTTTCATTTCTAGATAGGCCATCGATAATAATTTGGTCTTTTAGGTAGGAGTATATTTAGCTATATCTTGAAGAATTATTCCTAGCAATGGTGCATATGAGCTAGAAATTAGGTGAGTTATAGCCAGGAAAAGGTAATTCTTCCACAAAGAAGTCATAGTAGAACTGATGCTCTTCTAATTGTATAATTGAGGCTATAGTATCCATAAAATCTTCTAATCTTTTTTTTTTTAAATCTTGGAGCCTATTGGATGTGATCTAGACAAAGCACTTCTTCAAATCATCCACCATTCTATTGTAAGGAATCAAATTTTAATCTTTTGTTTGATATCGATCATTGATCTAATTGATTATCAGTTGTAAATCTCCATAGACATGTAACTCCACAATTTTCCATTCAATTTCCATATTTAAACCATTCACTAAAACTTCATATTCAGAAAATATTGTTGGTACATGGAAAGATTATTTTGTATGATTTAGGAATTTTATATACTTGGGGAGTAATGAACAATACACCAGCTCCTAACCCCTATTAGGTGAATGATCCATCAAAGAACATTTTCCATGGGTGTTCTATTAAATACAGAATTGATTCATTAGGAAATTTGATTGTTATTGGTTGTGTATCTTGTAAAGGTGCATATTCTAAGTTATTATCAAGTACTTGACCTTATATTGCCTTTCTTTTGACATATTCCATATCAAACTCACTAAGGATCATGAACCATTTTTCTAATTGAGCATTTAACATTTCTTTTCTCAATAAGTACTTTAATGGATCAATTATTGCGATCAACTTCATTGTACGAGACAACATATAATGTCTAAAATTTTGTGAGGAAAATACCACTGGTAGGAAATCTTTCTCGATGATAGTGTAGTTAAGTTCATAAGAAACTAATGTTCTACTAATATAATAGATGGCCCTTTCTTTTCATGTGTCATCCTCTTGTGCAAGAAGTGCTCCAAGTGACGTGGTTGTAGTATATATGTATAATAAAAGAGATAGGTTCCATCAAGATAGGTGGATTTTTTAAGTACTCCTTTATCTGATTGAAGTTCTTCTCACATCCTTCATCCCATTTGAAAGTTACTCCTTTGTGTAGCATCTTTATAAATGGTTGAGCTTTGTCAACTAGTTGTGATATGAACCACCTTATTGATTAGAGCTTTCCTTTTAATGTCCTCATTTGACTAATATTTCTTGGTGGTTGCATCTCTATGTTTTCCTTCACCTTAGACAGATCTACTTCAATGCCTTTTGCTAAGACTATATAGCCAAGGATATTCATATATATTAGAGCACAGGGACATTTTTTGGGGTTCAATCTTAATTTAAACTACTCCATTATGTCAAAAATATTTTCTAAATATGTTAGGTGAGTCAATATCTTTCTTGATTTAGCCATGTTTCATCTACATAGTCTTCCATGTTTCAATGCATCATGTCAAGAAATATAATTGACATAGCTCATTGGTATGTAGCACCTATGTTCTAAAGTCCAAATTGCATTATGTTCCAATAGAATGTACCCCAAGAAAAAATGAAAGCTATATTTTCTTGATCTTCTAGTGTTATCTTGATTTTATTGTAACCTAATAATTCACATTAAAGAGAACATTTCATATCCAGCAGTGAGATCAACAAGCATGCCAATGTTTGGAAGTGGAAAATCATCCTTTGGAAAATATCTGTTCAAATATCTAAAATTCATACATACCCTAATTAATTTATCTACTTTTGAAACTAGGAAAATATTAGAGATCCACTCAGCATAGTCAATGGCCCTTATGAGACCATCTTTTAGCAATTTCTATAGTTCATCTTTAACCAATAATGTCACATGAGGATGCATATTTATGATTATTTTTTTATTATCTTAATTCCTGGCACTATAGACAAGTGATGCATGATTTAAAGGTCAATATCTAACCCATGCATATGCGAATATGACCAAGAAAATTTTATCTTCTTCTCCATGAAGAATTGTGTAAAATCGTCATCTCTCCTCTTCCAACAATGATCATGCTATGTCTACCTGCTAAGATTTTTTTTATATTCAAAGACTGATTGGTTATGTAGTTTTAATGAGCACTAAATATCTTTCCTAAAAATGATCATGTGGGATATCAAGTTTCTCATCTTCCAACTCCTTATAAAGGTTTTCACTTTTAGATACATCGTTTATTTTTACTATTTCTAGTTTTGATACTACCACAATGTAGTTTGCACCACCAAACCATTTTTTTCTTTTATTATTTATTTTATGATTGAGAACTTGATATCCACCTTTTTCATTTTCATGCTCATTATACTAGTGGAAGAATAAAGGGGTTCGATTTCATTTAGATAGAAATCCAATGTATAGTCATTTGGAAAATTAATTAGATTTATTGGTTCATTTTTACTCCATTTAATGAGGTCAGGGTGTAACAAGAATAAGAATTCATGTATTTCAAGGGATAAAAATACATTATTGTAAAAGCTTGTGACTGGTAAGACAATTTCTATTAGGTTACTTTCTGAAGATTTTCTTAAATCGTGAAGAGTCCTAACATCATCACTAGAGTCATTGTTAGTATTATGCAAACCTAATCTGGCTGACCTAGCATTGGATATTTTTCCCTCTTCTAATTGATAAGAATTTTTATGAATTACATCTATTTCAATGTCTGTTGTAGCATCAAAAAGTGAATCCCATTCATATTCACATGAATCAGTTGTACTATCATCTGATTTGGTCAAGAAGTGGGATATAGTCATTGGTGTATCTTCTTCTTCCTCAGAATAATTTTCTTCTTGTAAAGGTTTTTTTGAGATATGGATGTCTCCTATTGATTCTTGTAATGAGGCATATCAAGAACATGAGTAACAATGACCAGTTTCCCCTAGTTAGGGTGTATCTCCTCTTTCTCAACTTCTAATTTTTTCTCATATTTAGGAATTATTTATTGTTGAGGTGTAGATGTGTTTATGAGAGGAATGGTACTTAGGTCACATAAAGGATCTCCTTGTAAGATTAGTAATCTTCCATATGATATGTGTTCTCCTTCTACTTATTCTTCATTAGTGGAATCATATGCTCTATCAAATATGAGACCTTCTCTAGACATAGGGTGAGATATTTCTTCTCTGAAACCTAGACCAATTTTATCCTAAGGATTACGAAACTCCATATACATTTGATGAAGGGTGCTCCCCTTAATACCACAAACACATAACAGAAATAGAGAAACAACAACAATAATATGCAAGAATAGAAAATTGGCTTCTTATTATCTCCACAAATGTGGAATTACAAAATTTTAGAATTACAATATGCAAAACCACATGGGCATTCCCTTACAATATTCTGTAGGAAAAATCCTCGAATCAACACCCAGATCTACTACCCAGAACTGCCCTAGACAACACTACGAGCCTTATTTTTGTAGGCAATTTCCACCGCCCGAGAAGGTTCTAGAAATTTAGCCCTTAGGGCCGACCAAACTTAGAATTTTATTTTACAATTTATTACATCAAAGTTGGCTCAAAATGAGTTTTGAAATCCAAACAGAAATTTTGAAGAAAAATTATTTTCCGCCATTTCAGGTGACCCAACTTCCAAAGACCATAAGTCATCACCCGTTGACCTGATTGGCTATTATAACCCCATTTTGGAAATTCCACAAAGCGCTCTACAGGCTTGACCCATGCAAAGTGCTTGTCACCCAAATTTTAAACCTCATCTGGGGCCTCTAAAGCCTTCAAAACTGAGTTTGAAGTTTTTGTACCCTGCTGCCAATACCGAAAATCTTCAATATCTTCAAAACTAGACTTGATCTAGCCATGAAACTTTATTGGCAGGCTGATATGACTGAGATGAACCTCCACATGTAAAATTAGAACATTTCGAGATCGTAAGACCAACTTACTAAAAATAGCAAGTTTCCATAAATAGCAGCTCTACACAAGATAGCCCTTATTGAATACAAAAATAGAAATATATTTGGTTGATGCAAGATTGCTCTGACACCCAGGATGCTCCTGCATCAACATTGGTTCTACGAGTCCTTCCTTTTTTTTTACAATTTTTCCTTTACCTTTGCAGCCCATTTTTTCATGATCTTATATCATTTTCCATATTTTTTTGGTGATATCTAACCATTTTTAACATCTTCATCTTGTTGTTCTTCTTTGTATAACCATTGCAAGATAGGTTTTTCTTCATTTTCCTCTAATAGAGACACTTTGTCTTTGACCATCCTTGTTCCTTCTTGGATTTTTAATGCTTTATCATTGTATGGTGTGAAGGTTGATGGAGGTCTTCCATGAGATCTAGGAAATATAGGAAAATCTATCATGGATATTAACAAGTCAAGTTTATACTCCCCCATTCCTATGTCTTGTATTCTCAATTTCTTCTCCATATCCTTTAGGAAATTTGTTTTAGAGATTTCATATTCTTAGTATTTTTATGCTTCTTTGTTGTGGGGGACCATGTTGTCAGTCTATTTCACTATGTTTTAAGAGTAGTTAGTATCTGTCAAGACTGTGACTTCTATACCATTGTGTGGGATTGATGTTAATTTGAGGGTATTTCTTGCATGTCATGAATCTATGGTCTTCCTAGAAATATGTTGTATGCTAGTGGAAATTCAAGGACTTGTAAAATCACATCTCCTTCTACTGGTCCAAATCTAATTGGTAGAACAATTAGTCCTTTTGAGGATCTTTCTTCTTCATCATAATCCTTGATCATGATTTTTCTCCTTGGGTCTATTGCATAGTTTGAGAATCTCAATGCTTTAACAAGATTAAATTTACATATATTCAAACTAGCACCTCCATTTATCAAGACACATTTGACTTGATGCTTATGGACTAGTTCCTCAATGTGCAAAGGTTGGTTATGTGGGTGATTCATAGATTTATCATCCTCCTTTGAGAAGGATAGGTAGTGTTGTGAAGTCAAATGGTTTACTATTTCTTGGAATTGATCCACATCTAAATCTTTTGGAACATTAGTTGCAAGTAGGATTTGTTCATGAATCTCCTTATGTTCAGGAGATATTTTCTATAATTTAAATATTGTTATTTGGGAAGAAGTTCTTTGTAACTGATCCACCATGTTGTAGGATGATGAGGAAGATTTCAATTTCTTTGATGTAAAAGGTTTTTATATTGATATTTTTGGTTGTTTTGATGAATAAATAGCCCCTTTGATTGTGACTTTATCTTGGCTTCTCATAACTACATTGGGTGATTCGGCTTCTTTTCTTACACCTTTGACGATAATCACATTGACTTATTGGTCACTTGATTGTAAGTATTTTTTTTCATTTGCTTCCATTTCTTGATCAAATATAATATCATTGTGAGTAATAACTTCATTATTGATTTTCTTATTGGGTTCAAGCATGTGGATCACATTATCATTATCTATGTAATAAGTGTAATTGATCTTATTACCCTTTGGATTTGAACTTTCACCTTTCTCATATTGGGGTAATGGTTCTTTGAATACCTTGTGATCATTATTTGATCGATGACCATCCACCTTGATCTTTTCATTGTCTATCAGATCTTGTATCACATGTTTAATTTTAATGCATTCATTTATCTTATGACCTTTCTTTTTATGGAAATCACATAAATGATCATTGTTCCAACACTTTGGTTTAATTTGTGGCTCCCATAGTCTTGACTCTGGTAAATTGATTATCTTATTGTCTAATAGGGTCTTGAGTACCTCTTCTAGAGATTCTCCAAGAGGAGTAAAATTACACTTGGGTTATTACATCCAAGGTTATTTGATTCAATGTTCCCTCTAGGAATAACTGGATTATTGGTGGTATTCTTAGCTGCTTGTAGACTAGTTGAGAGATTGAAGATCCCTATTTTTGGTTTATCATTAAATGATTACACAAAACCATCATTAACCACATGTTTGTTCTTGTTCCAATATTTTAACTTGTCTTTTTTTCCATTATTATTTTTTAATCTAGTATCCTTGTAAATGGTGATCTCTCCCTTTTTGACTAGGACATCTTCAATCTTAATGGCACTTTCTACCATTTATCAAAAGAAAACTGTGTTTTCATTTGTAATGCTAATTAATCTCAGCAATCAAAGTTTTGATGAATATATCCATCTTTTCTCTCTCATGATTTTTTCTTGGAGACCTTGCAAATATCTTCCTCCATCGTTGAAGGATTATGAAAAAAGATTTTCCACTTCATTGTTTAGTGTTTCTTAGGTCCAACATAGCAATATTGTGTTGTATGTTGTAGGAATAATGTTGAATGAATCTTTTGACTATCTCTTCAAAGGTTTTTATAGCAAGTGTGAACTTTGTGAACCACTCCATAGCTTGTCTACTAAGAATTCAAGGAAAGAGTCTCATTAGATAGGTCTTCTTGTGTACAAACTCCATACGCAAGGTGCAAAATTTCCTAACATGATCTTGTGGGTCACCATTGTCATTGTACTTTTTGTATTTTCAGAATCTCCACCTTAGAAGGAAATGGTGGCATGTGTAAATATTTTTCAAAGGGAAAGGGACAAATTGTGTCAAGTGAATATTGTCTAGAGGATTTGTCCTTTCCTTCTTTTAAACCCTTGATTTCTATTTGCAATGCTGTCATTTATTTAGAAAGAATGGAAATAGGTGTTTGCAGAGCCATAAGTAATAGAAGAATCTAGACAAGTGCTTGTCTTATATATGATTTCTTAAATCTTTTTAATAAAATTTGAATCGAGAGTAATATGGAATCCCATAGCATCCAAATTAAAAGTGGGATCCTTTTGATTATCAAGTTGACCTAATAAGAGATCAGACCTAGCAGTATTCTTAGCATCCTAAATAGTAGAGTAAAATATAAAATTATCTATTTGAGGATGAACAACATCATCAGGGACATAAGAAATAGTATTTTCGTGAATACACACACTATCTAGATTCCCTATGTCCTAAGAATGACCCTTAATCATCTTTGAATCATGAAATTCAATTTTCAACATATCTAGATCAGGTAAATTATTCTTCGAACCAATGTTAGCAAGAAAGAAACATTTGAAGGTTTCTTTTTAGATAGAAATAACTTATCCAAATCCTTATTCTTCTCATTTGAAAAAATGGAAAAAGGATTAGAGGAAAGAGGAATAGGTAAAGTCACTGTGATAGGAGTATAAATACTATCCCTGAATGAGGTAATCACATTATCCATAGTGGGAAGTTCTGAAACACCATTATGTTGAATAACCTTATTGCATTTGGCAGAAACTAATTGACCATTAGTAACAACCATAGAGGATTGCAACCTCTAATTATCTAGAAAAGTATCCAAGTTAGATATGTAATGTACATTCTGGCTTGTAGGATCTATGGAAATATGACCCTATTTTGAGAGAATATGTTGCATGTCATGCCAAGAAAGGTTTCCTAGATTCAAATAAGTTTTTGACAAACCCTTCTTATCATTAGCGCATATCTTAGCACATTTCTCAGGGGGGATGGCTTTCAAATTAAGACAAAGAGAAGAACCCATAAAAACAAAAGCTTTCTCAAAACATCCAAGATCCCTTATAATATCCTAGTGTCAAATGCCATCAATGGATTTAATATTACAATATCTAGGTGTTAGTGAATAGATTTGTCTTCCAAGAAAACACTTACAAATTGACCCTAAAATGCCTAGACAAGAAGACTCAATTAGTACTAACAGTTGGGTCACTTTTCTATTGAAAAGCGTAAGTGCCCTCTGAATTATTCAGGTACAGATCCCCGTATAGGATTTACAAGGAATCAACTAAACTATAATTGATAACACTTTTAACCTGAAAGCAATACAGGCTTACAAACATCTATCTGTAAACATGACATAGATGCGAAGAAGATAACTAACTGAAAGGAAATAATAAGTAAATGACAAAAATTTCATTTACCCAAATGGTGCATTACAAAAGGAACGAAGAGAGAAAGGACTATTCTTTCCAAATACACAAAAAACTAGAGAGCAAAGTCCAAAGATGATCGTGCTGATGATCGGATGTAACAGATATGCATTCAAAGAAAACCAATATCACCCCAAGATGAATATTAATCAGAAAATGAGCACGTAAACTCAAAGTTTTAATGTGCTGGTATTTCCCTTCTTTGAACACAACAAAATAACAAAGATTATGTTGTTCCTGTACACCAGTCACTATCTGAAAACAAAATACCCCTTTCCCTGCATTAAAATCAAAATACAATTTCATTCCCTCCCTTAGCACAAAGTCTATAGTGAGGAAGAACCCCCTCTCCTATAGCACAAAGTGGCTTAGAAAAAGAAGCCCAAGAACTGGAACCCCCTCTCATACTTGCTGAGGCATATTTAATATCTATCATTCCCGTAACATTTTGGTTATTAGCATAACTATTTCTTGGTAAGTTCTTCTTTTATCTTCTTTTTGATGGTTATATTCTTGAGGAACTTAATCACCACTTCCACATTAAAATTGAAAACCATAAAAAAAAATGCTCCCCTGCCCAATCACATTAGTTTTATAATATATGCACCCATTGGGGAAACTAGTGCCTCCTAATGAAAACTAAATTTGGTGTCCATCTCATGGAAATCAGTATAACTCATCATGTTGTGTCGGGTCTACATATTAGGCATGTGCCCTTCATATGTTGTTACCAAGATTATATGGAGTCTCCTGAGAACTAACTAATACATGTGGATCTATTAAACCTGTGGCTTCAATACCTTCATATCCAGCCCTTTAAAGTTCTGTAGACAAGTTGAATAGTGTGCATTTATTGCATGTGGAAGGAATTGGCATTCTATCAAGCATTTCTCATGCACTTTCTATGTCCCCAATCTCAGGCATCTCCACTATCCACAGTTACAAAGCACTACTACCCCTCTGAGATCTATGGACTAACCATCTCATGCCATTGAAATTGACCTGGCCTAGCAATCTTCTATCATCATGCCAAATGCTCCAATTTATTCTATTCAATGAAGATTATACACTGATTACATGCTAGTCCATGTTTCTTCAAAGAAGACTGGTAGGAGCCTATCTCCTTTAGGTAATGCCAATGGATGATTGACCATGGATATATTTCTAGTGTCCTTAATTTCAGCTCATATCTGCAATCTACATCTTGATGCTTGTTATCATGCTCCATGATAGAGTCATCAAGGGAGATCAACCTCATAAACTTGATGGTGAGTATCTTTATTTAGACTCTGAATGCATGAGCCTGTGGGATGAACAATTTCATAGATCCTCGGGAGCCTTTAGAGATTCAATGCATTAATCCAAACAACTGTCAGACTTCTTTATTGGGAAGAGAACATGAAATACGATCATTTCCCAAGATGATGTTCCATGTTGCTAACATTCATGATAGGACTCGGTCTCCTCCACCTATCCATAGAAACTCAAAATTTAATGACAAGAAAAGTATATCACTTAAGACTGGATAAATTTTGTATTGCAAAGACCTTCCATCGGTCATGGGTATGAATGATATAGCTTCTGTTGCAGGATCGTGCTTCAAAATATGGATACAATTTTGGGCCAAAGAAAGGTACTTATATGATTTTCTCTAACTGATCCATGAAGCTCCCCCATCGATCTATCTTGAACTCTAACTCTGCATGCTTCAATTAGTAGGTTCCTTCTATATTCCCTTCGAGCTTGAGCACACTGTCAAACAGTTTGATTATCCCCCTTGTATACTCATTTTCCCTTATATTAGAAACCTGATGAGGCATAGACTTTGTAATGTCTTTGCATTGATGATCTTCAATCATCACCACTGGTCTCATTTGAATTTCTATGGATAAGACTTCAGTCAAACAACTTGACTAGTATCTTGTAATGCATGCTCACCTTCCATACAAACATATTCAAGCTCAAAATTCTTCTTGAAGGTTTTTTAGTCTTCTCTGAATGTTTGGATCAAGTTTTGAAATGAATATGGGACCATTGGATCTACATAACTTCATTGAGCATTCCATTTCCTTTCTTCTTAGAAGGACCAAATGAGCATCATCATTTTCAATTTTCCTATCAATATATTCACCTCAATTTTGATTCCTTCTATTTGAACTCATAAATCTGAAATGCGAGCACATCCATGAACTGACAATTAAACTTGAGCTTCTTCACCCTGACTGAACTAATTGTACTAGGGTGGACCATAGAACTTACATGAAACAAGGACCTTAGACATACCTTTGAATCCTGTTAGTAATAATTTGAATATCATGTACTTCCATTTCAAATGGAAACTCAGGGTCACTAAATCTCTGAACCTATAATTGAAGTGAAAACACTAGAACTTTGAAAAACTTTAACTTGTTGAACCTCACACCGAGATGGATCAAAGTAAACCATTTAAACCTGCTTCAACAAATTGAACCACTTCGAACTACTTTGAACTTAGTTCAAAGAGGTTGAAGACTCTACACCAAAAGTTTAAATAATGGGGTCTATATGGGTACCAACACTAGGAAAATTGATATTTAGATTAATTAGAACATAGATTTTAACTAGGAAGTTGTCTTCTTCAAAAACTAAAATGGAATGAAGAAATGTACAAAGGGAATCACCTATAAGTTTTAAAAAATATAGATCTACAAATTCATATGGAAATTTGGGAAAGTTAAACCACATCAAAATCTATCTAGATTTAGCCCAAGAGGGGACAAAAAAAGGTTTCCAAACTTCAACAAAGATAAAATTATTTCCCAACTAGAAGTAAGGGAATTATAAAGGCTTTCCTCTTTCATCAACAAAGTTAAAACCAACAATGAAGGATCTTGCAAACTTGAGGCACCCACATTACGATTAGAAGGATTTCCAGTGATAGGCTTAGAAATTAATTCTCATTATTTGGGGAAACCTTCTTAGACTTGTGAGAGATCATTTGGGAAGGAACCCTAGTATCCAAACATGTCCCTTGAATTGATTTAATGTGGATATAATTGATAAATGAACCTCTTCTTTCCTATTGATGTTTGTAGCATCGGTCAGATAAATAATATTGACTATATGATTATTATGAGAAATGATTTATTATATATATACATAATAATTGATATTACTATATACATTGATATATATATATATATATATATATATATATATATATATATATATATATATATATATATATATATATATATATATATATATATTATAATTATTCTCATAATAACTAAATAGTTAAATTGATAAAATAAATTAATGAATAGACATGTCCCATGAAGGGACATGTCTCTTCTGGTCCTTTTCATGTATAAATACAAAGAGACCAATGCATTTGGAAAATGCATACAATCATAACAGTGTGATTACATTTGCAATCGATCTCTAGAATTTAACATGGTATCAGAACCAAGTTGCAAATGTAAGAGAGTAGTTTTTTTATGGTGAATGTGTGATTGTCTTAGAAAATACAGTCTCAGTACATGGACCATATATCACAAATGCACTGTTGGATTTTTCTAAATTTTGAATATGTTTTTGATAAACAAATTTGAAAATTCTCACCAGAGCAATTGGAGAGAAAATTTCAGGTTCAAAAGTTATGACAAACTATGTACAATTCTATGCAAAATCTGTAAAAGAGAGAGGTTCCTTCTTTAAAAGCCTAACCGCTTGAAGGGATATCTGATCATATTAAAGGTTGTCTTAGTGTTTAGAACCTTTGGATATTCTAGATAGGTCATGTGAATAATTATGGTTGTAATGCCCCGCCAGGCAACCCAAGAGGACAAGACATAAAACCTCTATAAAATGAAAGTAGTGAATTTTTTTTTTAAAATTTATTTATTTATTTTAACTAGAATAATATTCATCATTACACTTCATATTTCTAAAATAAGAAATAATTTTCTACTACTTGAATGTAAGATTTATACAACTTAAGTCCTCCTGGGTTCCCTAACGTCGCTACCTAAGCAACATCATATAAACTATTTACATGCATAAGATATTCACAGAATCATGAGCTTAAAAGATCTACATTCATTTTAATGCACCAAGTTAAATGTCCCTAACTTATTTCTTTTATTAAACATAGGTTAATCATCCAACATCATTATTCCTTTTATCAACTCATTCCATAAATTCATATTGATTTCATCTACATCTACTATCCTTTATATCACTTTTCTCTAATAATTTAGGTAAGAGATTAATATTCATTAAGGTAGGCATTATCCTAGGTATTTCATTAACATGAACCAAGTATTAACATTATAATCAAGTTACTATTTTATTGCATTGTTTCATAACCATTCATTGTTAATAATTCCAATCACTAACCTATCATTTCTCAATAATTTCCTTGGATCCTTTCATCAAGAGAGAATACATTATTTTTGTGATACATCATTATATATAACTATATTTAAGATTATTTCCTTTACATATGGACAACATAAGAGGATAGGAGAAATAACATAAACACTTTCTTTTAATGCTAGTAACATGTCTAATATTCCACATTATTTTCCCTTTCTTTTACCTAGAACTACCCATTCCCTTATGCATTGCTTTGAATTGAGATTACATCAATACTACAAGACTCCTTTTAGGAGATTAAAAATTACATGAATTCAAATACATAAGTACATCTCAACATATTAAAATATCCAATAAGAAATCTTCAACTGCAGATCTGGAAAGGAATATGTGCTAGGATCATCCAGAGAATCACGAACAATACCTCGATATAAATATTAACCACCCAACCACGTGGAACCAATAGGCCCACTCCCCCGAGCTAGGAGATAGAACCAAAGGCCCATACAAGAGGTAACAACTAAAAAATTCCTAAGGTGGTGATAAAAGTTTCCCAAAGTCACAACAAAAAGGAAAAGACAAGAAGACCACAAGGAATACCAGAGGCATGATCAAATTTGATAGAGACTCTAAGCTACAAGCTAGGTGAGTGTCATCGCATAGCCCTCACCCCTTGGGTTGTCCTGGTACTAGCCACTCTTGGCCCCGGCCCCCAAGTAGGCACATGCGGAACCGAATGCCTCTCGTACAGACAAGGTCATTCAGTTGTACCTACGCATAGGTACCTTCTCCCACTCCCATCCTTAGTCTTTACTAGCACTAAAGGCATGGGCAAGGCACAATTAATCTTGATTAATGTGTAATTCCCCATTCCAATAATCTCTCATTCCGAATTCATTTATTTAGGTTATCACTTGATTAAATAACTCATAGTAGGTTATCCTGGTACTAGCCACTTAGGGCCCCGGCCCCTCACTATGAGCCACTCACCTAGTGTACTTAGGTTCCCTAACATACATATAAAAATCATAAGAACATAATAGATTCATCATCAAGAATTCATATCAATTCCATAACAACATTTGATTGAGTTTAGGAAAACATATGTTGTCCCTAGTCCACTTGACAACCCTAAACCCAATATGGCATTTAGAATGTTCCAAACATATAAGAAGACATCCAAGGGATATTATAAACATATTCAGAGTATACATAGATCCAATTAACTAAAAACAAATTCTAATAGCCTCTCGTAACCATACGAAACCTTAAAACTTAATGATGTTCTTAAATTGAATTATTTCAAGCAAGGATTAAATGCAAAGAATAGTCATCATAGAACAGTCATCCATATTTTCCACAAAACATAAAATAAAGGAAATCACTTTGGTGGAGATTTAGATAACATAATTATGGACTCTCAATTTTATTTTTAGGAAGATCCAATGGTGGGAAAGAAAGTTATGACTTCTGGTTTAAAACAGAAAATTCTGGTTAGGGTTCAGACCTGCCTTCACTAAAACGGTTGTAATTTTCACAAAACATAATTAAAATTCACCAAACAAATTGGAAATGAAAAATAAGACTTAAAATAATATTTTATATCAAATTTAGACTTTTATATAATCATATCAGCCTGTAGCATACGAATACATTTGACAGAAAATTTGGAATCAAGAATGGACAGGCATAGTCTGCCAAAATGTCAAAAATAAGGCATTAATTCGACCTTAAAAATAAAATCCGAGAGATACCCATTTGAGATCTGTGAATTTTAATTCCAGAAAATCAATTTAGTAAAACCATAGATGCAATTTAAATTGTTATAATAACAGATCTCCAAAAACGGATTGCTAAAAACCCTAGGAAAACACATGCCAATTCTTACAAACAAAAACTCAAAACTTTAAAATAACCATACAAATGAAAAGTAAAGATATAATAAATAATGATAATATATAAATAGATCTATAATCTATCAGATACATCAAGTAACTAAAATATTCAATCCATACCTCATGTCCTACGAAGGTTGAATCGAAGAAGGAAGGAAACAAAAGAGAAGACAAATCCAAACTTGAGATGCATCCTTCAAACCCTATCCACTTTCAGAAATCTCCATGAAAGAAAGAAATAATTCCACAGCAAAGAATCCCTCTCTCAACTACTGAAATTCTCACAAAAATGTCTCTCTCCCAAAAGCAAAGATAACCAAAAATTCTTAAAGACATATGCTTACAAACTCTCCTTCACATCTCCAAGTTTTCTCTCCAAAATCTCCATGAAAAGTAAGGCCATCCTCTCCTCAATGCTTCAGCCCCAAAATCCCCTCCCTTCAAATGAGAAAGTAGTGCATATAAATAGATTTCCAAAGGTTGAGAGGAAAAGTAACCAATTCCCAACTAACTCTTAACTAAAGGGTATTATAAAATAACTTAATATCATACAACTATATTACTCAAATATACAATAAAAGATTATTTGTATTCATTCATACACACATGTAATATTATCCTAACATATATGCATATGCCATCATTAATTACATCAAAATCTATATATATAACCTATCCTCATTATTAATAATTAACAATTGAGAATAATATACCTCGCATTATTTAATATTTAATTATTAATAATATTATACTTTACATTAATCCCGAAATATACACCATCAACAATATCTACAATAATTAACATATAATCACATATAAATTATATATATATAAATACATATATGTGTGCACCCATATATATATTTCCATATATATATATATATATTTATATTTATATAGATACATGCCAAATACCAAACACTATAATCTATAAGATTATGAAGTAATAGATCACAATATTATTACCTATTTATAATTACTATAGGATATAACACTGAGGTAGAATAAAATCACATGCCTCAAAATAAATCTAATCATCGAAAGAGGCCATAAAAATCAACTATGAAACATATTGAGAAAACTATAAGATCAAACAAGGTCAACCAAAGTCAACAAGGAAAGTCAAGCCAAACTCCTGAAACACAACATAGAAAGATTAACTAAGAATCATACCAAGAAGGAGAAATAAATAAAATGAGTAAACAAATCATACAACCAAATGGATTCAAGTGGCCACAAGGCACTAACTACAACCATGCCCAACTGGGTGCGTTGGATCTGGGTTTTTGACCCAAAGGTTGACTGACAAAGAAGGAACCCTAATATTCCCAAATTGGAATAATGACAAAGGAAGACTCATGTAGGGGCCTTAGTACTATCTCCATAACAACAACCATCGAGGATTTGAGGGCATGCTCAGACCTATGAAGCCAGGTGAAGTCGATGCCCGGTACCTGCAAGCCTGCATCACAAAGAAGAAATACATATGCACGGATATACGTATAAAAGAAAACATTGCAGACAGATGACCAGGATCGATACATCGTGTGGACCTCAGCTATGTGAGTAACTACGACTTCATCCTGAATCATGAAAACACATCATGTATATATATACACTCAAAGCATGTAGCATCATCATAGCGAAGGTTAGAATCTCAAGCATTGTGTTAGTCTCTTATCAATACTAATAATAAATCAACATAATCAAATCATCAAGTGAGATACAAGATTCATCCAAAGTAACCTTAATAGAAGAAAATATAAATAACCACTTATATATATCTATCAAGTACATATCATATAACATCCTAACTATGTTCATAAAGGTCTTGTAGGTACTCAATACATACATGGAGATAAATACATACAAAAGTGATACCTTTAGATAGTATGTCTGATATTAGAATCATTGAGTACTAGCTTATGAAATTATTATAAACAACTATAGGAATAGATCAAACAAGTATCATGTACAACTTAAGCTGTAAGAAAACATCGAAGGATCTTAATTCTTTCAAAAACACAAAACTTATATTAGGGTTAGAGGGGTATTACAATGGTAATGTTCAAGATCGATGACATTATTTTTTGAATTTGCATGATATTTTCTATATGGTCTCACCTTACAGAATGAAATACTTGAAAATTATAAAAGATAAGTATTTCATGTTTTATTAATGCACATAATTTTTGAGTTTGTAACTCATTCTATACTATTGGTTAGTAAAATTTTGTATGATTCTATTATTGGTATTTCTGGTCGAGATAGTTTACTGATCTATTTGTAATCTCTCTCTGACATACCTTCAGGACAGAAGCACAAGATAATTGCATTCAAGGGAGAAAGAACTTGATGCATGAAAATTAATTGATGATTGAGACTAGATACAAAGGAAGTCTAACATTTCAAAAGAGGTCAAGAAGTTGATAAACTTGAGCTTCAGAGGGAGAAGATAGTTCATTCAACTTGTGACAATCTTGATCATATTGATTGAGAGGGAGTTCACTATTGAAGGTGAAACACTTCTGAGGTAAACTTGATATAATTTATTATTATACTAATGAATCATGAATTTTTTTAATGGGCCTTCCCCCTATTTAAATCATGAGGAAGTGACAACTTCCAAATGATTATCACTTGTATTTCTAAAATTTATTGGAAGGTGATGATCTTACAATAACTTGATCTTCTATTGTGATGGCTGAAACAGATCATGATAGATGGAATCTTCTATTATGATAGACATCTTGTGATGGCTGAAATAGATCATAATAGATAGTATCTTCTATTGTGATAGATATCTTGTGATGGCTAAAATAGATCATAATAGATTATGTGAATGTTCTTATGGTAAATGCACATTACCTATGAACATTTATTGAGTCCTTGGTGGATATCATGAGACTTGATATTCTACAGGCCATTACTCTGAGCACTTGGTAAATATCATGAGACTTGATATTTTGTGTGCCAATTCTCTCGATATCATGAGATGATATCTTTATGTACTCTTGAGTACTTGGTGGACATCATGATAATTGATGTCGGTAGGCCATTACTCTAAGCACTTGGTGAATATCTTGAGAGTTGATATCCTATAGGCCAATACTCTCTATATCATGAGATGATATCTTTATGAACTCTTGAGTACTAAGGTGAATTTCATGTGTTTACATTCTGATAGGCCAATACTCAAGATATCAAATGGATAGAATTGTTGATGGAGGCAATCCACCTGAGGACTTCTGGATAGAATCATCAATGGAGGCAATCCACAAATTGAGACTATGTTTCTATTGATTACATCATGAGGATGATGCCTTTATTGCTTACATCATATAATTGATGTTGTCAAGTGTCTTAAGTGTTGACATTGGATTGATTTATCCTCCCTAGCTAAGAGGGATTATTGATGTTTGTAGCATCGGTCAAACAAATAATATTGACTATATGATTATTATGAGAAATAATTTATTATATATACATACATATACATATATATATATATATATATATATATATATATATATATATATATATATATATATATATATATATATATATATATATATATATATATATATATATATATATATATATATATATATATATATATATATATATATATATATATATATATATATATATATATGAAGTTAGATTATAATTATTCTCATAATAACTAAATTATTAAATTGATAAAATAAATTAATTAATATACATTTCCCATGAAGGGACATGTCTCTTCTTGTCCTTGTCATGTATAAATACAAAGAGATAGATGCATTTGGAAAACACATACAATCATAATAGTGTTATTACATTTGCAACCAATCTCTAGAATTTAACATTTCCAATAGTGGGCCTTATTATTACCCTTTCTACCATACCCATAATAGAACCCATTTGAAGGATAATGAAAATCAAAATTAGGGTTGCCTCAAAATCGCCTATTTCCCTTTTGTTTTTGAAAAAACCCTTGGAAATAATTAGACTTTGGCCTCACAAATTTATATCTTCCATTCTTCTTCCAAGATGAAACACCCAACCCACTATCCATCACCATATCCACCCAATGCCCATCTTGAAAAACTAGCTGAGGTTAATAAACACTTAAATCTATTTGCGGAGTCGAAAAGCAAGCTGCCATATCCACCCAATGCCCATTATTAAAGACTAGCTGAGGGTGATTTTATATCATCTCCAAACTTAAAGAAGGAAGTGGTTCTCCTAGAGAATTCTCATGAACATTATAGCCCCAATGAAATTTCACTTTCAAGGCCACATTATAAGTATTATAATTATGTTTCCATGCCTATTTTTCATATGTTTCATCTTATGTATTTTGTTGAGTATGAAAATTTATTGAAATAATATATAAAGCATAGTCATAATTAGGTTATGTGTCATTATATGATTGAGTCTATTTTATATGTGAATGTATGCAAGGCTATATATCAATGTACATTTCCAAGTGTGACCATACCTACTAAGTTGTCACATATATGTAATAGAAGAAGTTGAAATTTTGAATGGTATAGAGCTCTAGATTTTAGTGGCATTCATGGATACCCAAATCTTATTCCACTTGAGTCCAAAAAAGGACCAGCCAAATTTAGTGGTAGGAAAGGAGAATTAGGTGAGAAATATTTGAAAAAATTATTAAGTTGATAGAGAATTATGAGTTTTATCATGAGGACATAATTATGAGGTTGTTTTTGCAATTCTTGATCAGTGAAGCTATAGAATGGTTCTCAAATCTATTCCCACAATCAACCAACTCTTGGAAGGAGTTTGAATTAGCATTTAATGAATAGTTCAAAGAGTGGGTTAGTTAGTCTACCTTGTGTATAAGGTAAAAATATGGATGAGGTCCTAGAACAATGGTTTGCACATAAAAGAGACCCCAAAGCCAATATTTTACACTTATATGAAATTGTATTGATATGAAAAGTAAATATAGATGATTAATATTGAGATTAAGAAATAAAGCTACTTACCTTCGAAAAAGAATCGGCTGAAAACCCTATCAAACCATCTCAGAAACTGTTGATTTTTGCAAACCTAGACTGAAACTACGAGATCTACAAAACCTAAAAATGTTTTTTCTGATCTGAGGTCAGGTTGTCTTTCATCCTTGTAAAAGATCAAAGACTACCTCGAGATTTTGAAGGTCGAATTTGACTTTATTCATGGATCTCAGAAGTTTGGCGAAAAGGGTATCCAGATCTATACTTTAATTCATCGTCTTGCACCTATACCTACAAGAAAAATGGTTTTGTTTGTTGGGGGGAAGGGGTTTGCCTTATTCAAACCCCAATTTAGGAATTAACCTTGAAATTGACTTGAAATTGTAGAGATAAACAAAGTAAATGAAACAATTCACCTTGCTTATGTTGAAAACCCTTGTGGAGGATTCGAATCCTTGAATCCACAAACATGGATGCTCCAAATGAATGTAGAATTGAATGTAGGATGTCTCCAATCAATTGTATTTAGATCTTCAATACCAATCTTGAATGGATCTTGAATTAGGAAGAGGCTTGCATGGAAATGGAGGAATCTTCAACAAGAGAGCTCCATAGAGCTTGAATCCTTCAATGGCTACTAATGGATCTCCTTGATGAATTGGATCTTGAATGCTTGAAGGCTTGAATGCTTGAATTATTGAATGCTTGATCTTCTTGCTTGAGAGCTTGAGAGATTATGAGATGAGATGAGATAAAATGAGAGAGGAAGGCTCCCTTTTATAGTGATATAGGGCACAAGAGGGGCCTCGTAGAAAACAATAATTAAGGCCCCAAGGCACAAAACTCTAGAGAGGTGCACATGGAGAGGAAATTAAATTAAAGTCTTGACACAAAACTCTAGGAGGGGACCACCCTTAATATAGGAATAAAAATAATTATTTTAGAGCCTTGTCACAAAATTTGAGGTAAGACCAACCCTACAGTTAATTTGAGCATTAGGCACAAAACTCGAGAAAGGCTAATCTCCAATAATAAATTAGGAATCCTATACAAATATAGAGAAAGGTCCACCTCAAATATTAATTTGAGAATTTGACACTTAATCTGAGAAATAGTGGCCCCGAAGAGGGAAAAGACAAGATTTTGATGAAATTCCAAAATTGGAAGCTAACCCCGAGGATCTCGGACCCTAGGGTCAAGGATGAGGCTGACCTTGACCTAGGTTACGGTCGAGGTCCTCCTTGACCTAGGTCAAGGTCAAGGTTGACCTTGACCTAATTCACTTGTACATGATACATTAATCTTGGGTTTGAGCTATCTAATCATCCTATACTTAGAAACCATCTTAGTGTTCATAGAAATATGAAAAGCCTCATGCAGACTTGGGTTTTCACTCCTCAATCTATAAATCATTTTATTGTCAAATGCACCAAAATATATGACCAATTCTATTGCATCCTTAGGTTTGCATTTCTTAAGATTATTTTTCAATGCCTTCATGAATCTAAGATTTAAGGTTGATACTAGCTCCTCATCTTCGATGTGAATAGTGAAGAAATTAGTGATCAAGGTGTATCATCTTAAAATGGAAGCACTTCCATGATAAGAGCATTTAGCCCTCTGAGTAAGTGGTTTGGGGTCATGTTGAATGCCTTGAATGGGTACTTGACTTGGTTCTAGCTTTTTCCCCTATTTTACTCCATTTTCCACTTCTTCCTGGCATAATTCTTCCATCCTAAATTGAGAACCTAGGATTCTTGACCTCAGGGTCAAGGTTGACCTTGACCTAAGAGGTCAACCTTGACCCTAAGGTCAAGAATCCTAGGTTCTCAATTTAGGATGGAAGAATTATGTCAGGAAGAAGTGGAAAATGGAGTAGAACAGGGGAAAAAGCCAGATCCAAGTCAAGTACCCATTCAAGGCATTCAACATGACCCCAAACCACTTACTCAGAGGGCTAAATGCTCTTATCATGGAAGTGCTTCCATTTTAAGATGATACACCTTGATCACTAATTTCTTCACTATTCACATCGAAGATGAGGAGCTAGTATCAACCTTAAATCTTAGATTCATGAAGGCATTGAAAAATAATCTTAAGAAATGCAAACCTAAGGATGCAATAGAATTGGTCATATATTTTGGTGCATTTGACAATAAAATGATTTATAGATTGAGTGAAAACCCAAGTCTGCATGAGGCTTTTCATATTTCTATGAACACTAAGATGGTTTCTAAGTATAGGATGATTAGATAGCTCAAACCCAAGATTAATGTATCATGTACAAGTGAATTATGTGATTTAGAGGTTGTAAATCAATGTCAGAATAATGACCATCTTATTGTCCCAATTTTTATCTCATATCAAAGTATTGGTAATTCCTTTCCAAATGCAATAATTGGGCCACATACTAATGCAATAAACATGGATATCTCAAATTTGTTTCTGAATGCATCTTTATCTCTTAAATAGATGATAAAAGAAAATGATCAGATGATGAGTGATTTGCAAGAGCCTGAAACAATCACCTCAAGTTAGCATCAACTTTCTATCTCCAATCAAATAGAATCCATTAACACAATTAGATTGAGTCTCAAGATTTGTGTTAGTAGTATAAATTTTTTGTTGATTCCATAGAGTATATTCAAGAATTATTTAATGAACAAACAAGGAGGTTATTAAGAAATGAAGATGTTACAACATCTAAAGTTCATGGGAAGCCTAGGAATGATCATGCTTCAAAAGAAGAGTGAAAGGATATTGGTGTAACTAAAAGAAAATATGTATTGAAAAGGAATCCAACTTGTAATGACATTGATCATCCATATATCAATACTAATGTTTCAGTAAAAAATGGTTACAATGTTGTGCAATATTTCTTTATACCTATACCTAATGATGGGTCCAATGATTCTTGTCACCTTAATATTTGTGATACTCCTTTTGAGTCTGTTTGAAAGTACTTGTATCCTATGAGCATGATAATGGTTTGTAATATACTAATGGTAGAATGTGAGAGTTGTAAATTTTCTCATATTGTTTCTAGTCAAGAAATTGATAATAGTGATTTTCACCTTGTTGCCTCAAATGATTTGTATGAGATTGAGTTGAATTCATTCATTGAACATGAAAATGAAATTGATATCTAAATGTTTATTGATATTTGTTCCTCATTTCCTAGTTTGCATGTGCATAATGTTGATAATGTTGATCAAGAATCAGTGACGATCTCCATAGAAAATTTTAGTGATTCAAAAGGGTCATCAAATGTTGTAGTTTCAAATATGGACATGAATGAGGTTGTTGATATACTTGTGAATAATGTATAATATTATTTCTTGTTAGTTGACTCGGATGATTTTGTGTTAGAAATAGGAAATACTGAGAGGGGGGGTGAATCAGTATTTCACAAACTTTTACTTTTGCCCATTTATGGATATAACAGATTACTTTAGTGCATACAAAGATTATCAAACTGATTAACAAACATAGTAGTAAATAGAAAGAACTCATAACACATGATATGTTCTCAAGGAAACCCTGGCCAAGGGAAAACCCCGGTGGGGATGGTACCCACAAATATCACTAATCAAAAGTATCCTGTTAGGGATATTGGACCATGTTAAGAGTCAATTTACAATATATAGTAGATCTGTCCTAGTTAAAGGACTTTAGGCCTTGTTAGAAGCCTTAACCCTATTAGGAGTTAGATTACAAAACCTGATCACCAGTTGAGCTCACTGCCCAAACAGGTAATACAAAATGTTTCTGACTATATTATGGTACTACTTACAACTTCGCATCAATAGCCTTTGCTTCTATCACAATATACAACTATCGCAAGTTATCCTTTTCTTTCTTTTCACACATCACATCATATCCTTATCATTACATTTCAAGTATGCCTAATATATGAGTTATTAGAGCTAATAACTTTATATGGTCAGCTTCCAAAATATTTATCCAAGAGTAAACATCTAGGATGTCATCCCTTCATAATGTTAAGTCATTATTTTGACAAGCAAAAATAATCCCTTAACTCTTTCGCTAATACTGTCTCCAAAACTGTTGTCTGCAAAAACTGGCTTCGGTAAACTTTGAATAACTTCATCCGTATTGCTCCAAACTTTATGCGCACTGAGATGAGGTATCCTCATACTCTGTAGAAGCTTTAGTTAACTGTGCAAACAAAATTATTGCTCCAGTGGATGTCGCCAACTAAATCTTCATCGGGTGCTCTGTCAGGATCACTGTATCCATACTTAGACAATTTCTTCCTTCAAATTGCCATACTTGCATTCCAGATTCTGCGCTCTCAGTAGAGATCATATTTTTCCATAATGACAACATCTATGCATCCACATTAGCCAAATTTCCAACATTTTGATGATATGAGAATGATTGAGGATGATAAATATGAAGATGTTCATGCAAAGAAGAGTTCTGAAGTTTAACCTTGTGTTAATACATGTGTAGTCAGTACTGATTATGAAGAAGATTCTTTTAACATTCATAATTTAGAATCAATTTTAGATTTTTATGAATCAATCCTTGAAGTTGTTTAGATGGGTTTGGGCTACAATTTTAATATTAAATAAAATTATATATTGGGACCATAACTAGAGGTGTTCATGTGCATGATATAAATGATAGTGACTTGAGTGCAACTTGCTTACAAGACATTGAAATGTACAATGAAGAGGTTGAGCCAAAAAGTGCAGATCTAAATTCTTGCAAGTGTAATGTGGTGTAGTTACAAAGTGAAAGGGCATACAATTGCTTCCTTTTTCATGCATCTAATTTTTTTTTATGAACATGCAACAAGATCCT
Organism: Chamaecyparis obtusa; assembly: GCA_027943335.1. Classification (NCBI taxonomy): domain Eukaryota; kingdom Viridiplantae; phylum Streptophyta; class Pinopsida; order Cupressales; family Cupressaceae; genus Chamaecyparis; species Chamaecyparis obtusa. The sequence continues at coordinate 986,019 of BSBK01004260.1, forward strand.
TGTAAAAAAATTATCCTTGAAATGAAGTGTAGTGATGAAATCAATAGAACAATTCATTACGATTGCTTCTATTTTTTAGACCACTTGGAAGAGTTATTTGTAAAGAATAACAATTGCTAAGACAATAAAGGGTGTAATATTGAATGTGAAATTTTTTTGAAGGATGGGCATGGCATGTATTTTTCGTGTGATTATAAAAATTTTAAGATGATGCTAGATGGTAAAGATAAAATTGGTAGGGGATGTGTCAATGATTTTGATTAAATAGGCATGGTGAAGAGTGTCAATTTTTATGTATATTATCAGGTGTATGCTAGTGATATCATCATATTGGTGATATTGTTATGTGATAATTAGATTTTGATAGGGGTAAGTATTGGTTTTACATCTTTGGTAGCCTAGAGCCACCAATTGAAGAGTTGATTTGATTTACATTCATTTGAGTGAGGATTCCAATGGATAAGGTATTTGGTTTTCTTCACTAGAGACCTAAATCCTTGACATTCCTACAAGGGACATACATCCCCAAGAAGATCCACATTTGGTGCTTTCAAATTTTAAAGAAATTGGAAGTGTATATGTTGAAAATTTGACTAAGGAATAAAAGTATGCCCCTACAAAATTTTTTCTAAATGACCTAGTTTGAGAGTGGATGATTTTTTCCCAATGATTTTCATTTAAAACTACTTTAGAAACATGTTCATCATCTATTATTGAGCACATTTGTCCATTATCATCTCCCCATGTTCAAATTTTGGCTAAGTTCTATTCTTGTCCAACTTCAATGAGTTAAATATGCTAAGTCTTCAAGTTGGTTAGATTTTTGAACTAGTTCCTAAACCTCTCTCAAAACCAAAAAATTAAAATTAAACTAGTTAGAACCTCTTTCTAACTCCGAAAATGTATTTTGAACCAAAGGGTTAAAGTGTTTTAAATCTTTAAGGTTAGTTCAAGTTCTAGTTCTCATGTCAAACTCTAATGACCTTGGTGGGACTTTCACTTGCAAGGAAGAAAGAGAAAGATAAGAAGAAAGTGGTTTGGCATTTGGTGATAGGTAGGCCCACTCATTGGTACATCATGATATTTTATCTTCTCCAATGTATTATCAAATTCTCAAAAGACATACAAGTGTTGGTCCACATAAGAAGAGGTTATATTCAAAATGTGTGAGTACTAACTTGTCAAGATCTTCAAGGTGCTATATCAAGTTAACGAGTTGGGAAGTGGTGCTTACATGGTAAGCCAAGAACAAAGATGATTGGTTCATCGACTCACTAGGGCTCTCTAATTTTTCCAACATGGGGATGGGTTGTCGTACTTGGAAAATTTTATGACTCATGGTGTGAATAAAAAGTAGCTTAGGTTCTCACTGAAGTCTTTCTTCGATTCCAATGCACTCTTGAGCTCATCAAGAACCATGATGTTGACACACCATGGTAGTACATGGAAAATATATTTTATGCTTGTTGACTCACTTGGATCTCCCGCATGCCTTTCTAAGACCATGTATTCCTTGATGGCATCTAACATGGCTTGTGTTTTAATGAGATTAGTATCTCACTGTGATTTTCCTTTGGTTCCACTCAATTATATTTGAGAAATCAAGAAATCAAATGGTCAAGTTTGATTCCATTGTGGTGACCTTTCATACAGTTTGGCTAATTATCTTCTTCCACATATCTCTGTAGTTTAATAATTCAAGCTCCCTATCATGTTGAGGGTTTTCCTTACGTTCCACTAAGTTTCCAAGTGCCTCATGGTGGTTGTCATGGCTCATGTTTTGCTCATGTTTCATACTTCTTGTTGGCACGTCAAGAGATTTATTTTGTTCAAATGAGTGGTCAAAATCTTAAAGGATAGTTTCATAATCCAATGTTAGCTTGTGGTGACTGATAAGGAAAGTACTATACACTATTTCCTCCTACCCTCATGAATTTTTTTGGGGCCGACATATTTTTTACTAGTTTTGGGTCGACATGTTGTAACTCATTCTAACCCTAAAGTGGAAAAATATTGTATAATATGGCTTAGGTTTAGGGATTTCATAATGTATGGTTTTAGTACTTGTGGAAAAATTGAGTTGTAAGGGATAACGAATTGTAATCAGGTCGTAATCATTGGATAATAATAATATTGGACTCATTTTTGGTGGATGTAGCCCAGGGATTGGGTGAACCATGTTAAATCTTTGTGTCTTCTATTCTCTTCTATGTGGTTTATGTTTTTCTGATAATTGGTTATATTTGCATGTAATTATTATTCCTGCCTTATTATTCCTAACATCCAAAGGTTAATATCATTGATATATGTTTTATAATCATGCATTTAGAGATTTTGTATTGCATCTCAAATGTCCATTCATGTGACAGGCTTCTTCACTGATGGCCATACTTCAAACTTGCCATTAATACTTTTAGCTTTTTATAGTCAACAAGTTTTACCATGACAAAGGACTAAAATTGATTACAAAGATACTTTCTAGTGACTCTATGAAATGCCTATCATTTCCAAATGGTGCAACTACCACTCTTGGTTTCTAAACACACCACCTAAGTGGTTTTATGCCTGTATATAGTTTTTATACATTATTTTCTTTGGGGAAAGGGATACATTCATGTCAAAATGACCTTCAATTTATGATTATTCTCTTCTCAACTACAAAGGTACATTCATTTGATCATTTCTTTTCATCCCTTAGATCAAAATACATGCTAAGGGATTAGATCTAAGATCTGATTTGTATGATCTAATTGTCTTGTGACTTAACTCTATCTAGGTTAGGATTGGTACTCTAATATTTCATCTAAGTTATGTCCAATATATAAAGGCAAGTTTGTAAGATATTTGGGGGGTCCAAGTTTGAATTTTCTATTGTAATTTCTTGTATAGGTAGCCTAGGTTTTGGTTTTCTTTGAAGTTTCAATTTTTGAATGTTGTAATTAGGCTCGTAGTGATGACAAGAAAACCAATTTCCATTATATGAATTCAATACATGTTGTAATGTCTCCTAATTATATGTAATTTTCTTTCAAATCATAACAATCAAGGATTGGTTTGGTTTTTTTTGCACATTTGTTTTAACAAGTGTTTGGTTGATAGGTCATCTTCAAGATCATGTTAAATTTAGCTTTGAGTCAAATACTAGAGTTAATTATATTACATTTAGGACTAAGAAGTATGTCTTAAAAATGTTCATGAGAGGTCCCATCTTTTCAAGGTGTTGATCCCTAAGAAGATAATGCCTAAATAAGGGCAGATGGGAAGTTCTATAGGAGTTGGATAGGGTGTACCCTATAGAAAAAACTCTATGGTTTTAGCAGTTGGATCTTCATGAGTGGTGTTTTTGGAAAATGAAGAGAACAATATTTAACAAAAAACCTAAGCTATGGGGAGGAGAAACAATAGATCAAATATTTTTTGGGCGGGTTGGGAATTTATTAGATGGTATTTGCAGGGGATCAACTATTTTGGTTAGATTTTTATACCTTCATTCACTCATGACACAGTGCACCACACATTTCTTAATTGGTAGGAGAACAAGAAGCCAAATTTTTTGTGCATATGTCTCGCACATTCATATCCAACCATAGGAATAATCTGTAAGGATATGAATTAAGGCACAAAAATCCTAAAGAAATCACAAGCCTTCCCAACAAAGGACATGGTGTAAGACCCTATCCTAGTAAACATACATAAATATCTCTTATAAGGGTCAAAATAAAAGACCTCACTTCCTAAAACCAATCTTCATGAGGAGAAAGTTGTAAAATATACAAGTCATCTTCTATATTAGATACATTATGAGGAGAGATAAACCACCATGATTACAAGTATAGATAATGATATAGAAAACTATTGCACCCACATTAACTAACTAGTTCAAACCTATAAAGATTCAACACATGACATGGTGATTAATAAAAAAGAAAAGTTTCTGAATGCACAATCCCCATGATTTATTAAGAGGAAACATGCCAAGGAAAGAGAGAATGCCTAATAAAATAAAAGGTATACTATGCACCCCTAGTCGACAAGTCATAGGGTCTTGTTCTTAGAAAAATAAAACCTCTACAAATAATATAGTATTTTTTTTCCTATAGACCAAAATTTAATATTTCCAACCTCCTTTTAATACAAGTTCCTAGAGTTTTATAGAACAAACATTGATTGATATGATCACAGATTAATTACATATTTCATTACAATCAATCGGTATGCTAAATAATCTAGCATGGATCACTCAATTTCCTATATTGTATGAAAATGTATGTCTCGTATTGGCTAGTCACAACATGCTTGTCAGCTAGGCTCAAAAAGAAAATCATGGCAGTTTGATCAGAGATGGTCATGATTGCACAATCCAATCCTAATGGAATGTATTGAAAAAATGTCTATAATGTTATTGGTCATGGGATCTCACATGTGGGAGAATATCCCTAGAATATCCATTGGCGAGCCCTTCAAGCACCGATGTCCTAGGGTATAGGTGATGGGATTGAGAAACTTGGAGAGAAGGAAGCCTCTATGGAGTGGCTTGAAACTCCAATAGGTTGACATGTGTCAATCCATGTTAGGAAATTTTTTCACTACTAGTGCACCCACATAGTCCTTGGCTGAAGTATAATCATGAGAAACATTGAGTCCATTGGTGTAGAAGGAATCTACATTTTTTATGACTTTTAGGTGACCTTGACCTACCAGGAACAAACCTTAGAATCTTTGGTTAAGAAAATAAAACATTAATCAAAAAGCACTAATCAAACTAGAGGGCTCAAGCCATAGATAAAGTTTTGGGAAGCAAACCTATAGAGAGGATAGAGAGAAAATAAATAATAGAAGTACCATAAGGGTTAGTCAAGTGTAGCCATTAATCACATTCAAAAATCAAACAAACCAGATTGAAAAACCCAATAGTTGTAGAGGAGAGGGGTACTCCGAGGTTTTGAGAGTAGGCAACTACGTTTAACTCTAGATTTGTGATGAAACTTTATATTTGATAACTTGTGGTCATGAAAAAATTAAAACAAGTAGTAGATTAGGATGTCAAAGGATGAAATTAGATCATCAATGGATTTGTGTGTGTGAAAGGAGTTAATCAATTTCCTTATTAAGATAATAAAATGGTTTTCACTTTCTCGCTAGACTATGTAGGTGAGACTTATCCCTTAGCCAACTAGATAGAGCCTTGCTACTAGTCAAGCATTCATAGCCCCAAAAAGGTTATCACCTTGAAAACCATTAACATTTCTCTACTATTGTTCAGGCATCCAAAGCCCCATTAGAGTTGCTAACATTACCTAAATTTTTTGCATTTTTTTCTATTTTTCTTTTATTTTCTTTTATTTTTGCATTTTCTCATTTTGCATCTTTGGCTTTAATATGCACAAATGAATATGACATCATCCTTCTAGGTTGGATTCAAAGTGGTAGTATAAAATTCTCATATTTTTCACCTAAAAAATATGGGAAGGACATCTCATCATCATTAATATAGGTGTTAGCATGAGGAGCATGTGAAATCTAGCTGGATATCACTAATTTCATGAAATGATAGATATTAAAGCTAAGTGTTGTTAAAAAATCTGTTCGAACACAAGGATATCAAAAATAATCTTTCATTTTAAATAAAAAATAAATGTCATTACCTTTTCTCACCACCCAAGGAGTATGGATCTCCTCCAGCCACACTATCGGCAACCAAAACTGGGCTTGAAGACCCAAAAATGGACAAATGGGAATCCTTGGAAAATGAAAATAGTACTTCTATGAATTAATGTAATTTTCTCTCTATAGTGGATTAAATGCATTATACCTATGATGGTGGTCAACTACTCTATAAAAGGGAAATGGTTTCGAAGGGTGGTATAAGGCTTTTAGAAGACTTGGGAGCCACAGGTGTAGGATTTAAAATTTTATCTTAGAGGTATAGATACACCTATAAGATTTACTTTCTCACTATCTTAGGAACCATTCCTAGGGTTCATAAATGATGGTAGGCTAGCCACATTGATAGGTATGAATGATAACTTGATCCTCGCTACCTTAAGATGAGTTATGGGTGAGAATTTTTTACATAGTGAAGACTACTGTAGGCTCAATATGGGCATTTCATCTAGTTTTTTGGGCTCTTTGTTATACCTAGGGAAACCTATGGACATAATTAAGTTTATCACACTGGTTATGTTTAGCATAATTTACTATAGGGGGCTTGAAGATTTGTTGGACAGGGATCATTATGGTGTTGGGTTGCAATTGGAAATAGACTTGAATATTTTCCTTGAGACATGAGTGGAGGTGCCATGGTTTCCTTTAATTTCAAATTTTCACTGTAGGACCCTCAAAATACATCGTTTTTATGAAAGACACAAGGTTGATTTTCTAAAGAAATATTTGGACCCAGATGTAGAAATATCCAAGGAGTGGATCAAGAAATTTTTCCTAAGGGTCTTGTTTGAGAAAGCCTAGAATTCTACCACTAAGTCAACTGACAAGGAGAATTATGAATTATAAGAATGCTCAGAAGGAGGGGACAACTCAGATGAGGATGGACCTAGCTTTGGAGGCTTATGACCCGTGCTTCTAAAAAGAAATTTTGTTTTCTTAAAAAAAGAGTTCTAATATGAAAAAATGTAAATGTTGAAGAAAATAATGCTTTTCAAAAAATAAAAATAAACTGTAAATAGATATAATGTAGATAAATGAATATATATATATATATATATATATATATATATATATATATATATATATATATATATATATATATATATATATATATATATATATATATATATATATATATATATATATATATATATATATATATATATATATATATATATATATATATATATATATATATATATATATATATATATATATATATATATATATATATATATATATATATATATTACTCATTTTATCTTGGCATCTCTATTCATATTTTCTCTATCATTTACCATTTGAAATCGTTCATTTTTTTAAAGCCTAGAAAATAAATATTAATGCTTGCTTGGAAGGTAATGAAATATCATAAAAAGAGGCCTCAGCTTTGTACATAGAATGATGGTACATTAGAAAATACCTTTTTGAGAAGGCGTGTGAAAATGGGGAAACTCAATTGCATTAGAATGCTTGCTCTTAATAGACAAAATGGATCAGTGCAATATTATTAAAATCACCATTTATATAAAAAAAAATTGATATGTGATGATGATAATAATTTGAGACCTACTACTGACTAACAAAGAGGAATGATGACTATACATGGGACACTGGAAATGTGTCACCTTTCACACTAGCACTTATTAAAATAAAAGTAACCAACTAACCTAACTTAACTACTAACTCAAATCTAACAGCTAAACCATTTACAAGAGCCCATTTACTAGAATTGAGAAATAGCTACCCTGGTAGTCCATCTTTTTCTTTGTGATTAATAGCTCTAGAGTATTTTGTAAAAAGAAAGGTAACATGGGTATTACCCTTCTTGGGTGTGATACGTTAGAGGTGACAACATAATGTTTTATTTTGGGCATTTCCTTTGACATCACATGAGGTGGTATCTCAAGATCTTTGAAATGACTCTTTTCATGCTCTGACATGAGTATGACTTCATTGGACTAACAAGTATATGGTTCTAAACAATACCTAATAGGTAATCCACATGCCTTCTTAAATTATGTTGCAAGAGGAGATGCATCTATGCTATATTAAACTTCAATAACCATTGATACTATCATAAGGGGCACAAGGAAAGACTCAACCTAGGGGGTAGAGTGAATTCATCAATAATTGCATTGAATGGTTCAAGCTCATCCCCAGATAGTATGTCATCATTCTCTTCCTTTCTCACTACAAGGTTCTAGATGAAATTCCTAGGGTGACATGTCCTTCAAAGGGATCTCTAAAACCTATAATGTTTGCATAGCAGGAACCTCATCATTTTAAAAAAAAAATAGGGGAGCTTAGAAAAGAGAATATTCCAATCATCAATCTTCATATTTGGAAAGGGAAGACTTTCTTCATCATGAATATTTATCACGTGTGTCATTTGTGGATCCTGCTAACTTTGTTCATTCATCTTCTTTAAGCACCAAACTACTAGTCCACCTTCGAACAAGGAAATTATATCTAGCATTAGGCTATGGAAGGATAACTCCAAAAAATTAGTCTAGTTGGACTCATCTCCTAAATGACATGAAACCTCTATAACTTTCGTGTGTATGAATAGGGCCTCTAGAATAGACTCTTTTTCTAAATAAGATTCCTCATGAGAGGCATCAAGCATACTCAAGGAATACCAAAGGGCACTCTAATGTCCTTCAATATCAAATATCCTCATCTCAGGCTAAAGGTTGAGTTTCATCTCTCATGCACTGAGAACTAGATTCTCAAAATAAGGTTAAGAAGCAACCTAATCAGCAAAACTATAGTAACTTGGGTCCATGCCTATCTGAACCTTGACCATTACTTGTCATGTGCACTTTCTTGCTTCATTCCAAATTGGAAATCTAAAGCATGCACTGACTTTGGCACCTACATTTATCTATGTCCCACTAGGTATGCCAGAAAATATTATTGCTCCCTAAGAGGCTCACACCTAAATAAGGGTAGTTGATAAGTTCTATAGGAGTTGGACAAGGTGCACCCTATATAACAACCTATAGAATTTTATTAGTCATCTCATCATGAGTGGTGTTTGGGGAAAAGGAAGAGAAAAACCTCTAACAAACAACCTAAGATAAAGGGAGGCAAAATACTAGATCAAATCCTTGTTGGAAAGGCTAAAGATTTTTCAAATAGTATTTGCAAGGGTTCGTTTGAAATCACCCAATTTTGGTCTAGTAAACTATAAGCCCCCTTTATGAAAAATTAAATTAAAATATTAGACCATTTCTTTGCATCAAATCAATTCTTCTTAATTAATTAATCATTTATTTGATTATATCCTAAAGTTTGACCACTTTCTTCTATGTTTATTTAATTAAAATAACATGCTCCCTTTTAATTAAATAATAAAAAAACCCCTTTATCCTAAGTGCACATGAAAATCACTTTTCTAAAATAAAATAATAAAAGAAAAAGAAAAGTGCACTTTCTAATGAGATGGAATCTTTAGACTTTTAAAGAATGTATTTTCCTCTTTATCTCAACCACTCATTGTTTTGCTTCTTACTCATAGCCTTTTCTTTTTGCCTCTTAAAGACATAAGCACATGGATCAGCCAATATTTAATCTCCATTGTTGCTCATTCTTTTTTCTCTTAATGTTGATCGTTCGCTCATTTCTAATTTCTTTAAAAGGATTCTCTCTCCTCATTCTTGCAATCTTGGTATTTTAAAAAATTTCTTGAAATTCTTCTTGACATCTTGGCTCATTCTTCCATCTTAGCTTATGTTACATCTTCAATCATTTCATTATCATTTAGCTTAGCATTTTTATTTACTTTATTTCATTTAGCTTATTTAATCTAGTCTAATTAGCATGGATAACAATATTTTTTCTTGTTAGCTTAGATTTACTTTTTTTACACTCTTGCATTTCATCTTAACTTAATCTTGCATCTCATCATAGATTCCTTTACATTTTCATTCATCATGGAGATCTTGGATACTTACACTTGTTAGAAACTAATTTTTTGAGAGCACTATGAATCACTTGAGGGTTTTCATTTATGGAAACACTTATGTTATAGTGATCGCATGAAGTGAGTTAAAGTGTTGGAGACACAATCATGAAAATGACTAAGTGCAGAATCAGAGTTACAGTATACTGCAGTATTGTATTGGTCAGCGTGTAACACCCCGCCAGGAAACCCAAGAGGACAAAACATAAAACCTCTATAAAAAGAAAGTAGTGAATTTTTTATTTATTTATTTATTTATTTGAACTAGAATAATATTCATCATTACACTTCATTTTTTAAAAGAAGAAATAATTTTCTACTACTTGAATGTAAGATTTATACAACTTAAGTCCTCCCGGGTTCCCTAACGTCGCTACCTAAGCAACATCATATAAACTATTTACATGCATAAGATATTCACGGAATCATGAGCTTAAAAGATCTACATTCATTTTAATGCACCAAGTTAAATGTCCCTAACTTATTTCTTTTATTAAACATAGGTTAATCATCCAACATCATTATTCCTTTTATCAACTCATTCCATAAATTCATATTGATTTCATCTACATCTACTATCATTTATATCACTTTTCTCTAATAATTTAGGTAAGAGATTAATATTCATTAAGGTAGACATTATCCTAGGTACTTCATTAACATGAACCAAGTATTAACATTATAATCAAATTACTATTTTATTGCATTGTTTCATAACCATTCATTGTTAATAATTCCAATCACTAACTTATCATTTCTCAATAATTTCCTTGGATCCTTTCATCAAGAGAGAATACATTATTTTTGTGATACATCATTATATATAACTATATTTAAGATTATTTCCTTTACATATGGAAAACATAAGAGGATAGGAGAAATAACATAAACACTTTCTTTTAATGCTAGTAACATGTCTAATATTCCACATTATTTTCCCTTTCTTTTACTTAGAACTACCCATTCCCTTAAGCATTGCTTTGAATTGAGATTGCATCAATACTACAAGACTCCTTTTAGGAGATTAAAAATTACATGAATTCAAATACATAAGTACATCTCAACATATTAAAATATCCAATAAGAAATCTTCAACTGCAGATTTGGAAAGGAATATGTGCTAGGATCATCCAGAGAATCACGAACAATACCTCGATATAAATATTAACCACCCAACCACGTGGAACCAATAGGCCCACTCCCCTGAGCTAGGAGATAGAACCAAAGGCCCATACAAGAGGTAACAACTAGAAAATTCCTAAGGTGGTGATAAAAGTTCCCCAAAGTCACAACAAAAAAGGAAAAGACAAGAAGACCACAAGGAATACCAGAGGCATGATCAAATTTGATAGAGACTCTAAGCTACAAGCTAGGTGAGTGTCATCGCATAGCCCTCACCCCTTGGGTTGTCCTGGTACTAGCCACTCTTGGCCCCGGCCCCCAAGTAGGCACATGCGGAACCGAATGCCTCTCGTACAGACAAGGTCATTCAGTTGTACCTACGCATAGGTACCTTCTCCCACTCCCATCCTTATTCTTTACTAGCACTAAAGGCATGGGCGAGGCACAATTAATCTTGATTAATGTGTAATTTCCCATTCCAATAATCTCCCATTCCCAATTCATTTATTTAGGTTATCACTTGATTAAATAACTCATAGTAGGTTATCCTGGTACTAGCCACTTAGGGCCCCGGCCCCTCACTATGAGCCACTCACCTAGTGTACTTAGGTTCCCTAACATACATATAAAAATCATAAGAACATAATAGATTCATCATCAAGAATTCATATCAATACCAAAACAACATTTGATTGAGTTTAGGAAAACAAATGTTGTCCCTAGTCCACTTGACAACCCTAAACCCAATATGGCATTCAGAATGTTCCAAACATATAAGAAGACATCCAAGTGATATTATAAACATATTCAGAGTATAAATAGATCCAATTAACCAAAAATAAATTCTAATAGCCCCTGGTAACCATACGAAACCTTAAAACTTAATGATGTTCTTAAATTGAATTATTTCAAGCAAAGATTAAATGCAAAGAATAGTCATCATAGAACAGTCATCCATATCTTCCACAAAACATAAAATAAAGGAAATCGCTTCAGTGGAGATTTAGATAACATAATTATGGACTCTCAATTTTATTTTTAAGAAGATCCAACGGTGGGAAAGAAACTTATGACTTCTGGTTTAAAACAGAAAATTCTGGTTAGGGTTCAGACCTGCCTTCACTAAAACGGTTGTAATTTTCACAAAACATAATTAAAATTCACCAAACCAATTTTAAATGAAAGATAAGACTTAAGAGAATCTCTGATATCAAATTTATACTTTTATATAATAATATCAGCCTGTAGCATACGAATACATTTGACAGAAAATTCAGAATCAAGAATGGACAGACATAGTCTGCCAAAATGTCAAAAATAAGGCATTAATTCGACCCTAAAAATAAAATCAGAGAGATACCCATTTGAGATCTATGAATTTTACTTCCAGAAAATCAATTTAGTAAAACCATAGATGCAATTTAAATTTTTATAATAACAGATCTCCAAAAATGGGTTGCTAAAAACCCTAGGGAAACACATGCCAATTCTTACAAACAAAAACTCAAAACTTTAAAATAACCATACAAATGAAAAGTAAAGATATAATAAATAATGATAATATATAAATAGATCTATAATCTATCAGATACATCAAGTAACTAAAATATTCAATCCATACCTCATGTCCTACGAAGGTTGAATCGAAGAAGGAAGGAAACAAAAGAGAAGACAAATCCAAACTTGAGATGCATCCTTCAAACCCTATCCACTTTCAAAAATCTCCATGAAAGAAAGAAATAATTCCACAGCAAAGAATCCCTCTCTCAACTATTGAAATTCTCACAAAAATGTCTCTCTCCCAAAAGCAAAGATAACCAAAAATTCTTAAAGACATATGCTTACAAAATCTCCCTCACATCTCTAAGTTTTCTCTCCAAAATCACCATGAAAATTAAGGCCATCCTCTCCTCAATGCTTCAGCCCCAAAATCCCCTCTCTTCAAATGAGAAATTAGTGCATATAAATAGATTTCCAAAGGTTGAGAGGAAAAGTAACCAACTCCCAACTAACTCTTAACTAAAGGGTATTATAAAATAACTTAATATCATACAACTATATTACTCAAATATATAATAAAAGATTATTTGTATTCATTCATACACATATGTAATATTATCCTAACATATATGCATATGCCATCATTAATTACATCAATATCTATATATATAACCTATCCTCATTATTAATAATTAACAATTGAGAATAATATACCTCGCATTATTTAATATTTAATTATTAATAATATTATACTTTACATTAATCCCAAAATATACACCATCAACAATATCTACAATAATTAACATATAATCACATATAAATTATATATATATAAATACATATATGTGTGCACCCATATATATATATATATATATATATATATATATATATTTATATATATATATTTATATTTATATTTATATAGATACATGCCAAATACCAAACACTATAATCTATAAGATTATGAAGTAATAGATCACAATATTATTACCTATTTATAATTGCTATAGGATATAACACTGAGGTAGAATAAAATCACATGTCTCAAAATAAATCTATTCATCAAAAAAGGCCATACAAATCATTTATGAAACATATCGAGAAAACCATAAGATCAAACAAGGTCAACCAAAGTCAAAAAAGAAAGTCAAGCCAAACTCCTGAAACACAACATAGAAAGATTAACTAAGAATCATACCAAGAAGGAGAAATAAATAAAATGAGTAAACAATCATACAACCAAATGAATTCAAGTGGTCACAAGGCACTAACTACAACCATGCCCAACCGGGTGCGTTGGATCTGGGTTTTTGACCCAAAGGTTGACTGACAAAGAAGGAACCCTAATATTCCCAAATTGGAATAATGACAAAGGAAGACTCATGTAGGGGCCTTAGTACTATCTTCATAACAACAACCATCAAGGATTTGAGGGCATGCTCAGACCTGTGAAGCCAGGTGAAGTCAATGCCCGGTACCTGCAAGCCTGCATCACAAAGAAGACATACATATGCACGGATATACGTATAAAAGAAAACATTGTAGACAGATGACCAGGATCGATACATCGTGTGGACCTCAGCTATGTGAGTAACTACGACTTTGTCCTGAATCATGAAAACACATCATGTATATATATACACTCAAAGCATGTAGCATCATCATAACGAAGGTTAGAATCTCAAGCATTGTGTTAGTCTCTTATCAATACTAATAATAAATCAACATAATCAAATCATCAAGTGAGATACAAGATTCATCCAAAGTAACCTTAATAGAAGAAAATATAAATAACCACTTATATATATATCTATCAAGTACATATCATATAACATCCTAACTATGTTCATAAAGGTCTTGTAGGTACTCAATACATACATGGAGATAAATACATACAAAAGTGATACCTTTAGATAGTATGTCTGATATTAGAATCATTGAGTACTAGCTTATGAAATTATTATAAACAACTATAGGAATAGATCAAACAAGTATCATGTACAACTTAAGCTATAAGAAAACATCGAAGGATCTTAGTTCTTTCAAAAACACAAAACTTATATTAGGGTTAGAGGGGTATTACATCTTCCCCCACTAAGATTCGACTTACTCCTGGAAGTCGGGAAGGTGAACTATATATCGCACATTAGCTAACAGAATTGTAATATTACTATTCTAGAACCTCATTTAATGACTGCACACATACTTCTCCTATCAAGAGTTTTGGTTAATCCTATCTTATTACAACTTTAGTGTAGATTAACTCAGTTCAATTAGTAATGACTTTCAAAAAGAATTACCTATGTAAGTCTATCACTTTATGCTGTAAGTTTGTTAACAAGATACTTGAAATTGCATCAAAATTATTGTTATCAAGTCGAAACTCTAAGGTATTCATGTTTACTCACTAATATCAATATATTAGGAAATTGCATGTTTTACCAACTAAGATTATCACTTCCTTTCACAATATCAAAGTTCCTATCTATGGTAACCAGTATAAAAAAAAAAAAGAATTTATGATATATTTTCCCTTTTGAGACATAATCTAACCCTACATAATACAACCTGTGAGACCTTATTACAAATAGGGTCCAAAATTTGTCCCTTACAAGCTATGAATACCAAACATAGAGAGGTATGTAACATTTATATTTGTTATGATCATGAAGGGAATACATCAAATAATTTTTATTTACTTTTGTAATTATGAAAATAAAATAATCTAGATACTTGAAACTTACCATTTTCATTAACACATAGTTTTATAAGAAATATTCCTTTCCATCAAAGCTTTAAGTAGAATTCCAATGACATAGGACACACAAATTTTACAATATACATATTCTAAGTCATCTTTCACAATAGTTATAGTGCTTGATTTCCAAAAACACATTCACACTCTAGAGGAGATCTAAACAATTTACGATTTATTGCACCATTATTCATTAAGTTGGGATCCCTTCTTAAAGCTTACTATTTATCTATGCACTTTTCCCTAATTTGCATGTCAGGCAATTTCCATATGGCATTTTCTTAAGAGTTATTTCAAATTTTTTATTGCATAATGATCATAGATCCATCAAAAGAGAAAGAAGTATACGAGTCCTACTAATATAACCACAATATCTAAATTAATAACATTAACTACTGTACATAACTTTAATTTCTACCCTTTACTTATTTGAAACATTACCCTCGTACACTTTAAAATTTTGAGATAACATCAGTTCTAAGTAGAAATTGAGTAAGGTACATTTCTATAACATTTATTTACCACAACAACTCCTTATTCATAGTTGATCAATCACTTAATGTTGTTAATTTCTTACTACTATGGTGTTGATCACAATGTATACAAAACATGAATTTGTTTCCAAAATACCCATCTAGGATCTTAACTATTCACTAGGTATTTTGCAAGACTTATATTTAATAAAAACAACTTCCATCATTAGTACAGATAATCCATCATCGCACATACTCTTCCCTAGAATTTCTTGATTATGTTATCTTAAATCTTTTTTGTGCAATTTAATAAGATATGCAGAAAGGATATAACTTCTTACCAAGATAGGGACAAAAATTTCTCTTCCTAAATGAAAATGTGAATTATAGCCTATGATAAAATCTTGGGGACATAGGTCCTTCATCCAAGGGTTTCCTAATTGAGTATTTACAATTTTTCTTAATATATTATTGCCTTGTCTAAACAATTTTAGTCATGCAAAACTTATTTCTTAAGAGGGAAGAGAGAGAGAGAGAGAAATACATATGACAGTAGATTATTTGTTCTTTATTTATTTATTTATTTTTTTCACTTCTTTCCTAGGTACATATTATTAGCCATGTAATTTAATTATTTCCCTTTTAAACCTATCAAGTATTACCACAATCATTTCTTTCTTTTAAGGATCCAAAAAAAATCTATTTCTAAGATACCTTGAGTAGGATAAAATTCAACTAGGTATTTATAAGAAGATAGAGTGCACAATATTATATTATAGGTAGGATCAGGGGGTAATATTATCTACGACCATAATTAAGATTCAAAATATTTAGTATCCTTTAACTTTTGACCCTTCTAGGGATACCAGTACCTTTCAAGAAAACAAACACAAGTCTCAAGAATTCTTCACCATTCCATTAATATTATAGGAAACATACATTTAACACATCATTGATCTCATTATGCAAAAACATAAGTAATTGTTAGAATATAACTCAATCATAGAGGAATAGGTGTGCCCTTGTAAGACAATACAACATAAGAACACGAAATGTAGCATTCGTTTCCTAAGATTCAAGTTTTAGCATAACAACATAATCCAAAAATAGACAAAGTGAAGATACTCAAGGTTATGCATAGGTGAGCTATGAGTCCCAGAGTTCCCAGTGTAGAAACCTAGGGCTCTGATACCAGATGTAACGCCCCGCCAGGCAACCCAAGAGGACAAAACATAAAACCTCTATAAAAAGAAAGTAGTGAATTTTTTATTTATTTATTTATTTATTTGAACTAGAATAATATTCATCATTACACTTCATTTTTTAAAAGAAGAAATAATTTTCTACTACTTGAATGTAAGATTTATACAACTTAAGTCCTCCCGGGTTCCCTAACGTCGCTACCTAAGCAACATCATATAAACTATTTACATGCATAAGATATTCACGGAATCATGAGCTTAAAAGATCTACATTCATTTTAATGCACCAAGTTAAATGTCCCTAACTTATTTCTTTTATTAAACATAGGTTAATCATCCAACATCATTATTCCTTTTATCAACTCATTCCATAAATTCATATTGATTTCATCTACATCTACTATCATTTATATCACTTTTCTCTAATAATTTAGGTAAGAGATTAATATTCATTAAGGTAGACATTATCCTAGGTACTTCATTAACATGAACCAAGTATTAACATTATAATCAAATTACTATTTTATTGCATTGTTTCATAACCATTCATTGTTAATAATTCCAATCACTAACTTATCATTTCTCAATAATTTCCTTGGATCCTTTCATCAAGAGAGAATACATTATTTTTGTGATACATCATTATATATAACTATATTTAAGATTATTTCCTTTACATATGGAAAACATAAGAGGATAGGAGAAATAACATAAACACTTTCTTTTAATGCTAGTAACATGTCTAATATTCCACATTATTTTCCCTTTCTTTTACTTAGAACTACCCATTCCCTTAAGCATTGCTTTGAATTGAGATTGCATCAATACTACAAGACTCCTTTTAGGAGATTAAAAATTACATGAATTCAAATACATAAGTACATCTCAACATATTAAAATATCCAATAAGAAATCTTCAACTGCAGATCTGGAAAGGAATATGTGCTAGGATCATCCAGAGAATCACGAACAATACCTCGATATAAATATTAACCACCCAACCATGTGGAACCAATAGGCCCACTCCCCCGAGCTAGGAGATAGAACCAAAGGCCCATACAAGAGGTAACAACTAGAAAATTCCTAAGGTGGTGATAAAAGTTCTCCAAAGTCACAACAAAAAGGAAAAGACAAGAAGACCACAAGGAATACCAGAGGCATGATCAAATTTGATAGAGACTCTAAGCTACAAGCTAGGTGAGTGTCATCGCATAGCCCTCACCCCTTGGATTGTCCTGGTACTAGCCACTCTTGGCCCCGGCCCCCAAGTAGGCACATGCGGAACCGAATGCCTCTCGTACAGACAAGGTCATTCAGTTGTACCTACGCATAGGTACCTT
The DNA here is from genome assembly GCA_027943335.1 of Chamaecyparis obtusa. Taxonomy (NCBI): domain Eukaryota; kingdom Viridiplantae; phylum Streptophyta; class Pinopsida; order Cupressales; family Cupressaceae; genus Chamaecyparis; species Chamaecyparis obtusa. The sequence goes on from BSBK01004260.1 coordinate 1,004,042, forward strand.
CTCCCACTCCCATCCTTAGTCTTTAGTAGCACTAAAGGCATGGGTGAGGCACAATTAATCTTGATTAATGTGTAATTTCCCATTTCAATAATCTCCCATTCCCAATTCATTTATTTAGCTTATCACTTGATTAAATAACTCATAGTAGGTTATCCTGGTACTAGCCACTTAGCGTCCCGGCCCCTCACTATGAGCCACTCACCTAGTGTACTTAGGTTTCCTAACATACATATAAAAATCATAAGAACATAATAGATTCATCATCAAGAATTCATATCAATACCAAAACAACATTTGATTGAGTTTAGGAAAACAAATGTTGTCCCTAGTCCACTTGACAACCCTAAACCCAATATGGCATTCAGAATGTTCCAAACATATAAGAAGACATCCAAGTGATATTATAAACATATTCAAAGTATAAATAGATCCAATTAACCAAAAATAAATTCTAATAGCCCCTGGTAACCATACGAAACCTTAAAACTTAATGATGTTCTTAAATTGAATTATTTCAAGCAAAGATTAAATGCAAAGAATAGTCATCATAGAACAGTCATCCATATCTTCCACAAAACATAAAATAAAGGAAATCACTTCGGTGGAGATTTAGATAACATAATTATGGACTCTCAATTTTATTTTTAGGAAACTCCAACGGTGGGAAAGAAACTTATGACTTCTGGTTTAAAACAGAAAATTCTGGTTAGGGTTCAGACCTGCCTTCACTAAAACGGTTGTAATTTTCACAAAACATAATTAAAATTCACCAAACCAATTTTAAATGAAAGATAAGACTTAAGATAATATCTGATATCAAATTTATACTTTTATATAATAATATCAGCCTGTAGCATACGAATACATTTGACAGAAAATTCAGAATCAAGAATGGACAGGCATAGTCTGCCAAAATGTCAAAAATAAGGCATTAATTAGACCCTAAAAATAAAATCAGAGAGATACCCATTTTAGATCTATGAATTTTACTTCCAGAAAATCAATTTTGTAAAACCATAGATGCAATTTAAATTGTTATAATAACAGATCTCCAAAAACGGGTTGCTAAAAACCCTAGGAAAACACATGCCAATTCTTACAAATAAAAACTTAAAACTTTAAAATAACCATACAAATGAAAAGTAAAGATATAATAAATAATGATAATATATAAATAGATCTATAATCTATCAGATACATCAAGTAACTAAAATATTCAATCCATACCTCATGTCCTACGAAGGTTGAATCGAAGAAGGAAGGAAACAAAAGAGAAGACAAATCCAAACTTGAGATGCATCCTTCAAACCCTATCCACTTTCAGAAATCTCCATGAAAGAAAGAAATAATTCCACAGCAAAGAATCCCTCTCTCAACTATTGAAATTCTCACAAAAATGTCTCTCTCCCAAAAGCAAAGATAACCAAAAATTCTTAAAGACATATGCTTACAAAATCTCCCTCACATCTCCAAGTTTTCTCTCCAAAATCACCATGAAAATTAAGGCCATCCTCTCCTCAATGCTTCAGCTCCAAAATCCCCTCTCTTCAAATGAGAAATTAGTGCATATAAATAGATTTCTAAAGGTTGAGAGGAAAAGTAACCAACTCCCAACTAACTCTTAACTAAAGGGTATTATAAAATAACTTAATATCATACAACTATATTACTCAAATATACAATAAAAGATTATTTGTATTCATTCATACACATATGTAATATTATCCTAACATATATGCATATGCCATCATTAATTACATCAATATCTATATATATAACCTATCCTCATTATTAATAATTAACAATTGAGAATAATATACCTCGCATTATTTAATATTTAATTATTAATAATATTATACTTTACATTAATCCCAAAATATACACCATCAACAATATCTACAATAATTAACATATAATCACATATAAATTATATATATATAAATACATATATGTGTGCACCCATATATATATTTTTATATATATATATATTTATATTTATATTTATATAGATACATGCCAAATAGCAAACACTATAATCTATAAGATTATGAAGTAATAGATCACAATATTATTACCTATTTATAATTGCTATAGGATATAACACTGAGGTAGAATAAAATCACATGTCTCAAAATAAATCTATTCATCGAAAGAGGCCATACAAATCATCTATGAAACATATCGAGAAAACCATAAGATCAAACAAGGTCAACCAAACTCAACAAAGAAAGTCAAGCCAAACTCCTGAAACACAACATAGAAAGATTAACTAAGAATCATACCAAGAAGGAGAAATAAATAAAATGAGTAAAAAATCATACAACCAAATGAATTCAAGTGGTCACAAGGCACTAACTACAACCATGCCCAACCGGGTGCGTTGGATCTGGGTTTTTGACCCAAAGGTTGACTGACAAAGAAGGAACCCTAATATTCCCAAATTGGAATAATGACAAAGGAAGACTCATGTAGGGGCCTTAGTACTATCTTCATAACAACAACCATCGAATATTTGAGGGCATGCTCAGTCCTGTGAAGCCAGGTGAAGTCAATGCCCGGTACCTGCAAGCCTGCATCACAAAGAAGACATACATATGCACGGATATACGTATAAAAGAAAACATTGTAGACAGATGACCAGGATCGATACATCGTGTGGACCTCAGCTATGTGAGTAACTACGACTTCGTCCTGAATCATGAAAACACATCATGTATATATATACACTCAAAGCATGTAGCATCATCATAACGAAGGTTAGAATCTCAAGCATTGTGTTAGTCTCTTATCAATACTAATAATAAATCAACATAATCAAATCATCAAGTGAGATACAAGATTCATCCAAAGTAACCTTAATAGAAGAAAATATAAATAACCACTTATATATATATCTATCAAGTACATATCATATAACATCCTAACTATGTTCATAAAGGTCTTGTAGGTACTCAATACATACATGGAGATAAATACATACAAAAGTGATACCTTTAGATAGTATGTCTGATATTAGAATCATTGAGTACTAGCTTATGAAATTATTATAAACAACTATAGGAATAGATCAAACAAGTATCATGTACAACTTAAGCTATAAGAAAACATCGAAGGATCTTAGTTCTTTCAAAAACACAAAACTTATATTAGGGTTAGAGGGGTATTACATCTTCCCCCACTAAGATTCGACTTACTCCTGGAAGTCGGGAAGGTGAACTATATATCGCACATTAGCTAACAGAATTGTAATATTACTATTCTAGAACCTCATTTAATGACTGCACACATACTTCTCCTATCAAGAGTTTTGGTTAATCCTATCTTATTACAACTTTAGTGTAGATTAACTCAGTTCAATTAGTAATGACTTTCAAAAAGAATTACCTATGTAAGTCTATCACTTTATGCTGTAAGTTTGTTAACAAGATACTTGAAATTGCATCAAAATTATTGTTATCAAGTCGAAACTCTAAGGTATTCATGTTTACTCACTAATATCAATATATTAGGAAATTGCATGTTTTACCAACTAAGATTATCACTTCCTTTCACAATATCAAAGTTCCTATCTATGGTAACCAGTATAAAAAAAAAAAAGAATTTATGATATATTTTCCCTTTTGAGACATAATCTAACCCTACATAATACAACCTGTGAGACCTTATTACAAATAGGGTCCAAAATTTGTCCCTTACAAGCTATGAATACCAAACATAGAGAGGTATGTAACATTTATATTTGTTATGATCATGAAGGGAATACATCAAATAATTTTTATTTACTTTTGTAATCATGAAAATAAAACAATCTAGATACTTGAAACTTACCATTTTCATTAACACATAGTTTTATAAGAAATATTCCTTTCCATCAAAGCTTTAAGTAGAATTCCAATGACATAGGACACACAAATTTTACAATATACATATTCTAAGTCATCTTTCACAATAGTTATAGTGCTTGATTTCCAAAAACACATTCACACTCTAGAGGAGATCTAAACAATTTACAATTTATTGCACCATTATTCATTAAGTTGGGATCCCTTCTTAAAGCTTACTATTTATCTATGCACTTTTCCCTAATTTGCATGTCAGGCAATTTCCATATGGCATTTTCTTAAGAGTTATTTCAAATTCTTTATTGCATAATGATCATAGATCCATCAAGAGAGAAAGAAGTATACGAGTCCTACTAATATAACCACAATATCTAAATTAATAACATTAACTACTGTACATAACTTTAATTTCTACCCTTTACCTATTTGAAACATTACCCTCGTACACTTTAAAATTTTGAGATAACATCAGTTCTAAGTAGAAATTGAGTAAAGTACATTTCTATAATATTTATTTACCACAACAACTCCTTATTCATAGTTGATCAATCACTTAATGTTGTTAATTTCTTACTACTATGGTGTTGATCACAATGTATACAAAACATGAATTTGTTTCCAAAATACCCATCTAGGATCTTAACTATTCACTAGGTATTTTGCAAGACTTATATTTAATAAAAACAACTTCCATCATTAGTACAAATAATCCATCATCGCACATGCTCTTCCCTAGAATTTCTTGATTATGTTATCTTAAATCTTTTTTGTGCAATTTAATAAGATATGCAGAAAGGATATAACTTCTTACCAAGATAGGGACAAAAATTTCTCTTCCTAAATGAAAATGTGAATTATAGCCTATGATAAAATCTTGGGGACATAGGTCCTTCACCCAAGGGTTTCCTAATTGAGTATTTACAAATTTTCCTAATATATTATTGCCTTGTCTAAACAATTTTAGTCATGCAAAACTTATTTCTTAAGAGGGAAGAGAGAGAGAGAGAGAAATACATATGATAGTAGATTATTTGTTCCTTATTTATTTATTTATTTTTTTCACTTCTTTCCTAGGTACATATTATTAGCCATGTAATTTAATTATTTCCCTTTTAATCCTATCAAGTACTACCACAATCATTTCTTTCTTTTAAGGATCCAAAAAAAATCTATTTCTAAGATACCTTGAGTAGGATAAAATTCAACTAGGTATTTATAAGAAGATAGAGTGCACAATATTATATTATAGGTAGGATCAGGGGGTAATATTATCTACGACCATAATTAAGATTCAAAATATTTAGTATCTTTTAACTTTTGACCCTTCTAGGGATACCAGTACCTTTCAAGAAAACAAACACAAGTCTCAAGAATTCTTCACCATTCCATTAATATTATAGGAAACATACATTTAACACATCATTGATCTCATTATGCAAAAACATAAGTAATTGTTAGAATATAACTCAATCATAGAGGAATAGGTGTGCCCTTGTAAGACAATACAACATAAGAACACGAAATGTAGCATTCGTTTCCTAAGATTCAAGTTTTAGCATAACAACATAATCCAAAAATAGACAAAGTGAAGATACTCAAGGTTATGCATAGGTGAGCTATGAGTCCCAGAGTTCCCAGTGTAGAAACCTAGGGCTCTGATACCAGATGTAACGCCCCGCCAGGCAACCCAAGAGGATAAAACATAAAACCTCTATAAAAAGAAAGTAGTGAATTTTTTATTTATTTATTTATTTATTTGAACTAGAATAATATTCATCATTACACTTCATTTTTTAAAAGAAGAAATAATTTTCTACTACTTGAATGTAAGATTTATACAACTTAAGTCCTCCCGGGTTCCCTAACGTCGCTACCTAAGCAACATCATATAAACTATTTACATGCATAAGATATTCACGGAATCATGAGCTTAAAAGATCTACATTCATTTTAATGCACCAAGTTAAATGTCCCTAACTTATTTCTTTTATTAAACATAGGTTAATCATCCAACATCATTATTCCTTTTATCAACTCATTCCATAAATTCATATTGATTTCATCTACATCTACTATCATTTATATCACTTTTCTCTAATAATTTAGGTAAGAGATTAATATTCATTAAGGTAGACATTATCCTAGGTACTTCATTAACATGAACCAAGTATTAACATTATAATCAAATTACTATTTTATTGCATTGTTTCATAACCATTCATTGTTAATAATTCCAATCACTAACTTATCATTTCTCAATAATTTCCTTGGATCCTTTCATCAAGAGAGAATACATTATTTTTGTGATACATCATTATATATAACTATATTTAAGATTATTTCCTTTACATATGGAAAACATAAGAGGATAGGAGAAATAACATAAACACTTTCTTTTAATGCTAGTAACATGTCTAATATTCCACATTATTTTCCCTTTCTTTTACTTAGAACTACCCATTCCCTTAAGCATTGCTTTGAATTGAGATTGCATCAATACTACAAGACTCCTTTTAGGAGATTAAAAATTACATGAATTCAAATACATAAGTACATCTCAACATATTAAAATATCCAATAAGAAATCTTCAACTGCAGATCTGGAAAGGAATATGTGCTAGGATCATCCAGAGAATCACGAACAATACCTCGATATAAATATTAACCACCCAACCATGTGGAACCAATAGGCCCACTCCCCCGAGCTAGGAGATAGAACCAAAGGCCCATACAAGAGGTAACAACTAGAAAATTCCTAAGGTGGTGATAAAAGTTCTCCAAAGTCACAACAAAAAGGAAAAGACAAGAAGACCACAAGGAATACCAGAGGCATGATCAAATTTGATAGAGACTCTAAGCTACAAGCTAGGTGAGTGTCATCGCATAGCCCTCACCCCTTGGATTGTCCTGGTACTAGCCACTCTTGGCCCCGGCCCCCAAGTAGGCACATGCGGAACCGAATGCCTCTCGTACAGACAAGGTCATTCAGTTGTACCTACGCATAGGTACCTTCTCCCACTCCCATCCTTAGTCTTTAGTAGCACTAAAGGCATGGGTGAGGCACAATTAATCTTGATTAATGTGTAATTTCCCATTTCAATAATCTCCCATTCCCAATTCATTTATTTAGCTTATCACTTGATTAAATAACTCATAGTAGGTTATCCTGGTACTAGCCACTTAGCGTCCCGGCCCCTCACTATGAGCCACTCACCTAGTGTACTTAGGTTTCCTAACATACATATAAAAATCATAAGAACATAATAGATTCATCATCAAGAATTCATATCAATACCAAAACAACATTTGATTGAGTTTAGGAAAACAAATGTTGTCCCTAGTCCACTTGACAACCCTAAACCCAATATGGCATTCAGAATGTTCCAAACATATAAGAAGACATCCAAGTGATATTATAAACATATTCAAAGTATAAATAGATCCAATTAACCAAAAATAAATTCTAATAGCCCCTGGTAACCATACGAAACCTTAAAACTTAATGATGTTCTTAAATTGAATTATTTCAAGCAAAGATTAAATGCAAAGAATAGTCATCATAGAACAGTCATCCATATCTTCCACAAAACATAAAATAAAGGAAATCACTTCGGTGGAGATTTAGATAACATAATTATGGACTCTCAATTTTATTTTTAGGAAACTCCAACGGTGGGAAAGAAACTTATGACTTCTGGTTTAAAACAGAAAATTCTGGTTAGGGTTCAGACCTGCCTTCACTAAAACGGTTGTAATTTTCACAAAACATAATTAAAATTCACCAAACCAATTTTAAATGAAAGATAAGACTTAAGATAATATCTGATATCAAATTTATACTTTTATATAATAATATCAGCCTGTAGCATACGAATACATTTGACAGAAAATTCAGAATCAAGAATGGACAGGCATAGTCTGCCAAAATGTCAAAAATAAGGCATTAATTAGACCCTAAAAATAAAATCAGAGAGATACCCATTTTAGATCTATGAATTTTACTTCCAGAAAATCAATTTTGTAAAACCATAGATGCAATTTAAATTGTTATAATAACAGATCTCCAAAAACGGGTTGCTAAAAACCCTAGGAAAACACATGCCAATTCTTACAAATAAAAACTTAAAACTTTAAAATAACCATACAAATGAAAAGTAAAGATATAATAAATAATGATAATATATAAATAGATCTATAATCTATCAGATACATCAAGTAACTAAAATATTCAATCCATACCTCATGTCCTACGAAGGTTGAATCGAAGAAGGAAGGAAACAAAAGAGAAGACAAATCCAAACTTGAGATGCATCCTTCAAACCCTATCCACTTTCAGAAATCTCCATGAAAGAAAGAAATAATTCCACAGCAAAGAATCCCTCTCTCAACTATTGAAATTCTCACAAAAATGTCTCTCTCCCAAAAGCAAAGATAACCAAAAATTCTTAAAGACATATGCTTACAAAATCTCCCTCACATCTCCAAGTTTTCTCTCCAAAATCACCATGAAAATTAAGGCCATCCTCTCCTCAATGCTTCAGCTCCAAAATCCCCTCTCTTCAAATGAGAAATTAGTGCATATAAATAGATTTCTAAAGGTTGAGAGGAAAAGTAACCAACTCCCAACTAACTCTTAACTAAAGGGTATTATAAAATAACTTAATATCATACAACTATATTACTCAAATATACAATAAAAGATTATTTGTATTCATTCATACACATATGTAATATTATCCTAACATATATGCATATGCCATCATTAATTACATCAATATCTATATATATAACCTATCCTCATTATTAATAATTAACAATTGAGAATAATATACCTCGCATTATTTAATATTTAATTATTAATAATATTATACTTTACATTAATCCCAAAATATACACCATCAACAATATCTACAATAATTAACATATAATCACATATAAATTATATATATATAAATACATATATGTGTGCACCCATATATATATTTTTATATATATATATATTTATATTTATATTTATATAGATACATGCCAAATAGCAAACACTATAATCTATAAGATTATGAAGTAATAGATCACAATATTATTACCTATTTATAATTGCTATAGGATATAACACTGAGGTAGAATAAAATCACATGTCTCAAAATAAATCTATTCATCGAAAGAGGCCATACAAATCATCTATGAAACATATCGAGAAAACCATAAGATCAAACAAGGTCAACCAAACTCAACAAAGAAAGTCAAGCCAAACTCCTGAAACACAACATAGAAAGATTAACTAAGAATCATACCAAGAAGGAGAAATAAATAAAATGAGTAAAAAATCATACAACCAAATGAATTCAAGTGGTCACAAGGCACTAACTACAACCATGCCCAACCGGGTGCGTTGGATCTGGGTTTTTGACCCAAAGGTTGACTGACAAAGAAGGAACCCTAATATTCCCAAATTGGAATAATGACAAAGGAAGACTCATGTAGGGGCCTTAGTACTATCTTCATAACAACAACCATCGAATATTTGAGGGCATGCTCAGTCCTGTGAAGCCAGGTGAAGTCAATGCCCGGTACCTGCAAGCCTGCATCACAAAGAAGACATACATATGCACGGATATACGTATAAAAGAAAACATTGTAGACAGATGACCAGGATCGATACATCGTGTGGACCTCAGCTATGTGAGTAACTACGACTTCGTCCTGAATCATGAAAACACATCATGTATATATATACACTCAAAGCATGTAGCATCATCATAACGAAGGTTAGAATCTCAAGCATTGTGTTAGTCTCTTATCAATACTAATAATAAATCAACATAATCAAATCATCAAGTGAGATACAAGATTCATCCAAAGTAACCTTAATAGAAGAAAATATAAATAACCACTTATATATATATCTATCAAGTACATATCATATAACATCCTAACTATGTTCATAAAGGTCTTGTAGGTACTCAATACATACATGGAGATAAATACATACAAAAGTGATACCTTTAGATAGTATGTCTGATATTAGAATCATTGAGTACTAGCTTATGAAATTATTATAAACAACTATAGGAATAGATCAAACAAGTATCATGTACAACTTAAGCTATAAGAAAACATCGAAGGATCTTAGTTCTTTCAAAAACACAAAACTTATATTAGGGTTAGAGGGGTATTACATCTTCCCCCACTAAGATTCGACTTACTCCTGGAAGTCGGGAAGGTGAACTATATATCGCACATTAGCTAACAGAATTGTAATATTACTATTCTAGAACCTCATTTAATGACTGCACACATACTTCTCCTATCAAGAGTTTTGGTTAATCCTATCTTATTACAACTTTAGTGTAGATTAACTCAGTTCAATTAGTAATGACTTTCAAAAAGAATTACCTATGTAAGTCTATCACTTTATGCTGTAAGTTTGTTAACAAGATACTTGAAATTGCATCAAAATTATTGTTATCAAGTCGAAACTCTAAGGTATTCATGTTTACTCACTAATATCAATATATTAGGAAATTGCATGTTTTACCAACTAAGATTATCACTTCCTTTCACAATATCAAAGTTCCTATCTATGGTAACCAGTATAAAAAAAAAAAAGAATTTATGATATATTTTCCCTTTTGAGACATAATCTAACCCTACATAATACAACCTGTGAGACCTTATTACAAATAGGGTCCAAAATTTGTCCCTTACAAGCTATGAATACCAAACATAGAGAGGTATGTAACATTTATATTTGTTATGATCATGAAGGGAATACATCAAATAATTTTTATTTACTTTTGTAATCATGAAAATAAAACAATCTAGATACTTGAAACTTACCATTTTCATTAACACATAGTTTTATAAGAAATATTCCTTTCCATCAAAGCTTTAAGTAGAATTCCAATGACATAGGACACACAAATTTTACAATATACATATTCTAAGTCATCTTTCACAATAGTTATAGTGCTTGATTTCCAAAAACACATTCACACTCTAGAGGAGATCTAAACAATTTACAATTTATTGCACCATTATTCATTAAGTTGGGATCCCTTCTTAAAGCTTACTATTTATCTATGCACTTTTCCCTAATTTGCATGTCAGGCAATTTCCATATGGCATTTTCTTAAGAGTTATTTCAAATTCTTTATTGCATAATGATCATAGATCCATCAAGAGAGAAAGAAGTATACGAGTCCTACTAATATAACCACAATATCTAAATTAATAACATTAACTACTGTACATAACTTTAATTTCTACCCTTTACCTATTTGAAACATTACCCTCGTACACTTTAAAATTTTGAGATAACATCAGTTCTAAGTAGAAATTGAGTAAAGTACATTTCTATAATATTTATTTACCACAACAACTCCTTATTCATAGTTGATCAATCACTTAATGTTGTTAATTTCTTACTACTATGGTGTTGATCACAATGTATACAAAACATGAATTTGTTTCCAAAATACCCATCTAGGATCTTAACTATTCACTAGGTATTTTGCAAGACTTATATTTAATAAAAACAACTTCCATCATTAGTACAAATAATCCATCATCGCACATGCTCTTCCCTAGAATTTCTTGATTATGTTATCTTAAATCTTTTTTGTGCAATTTAATAAGATATGCAGAAAGGATATAACTTCTTACCAAGATAGGGACAAAAATTTCTCTTCCTAAATGAAAATGTGAATTATAGCCTATGATAAAATCTTGGGGACATAGGTCCTTCACCCAAGGGTTTCCTAATTGAGTATTTACAAATTTTCCTAATATATTATTGCCTTGTCTAAACAATTTTAGTCATGCAAAACTTATTTCTTAAGAGGGAAGAGAGAGAGAGAGAGAAATACATATGATAGTAGATTATTTGTTCCTTATTTATTTATTTATTTTTTTCACTTCTTTCCTAGGTACATATTATTAGCCATGTAATTTAATTATTTCCCTTTTAATCCTATCAAGTACTACCACAATCATTTCTTTCTTTTAAGGATCCAAAAAAAATCTATTTCTAAGATACCTTGAGTAGGATAAAATTCAACTAGGTATTTATAAGAAGATAGAGTGCACAATATTATATTATAGGTAGGATCAGGGGGTAATATTATCTACGACCATAATTAAGATTCAAAATATTTAGTATCTTTTAACTTTTGACCCTTCTAGGGATACCAGTACCTTTCAAGAAAACAAACACAAGTCTCAAGAATTCTTCACCATTCCATTAATATTATAGGAAACATACATTTAACACATCATTGATCTCATTATGCAAAAACATAAGTAATTGTTAGAATATAACTCAATCATAGAGGAATAGGTGTGCCCTTGTAAGACAATACAACATAAGAACACGAAATGTAGCATTCGTTTCCTAAGATTCAAGTTTTAGCATAACAACATAATCCAAAAATAGACAAAGTGAAGATACTCAAGGTTATGCATAGGTGAGCTATGAGTCCCAGAGTTCCCAGTGTAGAAACCTAGGGCTCTGATACCAGATGTAACGCCCCGCCAGGCAACCCAAGAGGATAAAACATAAAACCTCTATAAAAAGAAAGTAGTGAATTTTTTATTTATTTATTTATTTATTTGAACTAGAATAATATTCATCATTACACTTCATTTTTTAAAAGAAGAAATAATTTTCTACTACTTGAATGTAAGATTTATACAACTTAAGTCCTCCCGGGTTCCCTAACGTCGCTACCTAAGCAACATCATATAAACTATTTACATGCATAAGATATTCACGGAATCATGAGCTTAAAAGATCTACATTCATTTTAATGCACCAAGTTAAATGTCCCTAACTTATTTCTTTTATTAAACATAGGTTAATCATCCAACATCATTATTCCTTTTATCAACTCATTCCATAAATTCATATTGATTTCATCTACATCTACTATCATTTATATCACTTTTCTCTAATAATTTAGGTAAGAGATTAATATTCATTAAGGTAGACATTATCCTAGGTACTTCATTAACATGAACCAAGTATTAACATTATAATCAAATTACTATTTTATTGCATTGTTTCATAACCATTCATTGTTAATAATTCCAATCACTAACTTATCATTTCTCAATAATTTCCTTGGATCCTTTCATCAAGAGAGAATACATTATTTTTGTGATACATCATTATATATAACTATATTTAAGATTATTTCCTTTACATATGGAAAACATAAGAGGATAGGAGAAATAACATAAACACTTTCTTTTAATGCTAGTAACATGTCTAATATTCCACATTATTTTCCCTTTCTTTTACTTAGAACTACCCATTCCCTTAAGCATTGCTTTGAATTGAGATTGCATCAATACTACAAGACTCCTTTTAGGAGATTAAAAATTACATGAATTCAAATACATAAGTACATCTCAACATATTAAAATATCCAATAAGAAATCTTCAACTGCAGATCTGGAAAGGAATATGTGCTAGGATCATCCAGAGAATCACGAACAATACCTCGATATAAATATTAACCACCCAACCACGTGGAACCAATAGGCCCACTCCCCCGAGCTAGGAGATAGAACCAAAGGCCCATACAAGAGGTAACAACTAGAAAATTCCTAAGGTGGTGATAAAAGTTCTCCAAAGTCACAACAAAAAGGAAAAGACAAGAAGACCACAAGGAATACCAGAGGCATGATCAAATTTGATAGAGACTCTAAGCTACAAGCTAGGTGAGTGTCATCGCATAGCCCTCACCCCTTGGGTTGTCCTGGTACTAGCCACTCTTGGCCCCGGCCCCCAAGTAGGCACATGCGGAACCGAATGCCTCTCGTACAGACAAGGTCATTCAGTTGTACCTACGCATAGGTACCTTCTCCCACTCCCATCCTTAGTCTTTACTAGCACTAAAGGCATGGGCGAGGCACAATTAATCTTGATTAATGTGTAATTTCCCATTCCAATAATCTCCCATTCCCAATTCATTTATTTAGGTTATCACTTGATTAAATAACTCATAGTAGGTTATCCTGGTACTAACCACTTAGCGCCCCGGCCCCTCACTATGAGCCACTCACCTAGTGTACTTAGGTTCCCTAACATACATATAAAAATCATAAGAACATAATAGATTCATCATCAAGAATTCATATCAATACCAAAACAACATTTGATTGAGTTTAGGAAAACAAATGTTGTCCCTAGTCCACTTGACAACCCTAAACCCAATATGGCATTCAGAATGTTCCAAACATATAAGAAGACATCCAAGTGATATTATAAACATATTCAGAGTATAAATAGATCCAATTAACCAAAAATAAATTCTAATAGCCCCTGGTAACCATACGAAACCTTAAAACTTAATGATGTTCTTAAATTAAATTATTTCAAGCAAAGATTAAATGCAAAGAATAGTCATCATAGAACAGTCATCCATATCTTCCACAAAACATAAAATAAAGGAAATATCTTCGGTGGAGATTTAGATAACATAATTATGGACTCTTAATTTTAGTTTTAGGAAGATCCAACGGTGGGAAAGAAACTTATGACTTCTGGTTTAAAACAGAAAATTCTGGTTAGGGTTCAGACCTGCCTTCACTAAAACGGTTGTAATTTTCACAAAACATAATTAAAATTCACCAAACCAATTTTAAATGAAAGATAAGACTTAAGAGAATCTCTGATATCAAATTTATACTTTTATATAATAATATCAGCCTGTAGCATACGAATACATTTGACAGAAAATTCAGAATCAAGAATGGACAGGCATAGTCTGCCAAAATGTCAAAAATAAGGCATTAATTCGACCCTAAAAATAAAATCAGAGAGATACCCATTTGAGATCTATGAATTTTTACTTCCAGAAAATCAATTTAGTAAAACCATAGATGCAATTTAAATTTTTATAATAACAGATCTCCAAAAATGGGTTGCTAAAAACCCTAGGAAAACACATGCCAATTCTTACAAACAAAAACTCAAAACTTTAAAATAACCATACAAATGAAAAGTAAAGATATAATAAATAATGATAATATATAAATAGATCTATAATCTATTAGATACATCAAGTAACTAAAATATTCAATCCATACCTCATGTCCTACGAAGGTTGAATCGAAGAAGGAAGGAAACAAAAGAGAAGACAAATCCAAACTTGAGATGCATCCTTCAAACCCTATCCACTTTCAGAAATCTCCATGAGAGAAAGAAATAATTCCACAGCAAAGAATCTCTCTCTCAACTATTGAAATTCTCACAAAAATGTCTCTCTCCCAAAAGCAAAGATAACCAAAAATTCTTAAAGACATGCTTACAAAATCTCCTCACATCTCCAAGTTTTCTCTCCAAAATCACCATGAAAATTAAGGCCATCCTCTCCTCAATGCTTCAGCCCCAAAATCCCCTCTCTTCAAATGAGAAATTAGTGCATATAAATAGATTTCTAAAGGTTGAGAGGAAAAGTAACCAACTCCCAACTAACTCTTAACTAAAGGGTATTATAAAATAACTTAATATCATACAACTATATTACTCAAATATACAATAAAAGATTATTTGTATTCATTCATACACATATGTAATATTATCCTAACATATATGCATATGCCATCATTAATTACATCAATATCTATATATATAACCTATCCTCATTATTAATAATTAACAATTGAGAATAATATACCTCGCATTATTTAATATTTAATTATTAATAATATCATACTTTACATTAATCCCAAAATATACACCATCAACAATATCTACAATAATTAACATATAATCACATATAAATTATATATATATAAATACATATATGTGTGCACCCATATATATATTTTTTTATATATATATATATATTTATATTTATATAGATACATGCCAAATACCAAACACTATAATCTATAAGATTATGAAGTAATAGATCACAATATTATTACCTATTTATAATTGCTATAGGATATAACACTGAGGTAGAATAAAATCACATGTCTCAAAATAAATCTATTCATCGAAAGAGGCCATAAAAATCATCTATGAAACATATCGAGAAAACCATAAGATCAAACAAGGTCAACCAAACTCAACAAAGAAAGTCAAGCCAAACTCCTGAAACACAACATAGAAAGATTAACTAAGAATCATACCAAGAAGGAGAAATAAATAAAATGAGTAAACAATCATACAACCAAATGAATTCAAGTGGTCACAAGGCACTAACTACAACCATGCCCAACCGGGTGCGTTGGATCTGGGTTTTTGACCCAAAGGTTGACTGACAAAGAAGGAACCCTAATATTCCCAAATTAGAATAATGACAAAGGAAGACTTATGTAGGGGCCTTAGTACTATCTCCATAACAACAACCATCGAGGATTTGAGGGCATGCTCAGACCTGTGAAGCCAGGTGAAGTCAATGCCCGGTACCTGCAAGCCTGCATCACAAAGAAGACATACATATGCACGGATATACGTATAAAAGAAAACATTGTAGACAGATGACCAGGATCGATACATCATGTGGACCTCAGCTATGTGAGTAACTACGACTTCGTCCTGAATCATGAAAACACATCATGTATATATATACACTCAAAGCATGTAGCATCATCATAACGAAGGTTAGAATCTCAAGCATTGTGTTAGTCTCTTATCAATACTAATAATAAATCAACATAATCAAATCATCAAGTGAGATACAAGATTCATCCAAAGTAACCTTAATAGAAGAAAATATAAATAACCACTTATATATATATCTATCAAGTACATATCATATAACATCCTAACTATGTTCATAAAGGTCTTGTAGGTACTCAATACATACATGGAGATAAATACATACAAAAGTGATACATTTAGATAGTATGTCTGATATTAGAATCATTGAGTACTAGCTTATGAAATTATTATAAACAACTATAGGAATAGATCAAACAAGTATCATGTACAACTTAAGCTATAAGAAAACATCGAAGGATCTTAATTCTTTCAAAAACACAAAACTTATATTAGGGTTAGAGGGGTATTACACAGCGAAGGTGATATATGATATATTATGGCTTGTGAACTTAGAGGAAGAAATTTTTGGATATTTATGACCTTCAATTAAGTTTTCACATGTTTTTGTGTTGATATCAATAAGTTACAGTGTTATGAAGGCAAGCGAAGACAGAGGAATGGTGAAACAGGGCATATGAACAGTCGCGATGATTAAGGGAAGGCTAGATGGAATAGTAATGTGCTAAGTCAAATGAAAGTTTTATATTACTGATACTTTGGTAATACAAGATCTCCAACTCTACATTTATCATTTTTATAAGTAATTTTTACATTTTATATTGTATTTGAGAGCCGACTAGATGGCAAAATTGATATAAGTATAGAGTGTTTTATGGAAGCAATAAGTGTGACAGAGGTGATGATGTGATGGATGTGAATGTGGGATATTAGAGATAAATAATAGTAGATGTGAGATCAGTGATTGACATAGGCGATTGTGAATTATAACTGTAACTGTCAAATTATAGCAAATGCTTGTATTGTTCACTCTTGAAGAACACTTTTATAACAAAATTTTGATTGTAAGAGTTGTAAGCTCACCATACCTTTAACAAGGTTTTTGCATACCTATAACAGGGTTTCTATTCCTCTAACAAGGAAATGTACTATGTAATACTCAACTCTTAATAGGGCTAGATCTCCTAACAGGGATTCTATATTTTAGTGCATAGTTGTGGGTACCATCCCCACAGGGGTTTTCCCTTGGCCAGGGTTTCCTAGAAAACAAATAATGGTGTTATGAGTTATGTGTTATGTATGTATGTTCTTTTCATTTCAACACTCATATGGTTTATTTTTAATTGGTTTAAGTTTAATTTTAAATGATGTAATATTGACTCACCCCCCCCTCCCCCCCTCTCTCAATATTTACTTAATCCTAAAAATTGGTATCAAAGCCATTGGCCCTTAGAGAGAAAGCCTAATAGCTTAAGGGAGATCATAATGGATTCAAAAAGTTTGCATGAGAAATTTGAAGCAACACTTGATGACCTAGACAAAGAAAAGGCTGAGAATGGGGATTTGAGATTCAAATTAAGAAGAGAAGAAGGTTTCATTAAGAAACTAAAAGAACAGCTTGAACTTTCAAGAAGTCAAAGACAAGACCTTATGGAAAATATCAAGGAAGATTCAGACAATGATACATTAGACCAAGTAAAGAAGCTAGAGAAAGAAAAAGAACAAATTAATCTTTTGATGAATAAAGAGATTGAACATGAAAAGGATGCAAGATACAAAATTGAAGAGACTCTAAAAGAAGCAAACATACAGATAGGAGAAATGCATATAGAACTTGATCACTACAAGGACAAATTCTTGGAATTGGAGAAATACAATCAGATCATAAAAGATGAATTCACTCAATCCAAATTGCACATTGAAAAGTTACACATGAGAAATGATAAAATTGATGAACAAAGAGAGAGACAGAAACCTAAAGGAGACATGACTAGAATTGGATACAATGAAGGAGAATATTCTAAGATTCATGATGAATCTTCTGAAGCAAAGACTAAAGATAGATCCACTCTTGAAGAACCTAAAGATCAAATCAAAAATTTCAGAGGTAGATGATTTTGATGAAATAAAGTTGGACACATGAAAAGAGATTGTAGAGGTAAAATTACTTTCAAACCCTTTACTAGTTATTGTTACGACTATTATGCATATGGAACAAGAAAGAAGAATGTAGGAAACTAGATCAGTCAAGGAAAAGACAAGATTACATCAAAGAAGAGTCGGCAACCAAGATCACATGCTACAAATGCAATAACCTTGGGCATACTACAAGGTAGTGTAAGCTTCACGTTAATCAAAATAGAAAACCACCTACATGTTTCAAATGCAACAACCTAGGCAATATAGCGAAGTTTCGTAGGTATATTGGAATGAACAATAGAAGAGGACCACCACCTATGGTTATAAAGAAGAATATTGTTGATAGTGGTATAAGTCTTAATGATTATATAGATGATTTCAAGAATCATTTCAAGAAACTAGAAAATCAAGATGATGAGAGGATATGGAAGGTAAAATATTTCAATAAGGCATTGGTTCAGGGAGAGACAGTAGATGCTATTGTGTCTTCGCAAGATGTTAACATTGATACATTGACCTAAAAGGTTGAGTATGGCCTTAGGGGGACCATTGGATGTAGATAATAGATTATATCTAGCCCCTGATTATGTGGAATAAACTCATGTGAGCTTAAATATGGTGTGTACAGAGACTATGGAGTTTACGTTTGTGATCGTAGAACTTGGAGATTCATATCCTATGATCATGAGATTTATGGTTGACTGGATAGTGTGCAAAGTTGAGTTAACTGTGATTAATGCACTTACTCAACAAGAGATGGATAAAAGACCTTAAAGAATATCATTTCCTCACCATTTGATAATAAGCAACCAAGGAGAGAAGAGTGAAGAAGCATATCAGCCACCTAGCAACCACATTGTGTGATCAATTGAAGTAGAAGTTCCAAAATTCAGCATATTAAAGGTATTTAGATCATATAATTTATCAAAAGCTATGGATGCAACTATCATATATGATGTTATTGATAGACCAAGGTATAAGTTTAAGAGGCACCCATTTAAATCTTGTGAGGATGATCCAAAAGGAGTATTTTTTAAAACCCCATAGGACATGTAATATGTTGAGGACATTGGGGCTTACATTCACTGTAAGTATGAGACCATAGGGGATGTAGAGATCTATAGGGAGATAGATGGGATGATAGAGTCAGATGGGAAAATGAAATAAGAGTTCAAACATCTAGAAGACCAATCAATTATTAAGGTAACCCTCCTAAATGAGTTCAATAAGATTGAATGGTTCAAGTTCATTCTAAGAAGAATACATGATCAATTCATATGGATAGGAGAGTATCCTATAAAGATGTGCATCTAGTTGATTCATGAGATAACTAGGTTAGACAACACTGGGGCCCTCCTCATGGCATAGAAAAATATCAAGAAACAAGACCCTAACACACTCCAAATGGGAAAGTTTGCGATGACTATTAATGATATTTTTCAACAAGATGTAAGACTGGTAGCAATGCTACTAGGATATAAGTTGTACTAAAGTAGAAAACCTAATCCTGTATCAACAGGGGTAATCATGATGGCCTACAGAATGGTGAAGGAAAACACTAGATACAACTTATGTGAAATCCTAGCATAGCATTTCTTGGAGAATGTGAGGATTATCAAGAAGGATAAGTCAAAAGCTTTCATATTTGGTTCACTACTGATACACATGTACATTCACATTGAACACAAACTCCCCAGAATGCACCCTAGAGCATGGAAAGATAGTGTACCTACTGGGATAAAAATATCAGAGACCTTTAGGAGATAGAATAAAGATTGGGTAGATGGACAATTGTTTGCAATGATTAATATTCTTCAAATGCATATGAAGGGGAGATACAGGATTCCTAAGGAGTTAGTTGAGAAATACAAGGACATAATATGTTTCATGGTTGAAACTTACTGTGTATGTTTTGAAGTAGTTGAGCCTAGAAATGAATGGTGCTACCCTATGGGGTATGAGGTTAGTTCTGAGGTTCTTAAAATTCAAGTTGAGCATGTGCTAGCATCATAAATTGATACATCTGAAGAGAGATGGGGAACCTATGAGGAAAATTTAGCAAAATTTAGAGAAGAATAGGACAAGGGAACAAGGAAGAGAAAAATAGACAAAATGGTTGATGACATAGCTACAAAGGAAGGAATTAAAAAGGAGAAACTAAAGGAAGTAAGGACAAAGATGATAGAAGGGTCTTCCAGCATGGAAATTGAAGCACCTCCTCTTTCTGAAGTAGAAAAGATAGTAAGTCCTACTCCTAATGTAATAGATTTATCAATCACTCTTGAGAAGATTACACAAGAGGTTTCACCTATGAGAACTCCTAGGAGATCATCAAGATCAAATAGACCTATTAGCCCCAAGAAAAAAAAGGTCAAATTAGAAAGAAATAAGAAAGATGATAATTAACTGAGAAGAAAGAAGAAAAGGTAGAACAAAAGAAAACAAAGAATTTGTGGAAACTAGATATTAAGTTATTATAGAAGAGGATAATCAGAGATGGAAATTTGCAAACATTTAATAGATACTATGAGAGGTATGATTCAGATAATCAATCTATAATTGAAGATATAGTAATTGAGCACTTGTTACTCTACAAAAAGAATTTTCTAGAAATAGAAGGCAGTATTCCTAAGGACTTGTATAGAAAGTTGGAAATAAGAAAATAATTAGCACATTCAGAGGATGAGACTGTTAGCAATAGGGAATACTAAGAGGGGGGGGTGAATCGGTATTCTACAAACTTTATCTTTTTCCCAATTATGGATATAACAAATTATCTTTATACATGCATAAAATAAGAAGCTAAACAACATGCATAACAATAAAGAACTCATAACACATTGTTTATTCTCGAGGAAACCCTAGCCAAGGGAAAACCTCGGTGGGGATGGTACCCACAAAGATCCACTAATCAAAAGTATCATGTTAAGGATGTTGACCCTGTTAGGAGTCTATTACAAGCATATAGTGTATCAGTCCTGATTAAGGGACTATAGGCCTTGTTAGAAGCCTCAACTTTGTTAGGAGTTATAGTACAAAATGTGATTACCAGATGAGCCCATTGCCCAAACAAGTAATGTACAATATACATTGATTACAAAATAGGTTAAGGTACATAACCTTATACTGCTTGCATCAATATCACTTTTTTGCTCTTTCACTATCGCTATTACATATGCTTCATGCACTTTGCATCATACTACTTGCTGCTTATTACAATTACTACACTTGCTATTTCAATTAGAATTACAATTACATTTACATTTATACCAATAGCTTTATCAAAGATTTGACATCTAGGATGTCATCCCTTTATATTGTTAAGTCATTATTTTGATAAACAAAATAATCCCTTAACTCTTTACTAGTTCTATCTTCTTATTCTGTCCTGTCGGCTTCACACTATCTTTGGTAAAACTATCATAACTTCTTCCATACATGTCATACTGACTTGTGCTATGAGATGGATGATCAATAGACATCATAGAGTCTATTTTCAAGTGCATAAGAACTGAACTTACTCCAGTCGATGTCACAAACAAAAATTGTATCCAGGTTCACTGGTAAAACATTGTCTCACACTTAGACAAATTTGCAATGTGCTCTATCATACTTGTTCTCTGACTTGTGTGATCTTCATGAGGATCATATGTTTCCATAATGACAACATCTATGTAATCAACTCAAACAAATTGCCAACAATCTCCCCCTTTGTCATTGGTGGCAACATATGAGAAAATTGGCCAAGTGTACAACTCAAAATCTCAAAAATGTTCAAAATTGTGGCCATAGTATAAAATACATACTATCCTTATAACTCCTCAAAAATTATTTCCTCTAATATAGTACTCCCCCTAAGATTAACAACCCTTATCATATATTATCAATTTTCTTCTATATATCTCTCCCCCTTTGACAACAATGACAAAATAAGGTAGGGAGGGTCACAAAAATGTATCACAAAAGATTATACCTTAATTTATTTATTGCAAAGCTAGTAGGCTTGCAACACAATCTGCAAAATCTATCTTCATGGCTTCTATCTCCTTCTCCCATGATTTCTTAATGGAATCTGCCACATTGAGTAGTGCGCTCAGTCCATAAGAAGCAATTTCACATGCTTGGAGGTTTTCAAAGTTAAATTTTTGAAAAGATGTCTTTGTTGAAAGACAATCTTCCAACTGTTCTTCAATTATGCTCAACTTCATAGAAACATACTCTCTCAAAAGAGTATATCTTTTCAATTTCCTGTCTTTCTCATCTTGTACAATTCTAATTTCATCATACAATTTTCTAACTTTCTTCTCAACATTACAGACCTTCACATTGGGGTTAGATAGAAGGTTTGTTTCATTTAGAATCTCTGCTTCCTTCAATTTTATCTTCTAATCTTCCTCAACTATCAAAGTCTCTGATTTTGTACACTGTATGTACAAAGATTTTCCTATTTCCAAGTGTTTCCTCAAATCCTTGATACAGATATCAAGAGTATTGATATCATTGCTAATTTACTGACTGATGTTCAAAAGCATTCTAGCCTCATAGTCTTCTTGTGCTTTTACTTTTGCAATATCAGCTAGGTGTGTGAATTCATTATCAAAGGTACTCATTACCTTCTTTGCCTTCTCCATAGGGTGTGCATCTAAAATTTGTGTGGTCACAATACTTTGTAACTTTTCAGTTAGTTCCTTCAAACACCCTTCAAGACTCTTCACCTTCTTGTTCTTACCAATTATTTTGTTTAAGGATGAAATCAATTCCAACTGATCATCATCATCTACTTCTCTTCCTGAATGCTCAATCATAGAGCCAATTTGAGTCTTCTTTCTAGTCTCAAGAGTAAGACTAGTATCTTCTTTGGTGGGAAGGGGAACTTGTTCTTCTACAATTGGTGGTTCCACAACTATGGTCTTTGTCATTTCTTCTTCTTTTGTAACTTCCTATTCCTTAAAGGCTGAATTGTCAACAATGTTCTCCAAATTCTTGAATACATTCTCATCAGTATCCAAAGTAATTTGTGTACCTTCTACATTCATTGTTTCATCTTCAATGTTAATAGCTAGAGAAGAGGGAATGTCCTCTTGTACTTTCTCACCTGCTTGCTCTGCTGCAACTGATGATTCTCCAACATACTCTGCCATAACCTTGATAATTGCCTGTTCAGTCTCAGAATTTACTTCTTCATACCTTCCTCCCATAATCTAAATTGTTCTCCTTTTCATTCTCAGATGGGTGCTTAGGGCCTTCATAATCTGGTTGAAATGAGCTTCATCTTTTATGTCACAAAGCTTCCTCACAAGCTTTTCTCTGATAGTTGTCTCTTCATCTGATGCTCTCTTCTTTCTATTTAGAAGTTTTTTATAAAGATCATCAGGTATCTATCCTTGAATAGTATCAAACTTCTTTCCAATCATGATCATATGCTTCACAACTGCATTCTCTAGATTAATTCTATCAGTATAATCATAAAGATCATAATATTTGTTCATTCTTGCAAAGTCACCATTCTCAATAATCTATTCATTAAGCTTTCCAACTTTTGGTTTCCAAGCTTTCTTCTTTGTAGTGACATCATCCTTAACCTTTGCAATCTTTCTTGGAATAGGTTACACTAGGTTTTTATGCCTCATTCCTGGTCTAGTGGCACTCTCCTTAACTCTTTTTCTAGGTGTGGAGGAAGTGGATCTAGTAGACATCTTTGTTTCTATGTCCTTCTCAGGTACTTCCACTTTAACCTTTACTTGTGGTTCTTCCTATGGCACTGCAATTGATGATAAAGGAGGGATAGACAAAACTTCCTTTTGTCCACTCTCTCTGATTTTTGCTATTGTCTGATTTGCTACCAAAAAATCTCTTTCTGTCATTCCTGTATCCTTTCAAATTTTCTTAATGATGCTCTCAACTCTCTTCTTAGACAGTTTCTCTTCAATTAGAATATTTGCAAAGATGAAGTTCTCCTCAAAGGTTCCAAACCTATTACACTGAGTGTCCAACTTACACTTCAGTAGTCTACTAACATACTCTTCATTTTCTACCTCAGATATTTTATAGCCAAGAGGGTCTATGAACTCTGTTCTAGGCTCTACTGCTTCAATATAGGTAAGGTCAGTATCCACCATAAAACATATATCATATTTGTATTTCTCAACAAGAGACTTAGGGATCCTTGATCTGCTAGACACAATATTTTGAAATGTCTTAATAACAAGTACTACACTTTCATTAACACTATCAATAACATGCTTTCTATATACTACATCAATCCTTTCCATTGTAGTCTGTCCATCATTCCAATCATTTCCTATGGTGTAAGGAAATCTCCTCAAAAGATGAAAGAACATGTATGTGATTAGGGATGAGAACCTAAACTATGTATACTTTGTTTTCTTGATCTTCTCCAAGTTCTCAAACAATTGAATTCTAATAATTTCACACATATCAACTGGTACCCTATCAACACATATAAGATAAGCTGCATGTACCATTCCAGCTACCATGTCATCTTCTCTTGAATTAGCACAAAACTTAGTAGTTAGAATCTTGCATATGTATCTCACATCAACTTGTTTGATCTTGCTAACCACAATTCCTCTACCATTATAGGATGAATTAGTGTTGTCAATGACTATTTTTCTCATGTTTTTCTCATTAAAAGGAATATCTCCAGTCTTAGATA
This sequence comes from Chamaecyparis obtusa, assembly GCA_027943335.1. Taxonomy (NCBI): domain Eukaryota; kingdom Viridiplantae; phylum Streptophyta; class Pinopsida; order Cupressales; family Cupressaceae; genus Chamaecyparis; species Chamaecyparis obtusa. The sequence continues at coordinate 1,029,216 of BSBK01004260.1, forward strand.
ATCCAATGACTTCATGAATCAAATCAGCTATAATATCTATCACTCTATCCTCTAGTCAAAACTTTCCATTATGAATTCTACTCAAAATGATCTTAATGCATTCTTCATTCTCAAATTCATACTGTAATCCATATTTGACAATTTCATTATGTTCCAAGTATTCAAAACCTTGTTTCAGTGACATATCCTAATTGTACATCTTCTGATATTCATCTATAAAATCACTATCATTTACTGTCTCTAATTTGCATCCAAGATAACTCCTGACATTCTCTAAAACTAAAACTCCATCTGGTATGGATGATAATGCAAACCTAGGGTCTTCTTCCAATGGTTCTACTAGTTCCCTTTTCAATTTAGGTCTATTCTTGTCTCTAACATTGTGTATTAATGAAACATCCATGATTTCTTCAAATGCCTTTATTGATTCAAAGATTTTTCAAGTAAAATACCTCAATTTGGTGATTTTAGGGCTTGCATAGATTCGACACACAATTCTTCTCCAAATCCTTGCAAAATGTTTTCTATCACTGCTCTTTGATCTCCTTGACACTTGAATTCACTTTGATGATCAAATAATACTGATCATAACCTTTTATTAATTCAATCTCACTTAGATCTGACATCACATTCAATTCTTTTGTCGCTTCTTTCCAAAAATCTATCTATGCTATCCTGCAAAACTTAAAACTTCTTACGATCTCACAAAACATAATATTTTTCTTTGTGCTCTTAACCATAGCATTAGAATATCATAAACTACCTTGCATTAACCGCACAAGAATCAATTCATCATATATCTACTTCTATACTAAATCTAAGTTCCTATTCTACTGCAATTTACATGAATTAAGTACTTTGAGATAGGTTAGGCAAAGATTCATTCTTACCTTTCAATACTTCACCTTTCTTATTACCTTCAATGTTGAATATGTCTCCTTGATCTATGCTTTTGATAAACTTCACTTCATCTGAATTACTACAGCATCCTTTCTGACTATTACTAGCATCTTCATTTCTTCTTGCATGATTCTTGGGGTTAGGATTAGGATGAAAAACTCTATTGTTCATTCTACAAAACCTTGTTGTATGTCCAATCTTGTTGCATATCTAACAAACAATTCCATTATTTCCATATCTTGGTCCAAGTTGATTGATTTGTGATCTACAGTTTCTAGCAATGTGTCCAACCTTGTTGCATCTATAACATACTACTCCACTTCTTCTGTTCATATCTTCAGTAGGTTTCTTATCTACATTGTTAGTATTCCTAAACATTCTACTACCATCATTATTCTCAATAAATTTAGGTTTCCTACAATCAATAGCTCTATGTCCAAAACCATGACAATTGTAACAATAACCATTAAGAGATTTAAATTGTTTACCTGTGCAATCTCTCTTCATATGACCAATAGTATTATAAGAAAAACATCTACCTTTGAATTCTCTTTGCATACCTTTGGGTGATTCCTCTTGCTTCGGTGATTCTTCTTCTTTAGGTGTATCTTTAGATTTGTTGATTTCATCAGGCTTCTTCTCATCCATGCTTTCAAATATCTTTAGATCTAGTTCCTTGCCTTCATCATTTGCTTTGAAAGTGTTGAATCCAAGACCAGTCTTATCATAAAATGGTTTCTGATAGGATATTTGTTCATCAATCTTCTCACTAGTTGAATATAGCCTTTCAAGTTTCTATTTGGATTGAGTCGGTTCACCTTTCATGATCTTATTGTATTTCTCAAGTTCATCATACTGCGAATTGACTTTCTCAAGTTCAGATGTTACTTTAGAAAGTTTAGATTTCACTCCTTCATTTTCAGTCTTTAGACTTTCATTCTTAGATTTCAGATTTTCTTCATTCTTTCCATTTCCATCTTTCAAACTAAGCTTCAAATTTTCTATCTTCAATTCATGCTTAAGGATCTCATTTTCTTTTTCCATATTGTCATCACAATCTTCAATAAAAACTTTGGATTCTTTTTCAGATCTCAGATCTTCCAATTTTTTTTTTAATTTCTCAATGAGGTTCTTTGCATCATCATACTTTCTTTTCAAAGTATCTTTTTCAATAGTAAGCAAGTCAATGTGTTCAAGAGCTTCTTCAAGATTCTTTTGTAGTTGATCCATATCCATAGAGATCTTACTCAAGCTGCTAGGCTTTCCTTGAATGATTCTTTTCTGAGTAACTAACCTCTAATACCAATTGTTAGAAATAGGGAATACTAAGAGGGGGGGGGGGGTGAATCAGTACTCTACAAACTTTATCTTTTTCCCAATTATGGATATAATAGATTATCTTTATACATGGATAATATAAGAAGCTAAACAACATGCATAACAATAAAGAACTCATAACACATTATTTATTCTCGAGGAAACCCTGGCCAAGGGAAAACCCTGGTGGGGATGGTACCCACAAAGATCCACTAATCAAAATTATCTTATTAAGGATGTTGACCCTATTAGGAGTCTATTACAAGCATATAGTGTATCAGTCCTAATTAAGGGACTATAGGCCTTGTTAGAAGCCTCAACCCTGTTAGGAGTTGTAGTACAAAATGTGATTACCAGATGAGCCCACTGCCCAAACAAGTAATGTACAATATACACTGATTAAAAAATAGATTAAGGTACATAACCTTATACTACTTGCATCAATATCACTTTGTTTCTCTTTCACTATCGCTATTACATATGCTTGATATACTTTGCATCATACTACTTGCTGCTTGTTACAATTACTACACTTGCTCTTTCAATTACAACTACAATTACATTTACATTTATACCAATAGCTTTATCAAAGAGTTCACATCTAGGATTTCATCCCTTTATATTGTTAATTCATTATTTTGATAAACATAATAATCCCTTAACTCTTTACTAGTTTTGTCTTCTTATTATGTCCTGTCGGCTTCACACTGTCTTCGATAAAATTATCATAACTTCTTCTGTACATGTCATACTGACTTGCACTTTGAGATGGGTGATCAATAGACATCATAGAGTCTATGTTCAAGTGTGCAAGCACTAAACTTACTCTAGTTGACATCACAAACAAAAATTGTATGCGGGTTCACTGGTAAAACACTATCTCACACTTAGACAACTTTGCAATGCACTCTGTCATACTTGTTCTCTGACTTGTGTGATCTTCATGAGGATCATATGTTGCCATAATGAAAAAATCTATTTAATCAACTCAGCCAAATTGCCAACAAAGAATATAAGAAATAAAGAAATTGAGGACATGTTTCTTGTAGTCTCCATACAAGAAAGGGAAATAATCATCAAGGAACTCAAACCTCTATTGAGAACCAAGGCTAGAGTTGTGAACATAATGGAAAGAAAGTATGATGAGGTAATAGAAGATATGAAAAAGGAATTGGACCAAATTCTTATGAGCAACATGCTTGAGAATTCTTCACCTCCCAAAGCCACCAAGCCTACACCCTTGGGTATGGGAGAAAGCTCCAAAACTGTTGAGGATAGTATAAAAGCAAGCGAAGTTGACATGCAACAAAAATTCTTTATTTCTGGTGTGCCTATGACACCTGACACCTCACTTGATGTAAATGATCCATTTTAAGGAAATCTAGATAGTGTGATGATAGTAGAAGAGGAAGGATAGAAAGAGGAAGAACAAATAGAAGAAAAATAAGAAGAAAAAGAACAAGAGAAGGAAAAATAGCAAGACAAAGAATAGGAATAAGAGATAGGAGCAGAAAAAGAAGAAGAGGTAAGAGTCAAGATCAAGTACGAACCAGATACCTCCTCCACCCTATTGTTGGCAAGTATGGCCAAACCAGTGAGAACTGATGTGGAAAGCATGGATGAAGATGAGATCATGAGATTATCCTTCATGGAATTTTCTAAAGCAAAGGAGAGGTCATAATAAAAAGGGGATAAGAAAGTTAAGGTAATCACTAGGGCAGTAGAAACTATAAATAAAATACTCCCTACACATCTTAAATTTTAAGGAAAGGATCATCAAGAGAGCTTGAACTTGACATTGGACAACTTTGACAACCATTTTGAGTCACTATTGAAGATTGCAGAGGATAATGCTGAGAAGAGATACTTAGTCATTTTTTGCTAAGTGTTGGCATCAATGCCAAAGGGAGAGATTTTTGGCAAGTGATGTTTTGAGAGCACTAAAAATCACTTGAGGGTTGTCATTTATGAAAAAACTTATGTTATAGTGATCGCATGAAGTGAGTATAAGTGTTGGAGACATAGTCATGAAAATGACTAAGTACAGAATCAGATTTACTGTATACTGCAGTATTGGTTTGGTCAACGAAGGTGATATATGATATATTATGACTTGAAAACTTAGAGGAAGACATTTTTGGATATGTATGACCTTCAATTAAGGTCATACATGTTTTGGTGTTGATATTAGTGAGTTATAGTGCTATGAATGCATGTGAAGATAGAGGAATAGTTAAATAGGGCATATGAACAGTCACAATGATTAAGGGAAGGCTAGATGGAATAGTAACATGCTAAGTCAGATGAAGGTTGTATATTGCCAACACTTTGGCAATACAAGATCACTGACTCTAAATTTATCATTTGCATAAGTAATTATTATGTTTTATATTGTATTTGAGAGCTGACTAGATGGTAGAATTGATATAAATATAGACTATTTTATGGAAGTGATAAGTGTGACAGGTGTGATGATGTGATGGATGCAAATTTGGGATATTAGAGATAACTAATAGTAGATGTGAGATCAATGATTGAAAGAGGCTATTGTGAATCATAAATGGAACTATCAAAGCATACCAGATGCTTGTATTATTCACTCTTGAAGAAAAAATTTGTAACAAAATTTTCATTGTAAGAGTTGTAAGCTCACCATACCTTTAACAAGGTTTTTGTATACCTCTAACAGGGTTTCTATTCCTCTAACAAGGAAATGTACTATGTAATACTCATCTCTTAAAAGAGCTAGATCTCCTAACATGTATTATATATTTTAGTGCATATTTTTGGGTACCATCCCCACCAAGGTTTTCCCTTGGCCAAGGTTTCCTTGAAAACAAATAATGGTGTTATGATTTATATGTTATGTGTTTATGTTCTTTTCATTTTAGCACTCATATGGTTTATTTGAAATTGTTTTAAGTTTAATTTGAAATGTTGTAATATTGATTCACCCCCCCTCTCAGTATTACTTAATCCTAACATCACTCTCATTTCTTGTTATCTACTTGAATCTTCCATTCTATAGTGCACCTTGCAAGGATCTTAATTGTTGGGCTCATTTGAGAGCCACCATCTTTATCTATATGATTCTTCCACACTATGGATAGGAAGCTATAAGCTGCCTTGTAAGACTCCAAATTCATTGGATCTCTTGGATATAAGGGTTTATAGAAGTGACCACACTTTTTGGGTCACATTTTTTGCACCCATCATGGGGCTAACCCATGAATTTTGCATACTCACTTTAGTTTTTAAGGCTAACCCTTGTGTAGGTTGAGTTGAAGGCTAAAACCTTAAGTTTTTAAAATATTTGCTCATATCTTCAAAATGGATTGGTATTTTCATCTCAATTTTTTTTTGCAGGTTGGGGATGGATCAAAGGTGGCTCAGTCTGATAATCAGATTTTTCTAATCATTTTTCTGTGAATTATAATTTTTAATTGATTTTTCATGAAAATTCATTTATGGTCACAAAACAAAGAATTTTTTTGGAAATAATTACATTTTGGAAAGTTCTAAGAATTCTACACTGGGTTACTTCTTTTTGTTTTTAATTTAGATGCAAAAACATGGCTCAAATAGTTAATTTGTGAAAGCTGGTCTCTTTTGGTAAAATGGGTCTCTAGAGTACAAATTAAGGAATATTCCTAAAAGTTTTACATTTTTGGAAAGCTCTCAAGTTTTTAATAGGGGTCTCTTCTTTGCATTTCTATTTTTGGGTCTGAAAGTATATCAAACTAATTAGATCTTTTTGACTAGGTCAAAAGGAAAATAAACAAAATTTGTCATGAGCTTGCACTTTATTTGCACATAGTTCAATGCATGATGGGTCTTTCTTTTAAGTCTTTGATATTTTCTTATCTTCTAAGAGTGTTTTTTTAGAATGATTGACCAAGATTAAGAAATTTTGAGACTACTAATTTATTGGTTTTGTAGGTTACCTTGGAGACACAACTAAACATTGTGCTTTCATAGATTTGGTTTTCTAGGCACCTAGTTTTAATTAGAAAGGCTTATTTTCTTATGTTTAGTTTAGTAGGAGAGTATTATCTTTACCTCCTAGAGGATGAATCAAAAAATTTGACCTACTTATTTTTTCACTTGTAAAATAAACCTTGGGTAAATAAACATGTGCTTGATGTGTTTGGGAGAAACTATGGAGTAGGACAATATGCTCTTTTCCTTGTGAAAAATCAGAAATCTTGACCTCCATTAGCTATTTACCTTTAGAGGGCCCACCAAGAGAGAAATATTTTGGGAATGACCTAAGTGGGGAACAAGCCAACCCAAACACCCTTTCCCACTATAATCAAAAGCTTCCTTCAATCCAAAGAGAGGGAAGACTTAGCTATTTTCTACTTCCAATGCTTCTTTGTGTGCAGGGCCTAGTTGCCTTAATCTTACTAAGAAATACTAAACTTATTTAGGTGCTTGTAGGGCCATCTTGGTCTCAATCTTGTTTACAATACTACAAGGGGAGTTCATCCAACTTGTATAGGGTCGAGAGGTCTCAATCTTACTTGTGAGACTATACATTTTTGGGTGCTTGTAGGAATATAGACCTCAATTCCTCTTGTGTAACTACAATGGATAGTCATGAAAAGAGGTCCATAATAAATAGCTTAAGTTAGAGGCTACCCTATCTTCTTAAATTATCATAATCTTTGTGCAAGGATTGATTCAAGTGTACCTACCTGGATCACCTCAAGATTACTCAACATATGTATTCCCTTGGATGAAAATCCATGACAAAGCCAACATCACTTTGTGTGAGGAAAAGGAGTATCAAGTTGTGAGAAAATTTTTTGATACTATCAATTTCCTTAGGTATCTCTTTCTTGATGTATTTTTTATTTTTTTGGAGGCCCGTGGGAATCTTTGTGAACGTACATGTCACACTCTTGGAACATTGAAAACAAATTGTAGACCTCACAAGTGTGTGTATCCACAAGGTCACTTTATCCATTTTGGATTATTTGGAGACTATTCCTTGTTCACATCATCTTCTTTCAACATAAACAATCAAACTTTGTCTAGATAATACTCTAAACTTGTCACTCAACCATCACAATCCTTTGGAGTCAAACTTTCAAGCTAAGCTTAAAAATTGTCAATTTATCTTCTCCATTGTTATCCTTAGCTCTTCTTGTGATTTGGTACATTCCAGCAAGTTAGGAATCACATTTAGCTAAGCAATATTACTTGGATCTCCTGGCTGCACTCTTGGTTAGTATATTATTCACATGTCCATCATCTCTTTTAGATACCTTTTATCTTATCTTTTCTTGTTCACAAGTGTTGTACATAGGCATCTTATGGAAAGTTCTCTTTTCTCTCTTTTAATGATTTTTCACTTTGGACAAGTGGACACTTTTCTTACCTAGTTTTAAAATCAATTCATTCTAATTCATCATATTTAGCTCTTGTCAATCTTCTTTCATGCAGGTTACAACTAGATATTAAATCTATTGAGGAAAGAAACCTGAAGCAAACTTTGACAAATCACCTAGAGGAGAACATGAACCTTGGGGTTTTGATCCCTTTACTAAAACCTTTAGTGAGTCCATGCTATCCTCACCTAGGTCAAAAAATTGTGTTTCTTACACTCCACCCATGGATGAATGAAATATGAAGATTGATGAATTTTTTAAACAATTAGGAAAAAAACACTTTGGACAAGGAAATCAAGAATATTTGGACCAATAATTTGATCATCACACCTCTATAAATGGCTCACAACATGCATCTCAACACACTATACATATTTTTCATGGCTCACAAAGTGATGACTCGAACATTGAGATAACAAAGGAAGAAATCCTACAATTCCAACAAGACAAACATTTGCAAAAACTCATGAAATTAACCTTAAATCAAGACAAAGATAGGTAATTCATGCACTTATACTCACAACAAGTTAAGTTACCTCACAACTTTTATGTTGACAACTTGATAAAAAAAAGAGAGGAACCATCAGAACTAGAGGTTATGAAGAAACAAATGGAAGAGATAAAGAAAGAAATGCTACATGAAAAAGGAGAAAGAACAACCAAGGACATCGTTTTCACTTGAGGCTATATGTTCATTTCCTTTTGACAAATATTTATACATGTCTCCTTTTCCTTGTAAGGTTGAATCTCCAAAATATGACAAGTATGATGGTAGTGGAGATCCTCGTGACCATGTCAGGGAGTTTTGTGTACTAAGTATGGAACTATTGCATGAACCCACTTATCTTATGAGAATATTTCCTAGGATCCTTAGTGGTCAATCTATGGAGTGGTTTACTAAACCATCTCCTCCACTTAAGTCATTTGACAAACTAGTGAAAATATTCATTCAATAATAATCTTACAACATTCAACATGTTGTCACCATGCTAGATCTATTCAATATCAAACAATGCCAAGAGGAATCCTTTGTGGATTTCCTTCGAAGATGGAGGAAGCTTTATTCATGTTACCCTAGAAAAATTCCTGAAACTAAGAAGATTGACATTTTTTTCAATAACCTTGTTCTTGAATTACACTATGAGCTTAGAAAGAAATTGTTTGCCACATTTGACATGATGATAGAAAGAGCACTATGAATTGAAGATGTTCTAGTCAAGAAGGGTGAACTTAGTTTGAATAAGGACAAGTCTAACAACAACAACTACAATCACAATAATAAAAATGGAAAAGATAAGGGTAAATAACAATCATGGAATAAAAACAACCATGTAGTGAATGATGGTATATTTGACACACCTACAAACAAGCCCAAAGAACCTATCTTCAATTTGACTAGTGGAATCCAAGATACCAAACAACAAGAGGCTTCCAAACCTTATAATTTAAAAAGGTCCAATGACTTTCACAAGGGTGAACCGTCATGGATGCCCAAACCTAAGCATGCTTTTACACCTCTAGGAGAATCACTTGAAGAGGTGTTGAAAATTTTGGTATCAAAAGAGATCATCACATTACCAGACAATTCAAAACCTTATGATACTCCTATGAGTTATTTTTTTTCATTAGTAATGAGGAAGTCACATTGATTGTCAAAGTCATTAGGTAAAGAAGGAAAGATAAGTCTATGAAGAATATAAGCTATTCAATAAAAGGAAATAAGGGAAAAAGGAATTTCGGTAAAGACAAAGAAAGTTTAGACACTGAGAAAGGATGAACTAAGCTCCGAGCACTGAGTTATACTGAGCTAAATCATCAATAGAATTGAGAGATAAGATGGTTATCGAGCAAGAGGAAAACATGTTACTGAGCAAGACAGACTGACACAAGGAGAATCCTTAGATACATTGAACCTGGATACCAAATATAAAATGGTTTACAAATCTCAAGGAATTTGTATGATAGATCATTAGATATTTAAACATGATGATTATGCATGATTACAAGGTCATATCTACAAATGAGAATTAAGTATGTTATATGCATTGGAGGAGTAACCAATGCTAGCACTGCTTGAAGAGATGATTCTAGAACATCTAGCACTATTTTTAGAATTGCATATAAATGGATCTAAGTGTGAAGATGACTACGCATGTGAGAAGGATATTTGCATGTATGAAGTAGAGATTGTACATAGAAATTGATGAGCAGAGAAATCATCAAGTATAGAGCAGTAAATAGTAGAGAGTAATTGTGATTCATAATTAAATCTACTGAGTACTGAATTGTATTTGTGATAGGTACATAGTATGAAGTAATAATTTAGTGAGCATAAAGAGTCTGGAATGCATATAATTGATGCAAGTTTAACAGACAAGTTTGTGTTACTGATTAAAGAGTAATCAGAATTGTAAAGTTTCTTAACCGAGAAGATCCTAGCAGATCTTATATTGTAAATCCTTTAACCAAGTAAAATTCTTAGATTAAAATTATAAAATTCTTTAGCAAGGTAGAATTCATAGGTCTTAAAACTCTTAACCAGGTTAATACTCTTAATAGGGTAAGCTTTCAGAAATAGCTAATAATGTAGCTCTAACTGAGAAATTTTTTTACTATAGTAGTGAAGTCTTGTGATTGTTGTTGGTTCTTGAAAATATTTTACACTCCATGAGACACCAATATACCTAAGACTGATTTTAAGGAGGGGTTAGTTCCAAATATAGGAAAATCTATAGGTAACTGAACCAACTATAGGGACAAGACTACCCTCTTCACTTCTAGCTCTATAAAACCAAGGTCGGTACACCTGATCCAATGTATATATACTCTTTTGTTGATTTGATACTGGATCTAACAATAGATATCAGTTAGAAAGTACTAAATAACAACCTATTATTCATTGACTCTCCATCACTGGGTAGGACATTTACTTCTCTAATCAACAAATAAAGATTAAAAACTAGTTTTGATTGTTCTATTTCTAATTGTAATGATCTTAATCAATCCTCATGAACTTAAAGATGCACTCATATAGGCCAGTGCCTTATCCATTGAGCTAATATCACCAAAATATAAAGGAAATACAAAGATCTTGGAATAACTTAATTCATAATCATAAACACAAATACTTTAACTCTTTCCTTCTTATAGATAATCCTTGTGCAAAACAAGTGAACATGTATTTTACTTAGAGCAATATTTAATCCAATCCTAGATCAGAACTCAAAATAAAAACACATACACATTGGTCTCTAATAAACTCAGAAATTCACAAATTTGACACAGAGGAGAGATAAAGACCTGAAATTTGTATTAAGTATAATGAACTTTGATAATTTGTATACAATATATCTTGAGAAATAAGTCTACAAAAAATGGTAGCAGCATGTACTTTCTTCTATTACTTTGACAAGAAATGATACAAAATATTATAATCCTCGACTGAGGGCTAGGGTTTCAGAATTCTATCTTCTAGACACCTAAACTCTCAATGCCTAATATGATCAAGGAAAATCCTTTTATAGACAAGGAATGCAACAAGCTTCCCATCATATTAGGGTTTACAAAATTTAACCCTAAAAATTACAACAACCTCGTTGGGTTTACAATAAATGATTCAATCAAATTTTGGACCAACATTTTGTAGGCTAGCCGCATGTCTTCAAGTCTTCAATTCTTTACTCGATGCCTTCAAACAAATCTGATCACCCTTTTCTTCAAGACTGTTCCAGCAATAAATATTTTTTACATCTCACCTACTTTAGGCCTATGAGTCACAACCCTTTTGATCGCCTCAAGGCATAGATGGACCATTAGGATTTTTAACATGGGGCATGTACTAATATCTCCATTTATTGAATACCTCCTCACTTGGGAATACAAAATTCATTATCTCAACCTTTTTGTCAGAAAATTGCTCCCACTTGCCTTCCATATGTTTGACTTCCTACTAAATAAAAGAAAATTTTAATTTCACAGTCATTAATAACTTGATGGTGTGGATGAAAGAAAGAGTGTTCTCAGAAGTCAAAATACTTGTCATTCTTGCTGAAAAATCTCCATCCATCTCTTCTCTCCAATTGAACCATTCCTTTAACTCACCATTTTCTTTAAAACCCTTGGTACTAACTCACAACTTGAAAGTGTTAATTCCCTTTTTAATACATTGGATTTTCTCTCAAAATCATCTAGGATTATCCTGAATTCAACCATAATTTTTACAAACTTATGTACATGCTTAATCAAAGGGTCCAGATTATGTTGGGCCTTTGAAAGCATGTAGAATACATTCATTTTTGATGCCCTTCCTATCCATTTATCCAGAATTAGCCCTAATTCAGCCTTGTGATTACCTAAAGATGTCAACAATGCTTGCAATCTTTTGGCATGGACAAACAAAACTGTGGGGTTCAGATCATGAGGAAATTGCATTACTACCTCTGTGACTTTCTCTTCATATTTCTAATTCATAAGGCACTTATCCTTCATATGTTCATTCTTTTTTTTGTTCATCATTAGGTGAGGTGATCTGTGATCTTGTGGTCCAAACAATTTTGTTATCAACTTCTCCTTCTCAATCATCTCTATCTTTAGCTCATTGTAGGATTTGAGAATAGTCTCAAACTTAATCCTCAATTCTTCTTTCTCTTGAGCATCTTTTTTTGTGACCTTCATATTAAACTTGGCGCTCTCCAAGATCATATTTGAGGCTTCAACAGTCAAAGTCTCACCCACACTGTGTGCTAACAAGTTAAATGAAAACTCTGAGGATAAAACCTCCTTCTTATATTTATTTCCTTCCCTCTTAAGGGATCACATAACCAGGGAAGCATGACCATCAAAAAAGGCCACACCCTTAGGAGCCTATTGTGCTTTCTCTGCAGTAGAGTGGATTGTAATCTTACTTTTCCTAACTATGTCAAAAAATATTGCATCAACAATATCCCACTCAGGGAGAATCAGAACTCCTACAGTGTGAACCATAGCCCTGCCTTCTTCTGGGGTTATTTTCTCAAATTTCTTCATCAACTCCCCCTTTGTCTCATTTTCAATCTCAATTATATCCCTATCTGGGAGCTCTTCTTTCTTTTTCTCACAAATCTCCTTATATTTATTAATTTTTATTCTCCACAAAAATTGAATAAAAGCCCTAGTTTTAACAAAATTATCATCTGAGATGAAAGCATCACTAGGCTATTTCAAAATTGGGTCCAGCTGCTTACCTTCAAACTCTACCACTTTAAGGTCTATTTCTATTCCTTTGGGTGCCTCTGCCATCCCCTCTTATATTTCATCACTTGAAACAAAAATATTTCCCTCATTCCTTAATTGCAGTAGTTGCTGAGCAACTCCATGTTCATCTAATTGCAATGGGGACTGGAAAGGGGAATACATCTCCTACTCTTGCTAAGGTTCCTCCTGTCTCTGCCTCTTTGGAGAGGGCTCTTCTACTATTGGATCATTCATGGGTCTCTTCCCCCTAGAAGTGGATGGAAGAGACTTATCTTTTCGAGAAACTAGGAGAAGGACACTCTATCCCTTTCTCTCATGAATTGTACACATCCCTTTAGGGGTCAACTTTGTATATCCTGGCTCAATTAAAATTCTTTTCTCCCTATCAGGATCAGATTTAATAACTGCAGCCTTCTTCTCATTTTCTTCTTGCATAATTCCCTCAAAATTTTATATAAGGGCATCCACCTTTCTTGCCCGTGGCTGAAAAGCCTTTAATGGGTCGTATTCTTTATCAAAAATCTAAGTAAAATCTATAGTCTTTTTATAGATTACCCACTTTTCTTTCTTAATTTATTGAGTTTGGAGATCAAATGCATTCCTAACTATATCCTCAGGGAAATTGAACTGGTGTTCCAAAACAACACACCTTGTTTTCTCTCTAAACATTCCAGAGATAAAACCTTCATTTTCTGCACACCTTACTACTGCAGTAGTCATTTTGTAAGGTTGCAAAACCTAATTCAAATGCACCCATCCCTATTTAATAATAATGTACTAGTGGGATATTGTAATACTTGGGAACAAGGTTCCCCTTCCTTTTTTAGTTAAGGCAGTTTCCTGCAAGTCACCAATTTGTCTTAGAATTTCAGCGTACCCTATCTTCAAAGGGACCTGGTAAGGCAATACATAAGGTGCCTTCCTACAACCATATACTCTAAATACTGTAGACACTAGATACAAGATTATATCACCAAAATTGTGAACTATGGTGATGTCTTTACAATACTCCTTTGGCCTAATTAGCCTTAACAATTCCATGGGAATTATTGGATTCTCAAAAAATAACAAGGATCTAAGCCTTGAAGAAAAATTCATATAAAAAATGAGGTAACTAGCATCGGTCCTATCCCATGACAACTCTATAGTCCACAACTGGACTAGTAATACCTCTCCATTCTTCTCCCTTACAATATTCATTATTTTGCTAAATAATTCGACACCATTGTGCAAGAGCATATGCATCAACATAGAGTACCATGCAAAAGGCCTTCCTACTTTCATATTTTTTATCCCTATTAATCCCTGGTGGATTAAGTCTACAAGATAAGGGGAAAAATTAAAAATCAATGCCAAGTGGGGATGTAGGGTCTGCACCATCATGAACATGTATGGAATGGGCATGTTTGTAGCTTCATCTTCTCCTAAAATAAAAGTCAGGCACTTGTACATACCCTGTGCCCTCATATTGAAAAGATCTAGTCTAAAAGGCTCTGGAGTGCTTGGGCTAATCACACACATGGAACCAATTTTGTCAACAAAGTCTCTTAGAGGACCAGACCTCAAATAATTTCTCTGTGCCTCATAAATTTTATTGAATTCATCAAAATCAATCTTCTCCAGTCCAATAGGAGGGTCATTCAATGAAAAAACTTGTATGATCTCCTCCTCTATGATACTTATCAAATCCCTTCCATTTATATCCTTGACACATCTAGTTATAGGATCATAACACTTAGCTATCTATATAAGAAGATCAGCATCCATAAAAACTTCAGGCACTATGAGTCTCCCTACATCGAACTACAATATATTACTGAAGGGAGCACAAGCATTCCTTTGGGAGTATGAAGCTCTAAACAAACCCAAGCAATTGTAATCCTTTCCCACTTTGGCATCTCTCATCCATAATCCCTTGTCATATAGTCCATCATCAACATAGTCCCTAGCATTTTTGGGGACTAACTCATTCATTCTGGATCTTCCAATATCTGAGTGTGGCAGTAACCGTAGTAAATCTTTGAATGCCTCATGTCCTTATATTCTATTTTCTCTGAGAACTCTCTTTTGGGTAGCATTTTAACTAGGGCTTTTAGAAAAGTGTACAGATACCAGAAAAAAATCACCCATATAATACAAGATAGCAATAGCAGATAAAACTTTAATCACTAAAACTTTCTCCTTTAAGAATTTGTGAACTTTCAACTTCAAAATTCCTACCATATGCCTAAGAAAATTCATAGTCGACACTTGCATAGAGAGCCAAATCTCTTGCAGAAAGACTTGAAGGAAGAATGATGTTTCCAACAATCAAATCTGACTATATAATCATTTCCAACCCATCACAGCTGATTCACACAAAACTCATTAAGTTTGCTATTACTAAAATTGGTGGCTTCAATGTTCATAGGACATGAAACAACATCAAAATTTTAAAGTTTGAATATACATCGTCGATCAAATTCCTTTCTGGCACATCAAAAATTTGACAAAAATCCATGCAACAACTTTAACATCTTTTATAAGCTTAGTTCTCGACCAATGAGAACATTTCATTATACCCATGTGCAAAAAAATTTACACTTTACATTAAATTTACTTGGTTTGGATAGGTGTCAACATGTCGCATTCCTGCAAGCATAAAATTACGAGCATCTTTCAATTAAGGCAATGTGACCACTATTGATTTTCTCAAAAACTGATAGATCTTTACCACTTTTTAAATTTAGTGACCCCACTTCGCAAGTGAACATGTGGAGGCATTTGAAAACTTTAGACCCACTAGAAACTAACACTACAAAGGACATGTTAGTCCATTTTCCTATCATAGCAAAAATCCTATGAAAATGGCCTATTTCCCTACAGTATTTTGTGAAGTTGTCCCACCCTGCTGCAACTTGTTTCAGCTTGCGAACAAGATCATCAATGTTTCATGGCTTGCTCCCTTAGCCTCAAATAGTTTTCCATGTCGCCATGCTCTAGTCCTAATCACACATGCTAATTCATAAAAACTAGGTATTTATGGCTATTTGAAGATCTGCAGGAAATAGCTTGTTTTATGTCACAGGGTTTCTAGAATTTTCCAAGCATAGAAACCCTCGATGTTTTTTATTTCCTCAAGGTCAAAAACCTTGGTTGTTTTCTACCTTCTGCATCTTCACATCTCTTCCCTGAGGTCAACATTTCTTATGTGCACTACTACGACTGTGTGGGGCCCAACATTCACGTACCTCATAATCAACGATTGTCACATGATCATGAGGTGAGAATTTCCCCTTTGTGATCATGTGACTACCATTGATTCTTTCCAAAGCTAAAGGCCAATGAGGTGGTGGGTCTGATTGTCAGGTCTTGCAAATGTGCTTGTTCCTGATTGGTCGGTGTGGACGGTGACTTGGCAGATTCTTAGTGGGGCTGAGGGTTGCAGTATGTTTAAAGGGGGTGCCAGTTGTCAGTTGATCTGACGGTTGTCATGTTGCTGAAAAGGAAAAGTTCTTGATGGTTATTCATGGCAGCAACATGATAGCCATTGATTCTTGTCTTTAGTGAGGCTCGACAATGTGGTGGGTCTAGTTCTTAGGTCTTCCTGACATGTTTGTTTCTAATTGGTTGTGCACAGCGGTGACATGGATTTTCTCAGTGGGGCCAGTGTTTTCAGTGTTTGGGTGAGTTTAAAGTTTAGCTATGATCTATGGTTGTCACATGTTCACAAGTCTTAGTCCTATTCCTTGTGGTTATGTGACAACCGTCTGATGGTGTGGTAAGTAAGCTGGTGGGTCCAAGGTGCCAGTCATGTTGAGGTGCCTGATTCTTGTTGGTTGCCGATGCGGTGATGTGGTCATGGAATTTTCTTGGGCTTGTTGACCATTGTGTTAAATTATATGGACCACCCGATCTGTCAAGAAAACATAAGATCGACGGTTGTGTTTTAAAGTTTGATCAGGTAGCCATTGGAGCCATAATTTAGATCTTTCCCAAGGGTATCTTACTAGTATTTTCACAGTGAGCTGTATGCGACAAAATGGGTTTCTCAGAATTGATTTCACCAGGATGGTAGTAGTTGCGAAGATGATGAATAAGATCTGGGTTTCCATCCTGATCTAATCTTGCTTCCTAGGGTGCCATGCTAGCCTTAAACGTGGTGGCCTATTTCTCTCTATAGGTGGCTTGGGTTTGGAGTATGTTAGTGATCTTTATATTATGTACACGTGAATTTTTCCAAGTTGGTCTTGACATCGAGGTTTGTTTTTCCTACAACAAGAAGGTAGTAACTTGTGATTACAGTTATCCTATGGTGATGAAATTGATGCAATTGTACATTAGATTTTATCTGATCTTCCCAGGTTTCTAGGCTTTTCCTACATGCTTTCATTTCTTTTTAGGCTGGTGGTTGTAGACCTAAATTTTTTTCTAAATGATTCGTAGCTTTTTGCAGTCCTTGTTCCTATAAAATGATTTTTATGATCATTTAGAATGGTCCCCTTCCTCTATAATTTTGAGGATTGGTTCCAAGGTTCCACTCTCTCTTTTGAGAGTGGGTTCCATGAATGGTTCTTCCTACAGTATTTTCCCTTCTTCTCTACATATAGGGTGATCCCTCCTTCCTTTCTAGCTTTGAGAATATAATATAAGTTGTAATAGTTTGTCTTATGTATGAGATTTCAACATATTTGTACTCCTATCAGGTTGTCTCCATTTGATTTTTAAGCTTATTGATTAGAGCATCAAGGGTGTTTTAGTCTTTCTATTTGCATTTCCAAAGTGTCTACAATAGATTTGTTTTCATAGAAGCAACTAAGTTTAAGACTAGTTTTCAGATGTGCATGAGCTGGGGTATCAAGGGTGTCTCATGCTTGTCTTTCAGTGGATACTGATTAATGTATTGCTTGATTCCTAGGTCTCTTCTAAGGGTAGGGTTAAAATCCTTTGAATAGGTGATAGCATGTCTAGGTACACAGGTGGATTGTTGAAGTGTGATCTTATCAGTGGTGAATGTGTTGTCTTCTTGTTTCATAGCTCTGTTGCAGTGATGTATTTGACTCTGCTACCCATTGGATAAGGCTCTAGTTTATGAGAGATTTGGAGTATTTCAGGGGTCCATTCAACCCAACATCAAACTCATTCAAATGAAATACTTTTCCTTTCATGTTGGTAGTAGGTAGTAGGAGGTTCATTCTAGTTTTCAGATTCATTCTATGCAAGTAGGACTATTGCCTAAGGTTATGGTTTCATTGGGGTACAAGATACCTATATGGATCTAAAAGCTATTCCACAATAATACATCTACACGACTTTTGTTTGTCATGAGGAGTCATGAGTGTGTAGATGAGGCAATACCCACCTGAGTGATGTGGAGCTCAAAGAAGGAGGAGGATGTCTTCGGTCCTCATCAATTGGCACATTTTCCTGTCAGACTTTGGAGTGGTTACTAACTAGTTTTTCATCATTTTTTAAACCTGACAGTGGGGAAAAAGTGGGAACCAACAAGACACATGTCACTTAGTTGCATCCCCGCAAGTCAAAAAATTGTCAAGTATGTCAGATTAAGGGAATGTGACAACCATTGATAAGCTTCCATCGGATGATCATCGGTCATTTATGAAATTTGGCCCCACCTTTACTATTGCCAGCCCTTTATCCAATCAGAAATAGCCATGTCACAATATCTGGCAAGTGGAAACACTATTTTTTCTTACTGAGCCCTAGTCCTGCTGGTAGTTTCCACATCATACTTTAGCCTAACCAATGAAAAATGAACATCTTAGCATGACCTAGCAACCAAGGACCCATCTCATAGTCTGGAACCATATCAAAGATCGAACGGTTGTCACTGAAGTGCAAGGATTAACAAGCAGTCAACTTAGCTTTAAGGCATTGCGACAACTATTGATGTAACCTGATCATTAATGATAGCGTAGCTTTTGAAATTGGGCCCTCTTTGCCATGTGTTATTTAGTCACATCCCCACAAGTTAGAAAGTCTGACAACCATGGGTCTTAAGGGATAGTGATGACCACAAGATTAAAAAATCTGACGGTCAGGGTTAAAATGGTAAAAGCCAAAGTTTCACATGAAATATTTAATAAAAAGGGACCCGATTTAAAATCTGACCACGAAACACATGTAACTAACAACTTAATGGATTTAAAATAAACACATGCATTATTTGCACCTTTAGTGAATGAAAAAGGTAATGTCCAAATATTACAAGGCCTAGGATAATTAGGGCTTTCAGGATTTTATTTTTGCTAGGTCAAGTTAATGAAGGTTTTGACAATTTTTTGAAGTATGAGGACCAAAAATTTTAATAGTACTAATAGTGGCTCATACTTGGGGACGTGTATCTCCTACAAATACAACGAGAAAACTAGAATCTCCTAGAGAAGCAGGCCATTACAAAACTTCAATCAAGAAACAAATGACTATACACAAAACCCTAAACTAAAACTTCCTAAGAACATAAGAAACCCTAGGAGAAATAGAGCTTTAAAAATTGCCCATGAACTAGCAATTCCATAATATCTCTTGTCATATTTTTCAACATATATCAATTTGTTCCCCAATTTTCTTCAACAATGTAGGGGCCTAACCAAATGGGATCAAATTTTCCATGCTTCCCCTTATCCTCCAATCTTGCATTGCACATCAATACAAGGTCACCATCCACAAAAATTCTCTGAGGAGTCCTTTTTTCGTATAGAACTTTACATTGGGCCTGAATCTTTTCATTTCTTTCATGTGCATCACTTCTTATTTCATTCAGCTAGATTAAGTCATTAATCCTTATTGTCATTTCATCTTCTAAATCATCATCATATGTCTGGATGAATTGATACATTTGTAGAAAATTATTTTAGGGTAATCTTGCATTGATTCCATAGACCAAATCAAAGGGAGCACATCCTATTGCTTTCTTCATAGTTACCCTATCATCCCATAAGGCCTGCAACAATTTTGAGTCCCAAGATTTCTTATTCTTGTCTAGTACCCTCTTCAGCATTTTATTAAATTTTTGTTACTGGACTTAGCCTAGCCATTTCCTTGTGGATGATAAGTAGATGAGTATGAGATCTTTATAGCATTTTCTTGACAAAATTCAACAAACTCCGCTGATCTGAAACACATTGCATTATCAACCACTACTATTTTTGGGCAACCAAATCTAGTAAGAATATTATGCATCATAAAATCCATTACAACCTTACTAGTTTCCTTTCTAGATGGGATCTCTTCAACCCACTTAGTGAAATAATCTGTTGCCACCAATATATAAGAATGTCCACCGCTATACCTATTAGGAATCTCTCCAATAAAATCCATACCCCACTTCTGGAAAGGAGTCTGATCTGTAACAGGTCTAAGACATAAATTTCCACTGAATTTTAACTTTCCAGCAAACCTTTGACAAGAGTCACATTTTTTTACAAATTGGTGGGTATCCTTAAAAAGTGTTGGCCACCAAAATCTTGACCTAAGAATTTTATGGGTTGTGGTCTTTTCCATATAATGTCCCCCACAAACACCATTGTGCATTTCATTTAGCAAGATTTTGGACTTGTCCTGATTTACACATTTGAGTAATACCCATTCATTACTCCTCCACCATAACTCACTACTTATAATAGCATACCTCATGGAGCGGAGCTTAATAGTTATTTTTTTGTTGTCATCCATCTTAGGAGGTAAAATCATTTTTTGCAAGTATCCAATGATGTCTTTATACTACTCACAACAATCCATATTGCAAACAAACGATCTATGTGTTGGAAATATTCAGGAATTAACCGAGTTACTGAGAGGGGAGGGGTGAATCAGTAACTCCAATTTTTCTTACAATTTAACATGTGATTTACTTTTAACCTTTGCATACAGAAAGCATGAAACTTAAATGCATTCACAATAATGACACATAGATTTGGTTACCCAGAAACCTTCCAAAAAGAAAGTAAAACTAGGGTGGGGATGAAACCCACAAAGCTTTAATACTGCAGAATAAAGTTGGCCGGTTAAGGCTTACAATTTGATCGCTTCTGATGATCTGCCCTGTTAGGAGCAATAAGGATTGCTAAATCCACCCTGTTAAAGGATTTACAAAACATATAATGAAGTATGCACTCGGTAAAGAGATTTTACAAAAGACTGTTAAGTCTACCCGGTTAAAGGATTTAGTACTGATTCACCTGTTAGGATGAAACAGTAGATCTCTGGCTTTGCAACTGGATTGCTGATTGAGATTCGCTGATGTACTGATCACCTTCTGTGGTGAATTTGTCTTTGCTGTTCCTTATACTGCTAAAGCCCTTTGTAATTCGCTTATTTCTGCCTTTCTTTCTTTTTCACATATGCTTCTTACTTACTTACTTTGACATTTTTACAACATTGTTTATATACAAGTCTTAAACAATTAATTTCAATTACAATTACAAAGTCGGCTTGACAAATAAACATAAGTGCTACTAAGTTGGCCCAAGTATGGTTACATGGTTCCTGCAAACTAACTCGGTGACTTTCTGATACTCGGCGTCCACTGCATTACTCGGCATCGTCATGCACTCGGTAGAAGTGAAGGCACGGTTCATACTGATCACTCGGTAGGTTTTGAACTTGGTAAATACTGGTGACTCCGTAGACATGATGTTACTCAGTTTACACTGTCCTGTTCGGTTTGTACTAACTTGCTTGGTTTGCACTGTCTGCTCGGTTTGCACTGTCTGCTCGGTTTGCACTGTCTGCTCAGTTTGCACTGTCTGCTCGGTTTGCACTGTCTACTCGGTTTGCACTGTCTGCTCGGTTTGCACTGTCTGCTCGGTTTACACTGTCTGCTCAGTTTGCACCCAGAATGCAAATAAGTGTTGTCACTAGTGGCAATTCTGTTTAATGCCAACACTATGTTCCTCTTCTAGTATGTTTATCTGATTTGCAGCTAAATTGCTTTGGGCCATCAACTTTGCAAGGCCTAATCCTCTTACCAAATTTTTAATATGGATACCTATAATAAACTCCTAGATCATGCTAATGCACCTACATCTTCTTCATGAAACCTCCTGTTGAACCAATATGTCTTTAACTACAGCGCTTGGAACATAGGCCACCATTGTAGCTCCAACCAAGTAGCATCTAAAAGCTTTGATAGCCTTAACTAGGGCATATGCTTGCTTTTAAACAATGTCATAATTTAATTCAGCTACTTGTAAGGTTTTTCTAAAAAAGGAGATAGGTTGTTCAAATCCCTCTGCGTTCTTCTGTAATAGTACTGTTGCAACAGTGTGGGAGGATGCAAAAGAAAAAATTTGCAAGGGCCTACTGTAATCTGGTGTCTTTAAAATAGGAGCATTTTTTATAGCCTCTTTAATATTCTTGAAAGCTTCTACTGCCTCTACATCTCATTCAACCTTTTCTCCTTTCTTCAACATTCTTAATATAGGGATACTAATTTCTGCAAAATTTGTAATGAATCTCCTCAAAAAATTTACTTGTCCCAAAAAGGATTGTACTCCTTTGATATTCTTAGGTTGGGATAATTTGTCAATAGCTTCAACCCTCTTAGGGTCAATTCTCACCCCATCTTTTGAAACAATATGTCCTAGTAGTTTTCCTTCCACAACACCAAAGGCACATTTCTTTAGGCTTAAGGAAACCCTGTATTCTAGAGCTCTGATAAAAAAAAATTCCAAGTGTTGGCAATGTTGTTCCTCTTTAGTTGAGAATGTTGTAAGGTCATCCTAGTATACCACCATAAATGTATCAATGAAATCTGCAAAAGCTACATCCATAGCTCTTTGGAAAGTGGCACCAGTATTTGTTAGTCCAAAGGGCATTCTTACATACACATACATTCCCCAAGGGGTAGTAAATGCATTCTTGAATTGTTCTGACTCCTTAACCATAACCTGATTATATCCAGAAAAACCATCCATCATGGACATCAACTGTGATCCAATAACCTTTTACAACATGTTTTTCATATTGGGTAAACCATAATTTTCCTTCAGGGATTTTATGTTCAAGTTCCTAAAATCAACACAAAGTCTAATATCACCATTCTTTTTCCTGACAAGAACCAGGTTTGAAACCTAGGTTGAGTGCCTAACAAGCTTGATTATTCCAACATCTATCATTTTTTAAGCTCTCCTTGCATTTTGAGTTCCAAAGTAGGGTTAACAGGTCTCATTTTTTGTCTGAAAGGTTTAGTACCCTCATTTAATGGGATCTCATGTTGGAAAAGGTCCTCTTTGTAAGCCTTGAGGTCTTCATAAGACCAGGAAAAAACATGTGTAAACTTCCTGAGGAGATCAATTAGATTTTTTTGGATTCTAGAGGATAAACATTTACCAATGTAAACCTTCTTAGGTACCATTCTTGTTCCCAAATTGATTTCCTCAAGATCATTTTTTTTTATCAATGTTAGCAGAAAAAGCTTTATCTTTGTTGTCAAATGCCCTCTCAAGAGAAACTAATCCTTTAGGGACCCTGTTTGATTTCAATTGTAGTACCTCCTTTCCAAAAACAACTTCTTTCCCATTTATGGTGTAAACATAGGCATTGAAATCCATCTCTCTCTCACCAAAATGGGATTCACACTGTAAAAATCTCAATATATCTTGGTCATAAAAAAAAACTTGCCAATTTTCCACATTGTCAGGGATAGAAGGTCTAGATTGAACCTCTATGTTAGATATGTCTACAAATGTAATATCTTATGGCCTTAGAGCTACATGGGCTAGTAAGTCAACCATTCTATTTTGACTTCTCTCTACCCAAAAAATTTCAAATGCACTGAAACATTCAATTTCATCCCCTACTGCATTTATATACTATTTTAATCTTTGATTCTTTGATGCATATTTTGATCTAACTTGGGAAACTATTAGTTCAGAATCACCCACCACTTTCAAACACTTTATGCCATGTTTTGATGCTAACCTTAATCCAATTAGCAAAGCCTCATATTCTACTACATTATTTGTACGTGAGAACAATAAAGTGAATGAAAACTTAAAAGTTTTACCATTTGGAGATATCAGCAATATTCCAGCTCCAAACCCCTTCTTTGAGCTTGGTCCATCAAAGTACATGGTCCATAGACTATCGAGGTCAGTCCATTCCTCCTGGTTTTTAGATATATGGGAAAATTCAACACCTTCTTCTATTTCCTTATCCTGGACTTTGAAAGCATTAATGTCAATGTCTAAGAAGCAATTCATGGTGTCTTCCTCCTCTTCAATCATGTGTGGATTTCTAGGTTCCCTAGAAACCTTAATATGTTGTCCCTCAATGTTGAAGGTAGAAAATGATAAATCACATTGGATGCTACCTCCCATAGAAACACTCCATTTTCTAGACAATAACATCCCATACTAAGGAGGGATATCAACAACCAAGACACTCGTAGTTAACTATTTGCCAGGGTATGTTGCCAACCTATAAGGTAAAGACTTAATGGTGCCAACAACTGGTACCTCCCTTGAGTCCATAGCCTGACATCTTCCATGTGGAGTGTCCACTTTCAATCCTAATGACTTCATAACTTATGTGGGCATGACAATGTTTGATGCTCCTGAATCAATCATACAATTTTTTAACAATTTTCCATTTATTAACAAGGTCAAAAAGAAAGGATCAACTATCCCAGATGATGTACTAACAACATTTGTGTCTAAGTAGATTTGAGGAATTTTAGAAATGATTTCCCCACTATGATTTTCACTCTCCTCTTCAACAGAAGCTATTTGTTTGTCATTCTCATCTATCTTCTCAATATCTATGGAAACCACACCATTTACCCAATTAAGAGCCTTTTCTTTATGTTCTTCTATCCTCATCATCTTAAGCAAAGGGACCTTAACAATGATTTGTGAAAGTAACTTGCTCATATCAATTGGAACATACTTTGAATCAATCACATCTTGTTTTATATTGACAACCTCTTTATTTTCTCCTTGTGCAGATATGTTGGGGTGCTCTTTGCTTTGGATTTTAACCTCCTTCTGTAAAGAAGGAACAACATCTTTTGGGGACTTAGTTTTTACTTTATAAACAACATTTGGACTAGTAACTTTGACATCTTCTTTATTTTTACTTTTCCAATAGTATCAACAACCTTCTTCTTATCCTGGGATAGCTTAGCATCTTTATCTAATTTCTTAATAAAAATACCAGTAGGCTTCCGATTTGGGTCACCTACTACCCTATTTCTTAAATTATAACCAGTTTTAGCCTGAGTAACCATATCTGTTGTTATTTGAGAAATTTCCTCATCAGACGACCATCTCAAAATAACTATCTCTTCATCTTTCAATGCATTTCATTGAACAATATCTAACTTACCATCTTCTTCATTTGAAAAGATTTGCTGATGGTATGGTTCATTTATAACCTGAGAACTTGAAACATCTTGATTCTCATCTTCCTCAGTAGAGTTAATCTCCTCCCAAAGATGAGAGGAGGTCATACCACAACCTTGATCATCATAAGGCTTTTCCTCATTGTTCTCCTATTCTTCTTCTATAGAAATACTCTGAGATATTAAACAATAATTAGGGTCATGTGGTGATTAACACACAATGCACCATGGGACTTCCTCAATCATATTCATTGAATTTCTTTGCAATGGATCAAGAGTCTTGTCATTTGGTTTATCCTTCCTCTCTAGGAGTATAGGTTTCCCATCTTTCCATTGAGTATTATAAGGATAATTTTGCATCCTTGGCAGTCTATTAGGATTGTTAAAAGTAGGCCTATCATTCTATGCAACCCTATTGTTTTTGTTTTCACTAGGTTTCAGGTCTTTTATAGCTTTCAAAATCTACTTTAAACTATCATCCTCTTTTGGCTTTTTATTTGTAGGCTTTCCTGGTTCGTTTCTGTTCAACATCTATGACTTGTTATCATCCCTTCTTCCCAATTTTCCTGATATTCTCCAGTTTCTCTCTATATTTATAGCTAATTTATAAGCTTCCCCAAGATTCCTAGGATTCATATCTCTTAAAAGGTATCCCATTTTAGAATCAAAGGCATTTAGATAAGTGACAATACAAACTCTATCATCTAGCCTGATAACCTACAAAAGCTTATGCATGGCCTTTTGAAACCTAATATTAAATTCACTAACATCCTCATTGAAAATTTTTTTAATGTTATTAAATTCATTTAACATAAAGCCTTCATTTGTCTTATCACCATATTGTTCTTTGAAATAGTGTTTGAGTTGATCCCATGAACCTATGCTACCATGTGATAATGCCCTAAACCAATCCTTTGAATCTTTAGTTAAGGATTGAACAAACAATTTCATTATCAAATCATCAGGCTTCAATATTGTAATCGTTAATTACATCAATGAATTTCTTTAAGTGTTCTTCACAAGTCACAACATTACTGTACACACTAGAATGTGCACTTCTCTAAGCCATTGCTTCCAAGAGAATCCATGAATGGGAAACCTTGGGAAGGCAACCTAGAGCTCCCTAGGCATGGAGTGCAAGGGTTTTAAGAATGCTCTCAGGTAGAGCTATTAAGCCAATAACCTTGCTAGTAAACTGTGCAATGGGAGATTCAATGAGACAAGGGAAAGAATGCCAATATCCTCAAGAATCCAAATGGAGATGAAATGCAAGCTATGCTAAGAGTGGAAATGTGAGCTAAGCTATGGAAATGAAAGATAGAAGTATTACAAATCTTTTCTAATTAAGCTATGTGAACTAAACTAGAGCATGAAAGGAAACTAAGCTAAGAAAGCATAAATATGAAGCTAGGCTAAGAATGCATGAATGAAGGCTAAATGCAATAAGATCTCAAAAATCTCCAAAGTCTTCAAAAGCTCCAAAGTCTCCAAGAAATCCTACAACATAAGATTAGCATAAAAAGTTTGATCCTAGAATGAGAAGAGAGCTCTTCTTTTATAGGAATTGAAAAGGAATGGACCATGGAGATTAAGAGGACAAAGATTTAATCAAGGGTGGAGCTTGAAAGAGGATCAATCCATGTGCACAAGTTTCCTCCAATGAGAAATAAGTGTTGACTTTTGTGCCCCATATGAGACAAAAGGCCTTTTCTTATTTTTATAAAATAAGAATAATGCTTTATTTGTGCAACTTAGGATAAGAGGGAAAGTGGGGGATTTTTATTTATTAAAAGGGGAGGGAATTCCTTTTAAATAAATAAAGACTTTAGGGTAAAATGGTTAGCCCATAGAAAATAATTGAATAAATGATAGAATTAGGATTTGATCAAGAATAAGCAATTGATGATTTTAGCAAATAATGCTAGCAAGGGGCTAATAGTCTAGATGACCATTTTTAGGTGATTACAATTACTACCAGTGAAATTTGGAAGCTTCTTCCTAATTTCATCAGGGATGCGGTTGGGATAACCAGGAATACAAAAAAAGACTAATTGCTTACATCTTTCATGAATAGGTCCTACTTGAGATGGGCCAAGACCCTGAAATGTTGATTCATTAGTGTTTTACATAGCACAAACCTTAAGTCCAGCTGGTGGAGGAATATTTGTTACCTGGTGTGCAATGTTTATAGAATTTCCACCTTGTGTTAAAGAAGAGGTTGCAACATTTGTAGGTCCTACAGACTACCTGAGAAAATCTATCTTCCTTCTCATTTCTAGGGCCTAGCCTCTAGCTCTTCTTTTTCCAACTCTCTAGCCAGAATTTCCTTTTCCCTTTTAGCCCTTTCAAGGTCAGCCTCTAACCTTAAAGCTTGGTCTATAGGATCCTTAGGGCCTAAAGGTTCATTGATTGAAACACCCATAGCTTTTTTCTTTCCTTTATCCTTGGGGTTTCTTACCTCAAAAACCTCTTGGATGATGGGTTGTTCCTTTGTCTATTCAGGAATAGGAACATAATTTATGGCTTCTAAATCTAACAACTACCAATTTCTCAGCTCTTATCATAGCATGCCTAATTTTCTCTTCTTTCTCCTTTTCTCTTCTTTGCCTAATAGATGCTTGCTCACAAATTTTCCTTTCTAATTCATACACTTCTTCAAATATTTCCTCAGAGTCAGGAAAAGTTGTCTCAAATTCAAATTACTAAGCTTGAAGTTCATTTTGATGACCCTGGGATTCATGGAGGCCTTGGGGTAATGACGAACCAAGGGTAAGAGGAGGGAGAAAATCCTGACTATTTTTGCTTTTGCTTCTAGACCTCCTTTCAACTCCATGTTGTTTACTAGGAACTACCCTCCTATTATATTGTAAATTTTCACCATCCCTTTTTGAGGGAGAATAATAGTCTTCATATTGATTCAAACCCAATTCAACAACCTCTTCATACTCTGATGCATTTCCTTCTTGACTAGGTCAGGCAAGATTTTCCTATCTTGAATTCACCTTTTGTTTCCATGCAAGGGACATATCATTACTACTCTTTTCTTTTCTCATCTAGCCACGTCTAGATGTGGCTAGAATCTCTCCTTCCAAATTTTCTTCTGGATGTTCTTTACTCTAGGATCTTGTATTCCTGAAACTCATTGTAACAAGATGATTCTTTAATTAGCACTAGTATAGAGATCTCTTCGAGTCACCACCCAAATGAGCTGGGATCTTTTGAAAAATCACCTTTACAATCAAAGTGAACTCACACGGGAAAGGGATAATTTTTAGAGAAAATAAGATAACTCTGTGCTTTCAATGGAAACTAATTGGCTTAAAATAAGCAAGCCAAGAGTCCAGCTCAACTTGTACCTGCATTATTTGACACAAATTTTATATTTTCCCTAGTAGAGTCACCATTTTGTTGGTTCTTGAAAATATTTTACACTCCATGAGACACCAATATACCTAAGACTAATTTTAAGGAGGGGTTAGTTCTTAATATAGGGAAATCTATAGTTAACTGGACCAACTATAGGCACAAGACTACCCTCTTCACTTTTGGCTCTGCAAAACCAAGGTGGGTACACCTGATCCAATATATACTCTACTCTTGATTTCATACTAGATCTAACAATAGATATCAGTGAGAAAGTACTAAATAAAAACCTATTATTCATTGACTCTCCATCACTAGGTAGGACATTTACTTATCCAATCAAAAAATAAAGATTAAAAACTAGTTTTGATTATTCTATTTCTAATTGTAATGATCTTAATCAATCCTCATGAATTTAAAGATGCACTCATACAGGCCAGTTCCTTATCCACTGGGCTAATATCACCAAAATATAAAGGAAATACAAAGATCTTGGAATAACTTAATTCATAATCATAAACACAAATACTTTAACTCTTTCCTTCTTATAGATAATCCTTGTGCAAAACAAGTGAACATGTATTTTACTCAGAGCAATATTTAATCCAATCCTAGATCAGAACTCAAAATAAAAACACATACACATTGGTCTCTAATAAACTCAGAAATTCACAAATTTGACACAGAGGAGAGATAAAGACCTGAAATTTGTATTAAGTATAATGAACTTTGATAATTTGTATACAATATATCTTGAGAAATAAGTCTACAAAAAATGGTAGTAGCATGTACTTTCTTCTATTACTTTGACAAGAAATGATACAAAATATTATAATCCTCGACTGAGGGCTAGGGTTTCAGAATTCTATCTTCTAGACACCTAAACTCTCAATGCCTAATATGATCAAGGAAAATCCTTTTATAGACAAGGAATGCAACAAGCTTCCCATCATATTAGGGTTTACAAAATTTTACCCTAAAAATTACAACAACCTCACTGGGTTTACAATAAATGATTCAATCAAATTTTGGACTGACATTTTGCAGGCTAGCCGCCTATCTTCAAGTCTTCAATTCTTTCCTCGATCCCTTCAAACAAATTTGATCACCCTTTTCTTCATGACTGTTCCTGCAATAAATATTTTTTACATCTCACCTACTTTAGGACTATGATTCACAACCCTTTTGATCACCTCAAGAAGTAGATGGAGCATCAAACTTTTCAACATGGGGCATGCACTGATATCTCCATTTATTGAATACCTCCTCACTTGGGAATACAAAATTCATTATCTCAGCCTTTCTGTCAAACAATTTCTCCCACTTTCCTTCCATCTATTTGACTTCCTACTGAATAAAAGCAAATTTTGATTTCACAGTCATTAATAAATTGATGGTGCGAATGAAAGAAAGAGTGTTCTCCGAAGTCAAAATACTTGTCATTCTTGCTGAAAAATCTCCATCCATCTCTTCTCTCCAATTGAACAATTCCTTTAACTCACCATTTTCTTTGAAAACCCCCGGTACTAACTCACAGCTGGAAAGTGTTAATTCCCTTTTTAATACATTGGATTTTCTCTCAAAATCATCTAGGATTATCCTGAATTCAACCATACTTTTTACAAACTTATGTACAGGCTTAATCAAAGGTTCAAGATTAAGTTGGGCCTTTGAAAGCATGTAGAACAGCTTCATGTTTGATGCCCTTCCTATCCATTTATCCATAATTGGACCTAATTCATCCTTGTGATTACCTAAAGATGTGAGCAATGCTTGCAATCTTCTGGCATGGTCAAACAAAACTGTGGGGTTCAGATCATGAGAAAATTGCATTACTAGTTCTGTGACTTTCTCTTCATATTTTTGATTCATAAGGCACTTAGCCTTCATATGTTCATCCTTTTGTTTCTCCATCTCTATCCTGCTCTCTCTTAGTTTATCCCTTTCTTCAAGCAACTGCTGCTTCTCCCAACTAACTCTTGCATCTATATTTGTTTCTAGGAAGGGGGATGGTGGGAACTCAACAATGGGGCTAGAAGAAGCCACTACAAGCCTATTAGCAATCATTAGCTGAGGTGATATGTGATCTTGTGGTCCAGACAATTTTTTTATCAACTTCTCCTTCTCAATCATCTCTATCTTTAGCTCATTGTAGGATTTGAGAATAGTCTCAAACTTAATCCTCAATTCTTCTTTCTCTTGAGCATCTTTTTCTACCACCTTCATATTAAACTTGGTTGTCTCCAAGATCATATTTGAGGCTTCAACAGTTGAAGTCTCACCTACTCTTTGTACTAACAAGTTACCTGAAAACTCTGAGGAGAAAGCCTCCTTATCTTTATTTCCTTCCCTCTTAAGGGACTACATAACTGTAATACCCCAAAAATGGGCTATAGGTTCATTAACCTCTTACATCAACAATTCGATCGAAATCAACATCAAAGTACTAACCTAAGGCACATATGCACATCAGTTTATCAAAAACCTAATTGATTATCTTAATTTTGCATCGGGGAATATTCCTTGAATATTCCTAATTTATCATAATTATCTTTAATTGAATATTATTTAGTGATAAATATCATTATTTATCCTAAAGTTGATTAATTGAATATGATGAATATTTAATTAATTAATTTAATTCTACCACTTAACTATTTAATTAGATTAAATTGCATTTATTCCTAATTAATATTATTTTTATTTTGACAATAAATCAAAAATTAATATTGTTTTTATTTTGACAATAAATCAAAATTCCTACAAACAATCAATTCAATATTTATTTAATTGATTTAAAATCAAAGTTGTCAAATTAAATGATTTAATTGGAATAAAGTTTGATTTAATAATTGATTAACCTATAAATCAATTGTTTTAATTCAAAATCAATTAAGTAGAAAATAAATCACTTTATTTATTAAATTAATTCATATTAAATCATGCTCAATCAGAAAAGCAGTTAACTTTAAATCAATTTTCAATTTCAATTTGTTAACTTTCTAAACTCAACATCTAATGATGAGTTGAAAAAGAGAACTAAATTCTATTTTGAGATAAAAACTGCTTTTGCATGATTTTATGAGTTTATTTATTCTTAATTTCTTGTTAACTCAAAAATCAACCTGAGCTTATCAAGAGTGATTTATGATTTTTCTTATGCATCCTCAAACCTTGGATTTCTATAAAAACAAGGCTCAGCTCTTCGCAAAGATATCTCTCAAATTTGCACAATTACTCTAGCGAAATTGCATACAAAGAATCAAGCTTTTGCAAGAGGCGACTTTGGGAGATCAATTCATAGTTTTTCATAGCTTTGCATAGATTTTCATATGAATTCATATCATTCTTAGATTAAATATGCATATCATTTTCAATCAATTCTAGCTTAGATTCATATAGTTTTTCATCCTAATTGCATAGAAAATAGAAAAATATAGATTAATCTGCATTCATTCTACATTCATCTTTTACCATTAAATCCTTTGTTTAGGTGTTGCATTATCACTGATCTAGGTCTAATCTGAGAATACATACTCACACCTACTAGAAGGCAGTAAATTGTCTGGTTAGCTTAGTTTCAATTACTTGCAAATTTTGATTTTGCTAACCTCTAATGTTTTACTGAAGTGTTGTGTCTACAACTAGGTACAATTTTTACACACATATTTCTGGCACCCACCGTGGGGCCCTGAAATGGTTTTTCATTCTATTCTATCAAATTTCTATCATTTTTCTCAAACCCACGACCACAAGGTTAATTTTTATGAGTTTTGTGATAAAGTTTTGGGCTGTTTTTCCAGAAATCCGACTGGTGTTTTTATTGATACATGTACATATGACATGATACAAATCTGAAATTTATATTTCTAGAAATTTATTTGAGTTAGCTTTCATTTTCCATTTGTTTGGATTAATTTTTTCTTGTTTTGCAAAAGTTATGATCATTTTAGTACATACTGGTCAAAACCTGATTTTATGAAATCCAACTGATGTTTTTATTGGTACATGCACATATGACATGATACAGATCTGAAATTTATATTTCTAGAAATTTATTTTAGTTAGCTTTCATTTTCCATTGTTTTGAATTAATTTCATCTTTATTTGCAAAAGTTATGATCATTTTAGTGAAGACTGGTCAGAACCTGATTTTATGAAATCCGAGTGATGTTTTTATTGGTACATGCACATATGACATGATACAGATCCAAAATTTATATTTTTAGAAAGGTATTTGAGTTAGCTTTCATCTTCCATTGGTTTGAATTAATTTCATCTTGATTTGAAAAAGTTATGATCAATTTAGTGCAGACTAGTTAGAATCTAATTTTTATGACGGCAGGTTTTTGATTATCAAATGACATATTATCTTTGACTAACCTGATTTTCTACCACGTGGAGTTGACAAGTTGTGTTTTTTTTTTGGAGTTTTATAATAGTGGGTTGCATGTACAAGAATAGGTAAGTTTTTCATAACAGTGGTTTGCAAGTGCAGGTGCAGGTACATCCTGTGGGTACAAAAGGTAGAAGACAAATGCTCAATAATTGCTAAAATAGGTAGAATTTACTAAGCACGTTGTGAGGAACTCAGGTATTATGTTCAATATGATAACACTTCAATTTTTCATATAAAATAAACTCTCACATGTCAAGCCTGTGTGTCTTTCCAACTTTCATAATTCACACTTTAGTTTTGGGCTATAAAACAAACATAGATTTATTTTTTGCATATCTATTACACATAGTAAATAGGCCCTATGAACACTATTTACGGATGATCTAGAGAGAGTGGGATTCATTTGCTTGTTCAAGCATATGAAGCTCTTCTTGATGATAGATCCCCTTGTACGTAGGGAGGATACTGTGATTGTTTCACGTTCTACTTGGTTTGGTCCTCAGCTTTTGATCGATACATTCTCTCTCCAGAGAGATCGATAGACATAGTTGTTGACATCACAAATCTTGGTGAGATAATTTCAGTCTTAGCATGTCAGATTAATCTATTTGCTATGTTTTTTAAAAGTGATAAGGCTATAGGATTATGCTCTATTCCCTTTTTGGGTAGTATCAGAAACTCAGATCCTTAGATTTGGACCAAGTCCCCATGTGGTATCTTTTGTGAGTCACCTTTAGAGAGGGTTAACCATAGTGGACATTCCCTTTATTGGGTCAACCATGTGGACAAAACCTCAAGTGGTAATAGCCATTTTCATCATGGTAGCAATAGCCGCTATATAAATGTCTTTGTGGAAGAAATCTCCATGAGTGTGGTCTCTTGTTGGGCTATCAGATCTCCCTAGCAGCTCCTGATTGATTAAATTCTCAAACTATGTCAAAACTGTTAGAAAGTAAAGTCCACCAAGATAACTGAGAGGGGGGGGGTGAATCAGTTATCAGATAATTATAAATTTTATCATCTTCAATAGCATTAAACCATATAAGCAATATAATTACCAACCATTGAAAGATATTCATACACAATGACACAATATGTTGACTAGGGAGCCTCTTGATCAAAGAATAAACCCTGGTGGGAATGATGCCCACAAAAGATGCACTAATATGAATATTCCTTGTGAAAGGATGGACTCTGTTAGGAGTCTTATGAAATACATTTAGTACATATGAATCCCTGTTAGGAAATTTTGAATTCCTGTTAAAAGATTCTAACACTGTTAAGAGTTATGGAAGACAGAAGGACCCAATGCCCAAACAGCTTCAGGGTAAGATCACTGAACACACTATCCAAATAATCTTTGCATTAATCAATAGAATAATATGTTATCTCTTCTCTAACTATGCCAAACCACACTCACTGTTACATCAGATCTCAATTTTAGATCTCTGTACCTCGCATGTCTTCTTTCACAAATTTGATTTCAAACGTAGCTCTTCTCTTCACTTCATACATACAGCATCACACACAATTGCTACTTCCATATCATAATCATCATACAATAATGAAATACATTCCTTCCTTTATACCACACTCAAATAATTACAAATGAGTCAGCATACAATTACAATATAAAAGTTTCCACACACTACATCAAAATTACACAAAACTGTCAGCTTCCAAATACAATAAATCTTCACTCGTGTGACCTCAAAGTCTATGCTATCATCCATATCACTATCAATGTGTCTTCAACTTCCCTTTAACTGTACAAAACCAGATTCCTTCCCAATTAGGAGATATCATCTGATTTCCACAAACCACTACTCAGGAACACTGCTTGAATATTGCTTCCACCAAAATGATCATAACTTCCATGTTTTAATGAATTACTATCTGTTCTCTTAACCATATACATATAATACATCAAAGAGTATAACCTCAACATCGCATAGCTCCAGCTGCAATAACCCATGTGCGCTAATCCAAACTTTGTCTGCTTCTCTGCAAGTCTTTGGTAAATCACTATGTTGACATCAATGACAATCATAGTCATGAATGCAACAACAACTACTACAGAATGGCTGCCAAACATTTATCTTTCATTCCTAACAATCTCCCCCATTGGCATTGATGGCAACATAGATTAAAAACATCCAATGTTCCAAAAATCCAATACTACAACACTGCTTCTTCAAATCCTCTTCATCAATCAAATCTTGCTTCGTTATCCTATTCAGTTCTCTCCAACATATGTTTCAAATTGTTTTTCATGTATACTTCTCCCCCATTGACATCAATTATAGGAATTTCATCACTATGTCAACAACAACTCAATGTCAAAAGACACTATTCAGAAAATACATTTACTAGAGTTCTCACGACTCAGCTCATATACACATACTCTCCCATAGAGGAAGGACCAACATCCATTCTAGAAGAAAGATAAGGCTCATATACCACTGGACGGATGCAACCAACTACATCACTTTTCAAAAGAAGGTTGGGGCATAACCCCAAGCATACCTCTCAAATACTCAAATGTATCCTTAAGCAAAGGCTTTGTGAATATATCTGCTATCTACTCCTTTGTACTTATGTACTCAAGTCTGACTTCTTTCTTAGCAACTTTCTCTCTTACAACATGATACTTAATCTCTATATGCTTTTTCTTAGAATGTAATATAGGATTCTTAGACATACTAACTGTGCTGGTGTTGTCACAATGTATGACAACAGGTTCAAAAAACTTTATTCCATGTCCTTCAGCATTTGCATCATCCAAATTATCTGGTTACAATTGTTTGCTACTGCTACATATTATGCTTCTACTGTGCTTTGTGAGATACAATTATGCTTCTTTCTTAGCTAAGAAACCAATCTTCCTCCAAGAAAAAATGCTCCACCACTGGTGCTTTTCTTATCATCAACACTACCTCCCCAATCAGCATATGTATATGCACATAGGGTAAAATCATCAGATGTTTCATACCATAGTCCATAGTCCATTGTGCCTCTTAAATATCTCAGTATCCTCTTTACTGCTTCATAATGTGATTCTCTGGGTTCAGCTTGAAATCTTGCTACAATTCCAATTGAATGTCCTATATCAGGTCTTGTATGAGTCAAATACTACAATCCTCCAATCATAGATCTATATTTCTTTTGTTCTATTGCAGGAGTCTCATCTGTGCTAGATAACTTATGTCCAGTCACCATGGGTGTTCCAACTAGTTTACAATTCTCCATTCCAAATCTTTTCAACAAGTCATTCAGGTACTTTGTTTGACTTACAAAGATACCATCATTGTTTTTTGTTATCTATAATCCCAAAAAGTATTTCATTTCACCAATCATACTCATTTCAAATTCAGTCTTCATTTCATCAGCAAATTTGTCACTAGCTTCATCTTCTCCTCCAAAGATAATGTCATCAACAAAAATAACTATAACTAACAAACCATTTTCAATTTCTTTTGTGTACAAATTGCTATTAGCTATTCCTTTTGTAAATCCCAATTTTAACAAATACTTATCCAGTCTTGCATACGAAGTTCTAGGTGCTTTTTTAAGTCCATATAAAGCTTTCTTCAATTTACATACCATGTCTCCTTCTTGAGTTAAAGGAAAAGCTTCAATTTAATTACTGTATGCGCTCTTAACCATAGACATATAATACATCAAAGAGTATAACCTCAACATCGCATAGATCCAACTGCAATAACCCACGTGCGCTAATCCAAACTCTGTCTGCTTCTCTGCAAGTCTTTGGTAAATCACTATGTTGATATCAATGATAATCATAGTCATGAATTCAACAACAACTACTATAGAATGGCTACCAAATATTTAGCATTCATTCCTAACAAAAACCTCAGTGCACCTGGATTGGATTTTACCCTCTTGAGATCACAAAAGTTGCAAAGTCAGAACATTACTACAAACCCTAGTGAGGCCAATTTTTTCATTTTCTAGGACTATGTGCGTTATTGAAAAATTTTTGAGAACATACACATGTAGCATCCCTAGGAATTAGCAAAATAAGTCACTTGATTGTTCATGCACAGGGTTTCTTTGTCCCTTGCTCATTTTTTTAAGACGTGCTTGAAATCACTTGCTTGTTGTTCTATGTGCTTGTTTATCTACTTGGTTATTGAAAATGAACAATCCCGAAATGAACTTCAAATCTGGACAGAAAAACTTGCAAACACACTGATTCTAAAAAATGAGAAATTGCAAATCTGACCCAAAATTCCTTTCTGGAGTCAAAAGTCATCCCACAGGATCAGAAATTCATATGATTTTTGCCCCTTTGTCAAATCAGAACCCTTGGATTGTCGTATGAGAGCTTGTATATTGTCATACGAGTTTTGTCAGAAATCACAAGAAAAAATCAAAAACTTGCTATCAACTATTGTATGAGCATTGCAATTATCATATGAGTCTTATCAATTGTCATGTCAAAGCCTACCCAGACTCATACGAGCCTAGAGAAATTCGTATGAGAATTTTGAAAAATTGCTAGAAAACTCCCAAATTTATCAAAAATTTGGTTTTTACAACCTACTTCCAGATTCTGTCAAAATATTCACTATGTTGGGAACATAGAAAAAACTAGAAAGAATCCAATCTATTAACCCAAAGTGGTCTCTTGAGTCTGATCTAGCCTTTTCATTTATTGGTTTGAGTCCTTTTTCATCTTGTGTCAAAACCTTGTCAAAATTATCTTCAACTCAATCTTCAAACAAAAATGGCTAAGTGTTGCAAGCTCATGTACGCCATCTTTTGGGTGTCTACCCATACTACTAGGGCATAGTATCCTTCATTTACATCCAATCTATCTTCAATCAATCCAATCTTGATAAGGTTGCATCATTCGATCTTCTTGAATCAAATCATTCCTCAGTTTTCTTCATCTTTCTCTTTTGCTTCACCCAAGGTTAATGGTGGAAACTAGAGCTTCATCACAGCGAAAAAAAGGAGGAAAACCTAGATTCTCTTCAACCGTATCTTCTGTGATTGCCAAAACATTTAATCAACCTTTCGACACAACTAAATTTTTAGAAGACACTCTTGGAAATCTTTACTTGATAGGTGGCTATGTCACTCCTCCTACATCAATCCACATAGGTCATCAAGTAACTCCCCCTGCATCAATCCACGCAGGTCATCAAGCAATTCCTCATCGATCAATCCCTGGTAGTTCTCTTAACAACACTATGTCTCAAGGAGGTGGCGCAAACCAAGGTTCCTAAGGACATCAATCACAACATGGTGTGGATCAAGAACCCACACCTATTGAAATTGCCCAATATCAAAATGATGATAACTTCAATAAAATGATGAGGCATTTCTTGAAAGAAGAAAAGGAGACATACTTCCTAGAGTTAGCTCACCAAGGAGCTAAACTTCCTCCAAACTTTAATGTTGAAGATATCATCACACATGAGGAAGAAAATCCTATCATGGCCATGATGAAACAGATGCATGCCATGCAATTCAAGCTCAACAAACTTGAAAAAGAGAAGGAACCTAACGAGTTCTCCATGGAAGCTCTATTCCCTTTTCCATTTCATAAAGACTTGTACATGCCGCCATTCCCAAAAAGAGTGGAGATGCCTAAATATGACAAATACAATGGAAACTCTGATCCTCAAGATCATGTTAGAGAATTATGTACTCAATCTATGGAGTTCATGCACGAACCAACCTACCTAATGCATCTTTTCCCTCGATCTCTAGGAGGGTCAGCTATTCATTGGTTCTCAAAAATGCCTCCAACAATCAGAACTTTTGAGTTAATAAAACTATTCTATCAATAATACTCCTACAACATCCACCATCTAATCACTATGATCGACATTTTCAATCTAAAACAGAACTTAGGAGAACCATTCCTAACTTTTCTCAAATGGTGGAGGAAAAAGTTTTCTCTATATGCTATACCTATTCCAGAAACCAAGAAGCTAGAAGTTTTCATCAAGAACCTTGTTCCAAAGATCAAATACCATTTGTAAATGCAAAATCATACATCCTTTGATAAAATGGTAGAAAATGAAATCAAAATTGACAAAGTACTTATACAAAAAGGAAACATATCACTTCAAAAAGACAAGTATGAATCTGGATCTAGTTCCAAAGACAAAGGCAAAAACTGGAACAAGAATAAAGGTGTTGTCACAGATGGCGTTGTTGATAATATATGTGCCCCATATAAGGCACCCACTTTCAATCTCACTATTGGCACCCAAGCTATCAAAGCCTCAGAGGGAAAAGCAACAGAGTCAAACAAGAAACCATCTAACTATAAACCTTGGGCTACATATCCTAAATGCAAGTTTACTCCTCTTGGAGAGTCCTTGGAATCCACCATGAAAACTCTATTGTCCAACAACATCATCACCTTGCTTGAGATAAAAAAATTTGATCCTGAACGTAAACTAAAATGGTGGAGAGAGAATGATTTATGTGACTTCCATCGCAATAAAGGTCATAAAACAAATAACTGCATACACTTGAAACACATCATACAAGACAAAATTGATAATAGAGAAATTGTAATTGATAATCATAAAAGAAACAATGATCATACAGCATTCAAGGAACCATTTTCAAAGCATGGTCAAGGAGATTCATCTTCTTAGCCTGATGTGGGTGCTAAAGTCAATTATGCCTACTCTAGAAACAATGCTATCATAAATATGGTTGAACCATGTCTATCTAAGCATTGCAATGTCATCACAATTGTAAGAAAAGATAGAGATAATCAATCAGCAAATGCAGTTACTCGATCACAAGCTCAGGTGCATCTACAAGGACAAAATTCAGATTCATTGAATGTCCCTAAGGTGCCTTTTAATCTTTCATCTGCTTCTAAATAGAAGGCTGCCTCTACATCATCAAATCCTAAAGACATGAGGCCAACATCATACAGTATTGTCCAACAACTCTAGCATAAAAATGCAAAAATCTCCACGTTTGAGTTGCTTTGGATATCTCCAGCTCATAGAGCCATTCTAGAAAAAGCTCTGCTCAGATCCAATGTTCCTAACAACCTTGATTTAGATAGATTCTAGACTATGATTGGTCAATTGATGTCTCCATAGTATATCTCCTTTTCAGAGGAAGATGATAACTTCTTGAGTCATCCACATAACCAACCCTTGCACATTGAAGTCTTGATCCAAAACCATCATTTCAAATGCATGTTGATAGATGGAGGTGCTAAACTCAACATTTGCTCTTACAGCTTGATCACACAGTTGGGATTATCTGAAGCTGCCATTGATCCTAATAAGAAGATAACTATCAAGGCATATGATGAATAAGAAATATCTTCCAAAGGAACAATTATCTTACCTATCAAAACATTTCTAGTTATTAGAGACATCACATGTCAAGTTCTTAATTTACCTTTGGCTTACAACATCCTTCTAGGGAGACCCTGGATACATGAAATGAGAGCTATTCCTTCCACATACTATCAATGTGTGAAATTTCCTTATGAAGGAGTAGAGGTGACAATTCTAGTTGATCTATCTACCACTTGCAATGCATTGAAAGAAAGTGATGATAAACTTGTTCCTAATAATAGAGAATCTTCCACTGAGTAGCTAGACATTGCATCAACTTCCAAGATAGAAGAACTTGCTAAAGAAGTCAAATCAAAGACAATGGCATGGGAGAATACACAATGGAACTTGTTTTATCTCTCAAATCTCTCCCTTTGTCCCCTAAATCTTATGAAAAACTATCTAACAAATTGAAACCCACAGCTAAAGAATCCCAGGTCATATTCAATGGAAGCTTTTTCATAGAACAAGTATCTAAACAAGAGTTTGAGGAGGAAGAATTTGTGCTTGCATGGTTATACAAGGATGAGTCTCGATCCCAATTACTCTAGAAATGTGACTCCACTTCAAGCAAAATTCCTTAGAAGTCATATGGACCAGGAGACAAATTGATCACAAAAATGGGATATACTGGAAAAGGACCTCTAGGACTACAAGGTAAGGGTCTTCTATCACCTCTTGACCATTATGGCCAAACAAACAAGAATACAACAAGTTTAGGATATCAAAAGAAGCCTTTCTATCTTAGCAAAAACTCTCCACATGTCTTAGAATAGATTGAACCATCAACATCAATTCAACCAAAGGAAGAAACACCATAATCTGATAGTGATGATTCAGACACTACTGATGAGCTCATTCCTTATGAGTGTTTACCCAAAGAAATACTAGACCTCCTTAAAGATGAAGAAAAACCTAAAGAGAATATTAGTGTAATATAAATACAAGAACCTACTATGGAACAAAGGATAGTTGCACCATAAGAACTAGCTGATCTCGAAGGAAACCAAACTGACAAGGAGGAAGGTGGCAGCTATTCTGAGATAGATTCTCATGATTATGAATTCAAATCAGAATCTGAGGGTAACCCTTCTTAGGTATTCATCCTGACTTTACACACATTCTCAGATTTCCTAGAGGCATAGTTGAGGAATCAAATGACTATGAATGGGGAGTCATTCTAGAGGAAGATGAGCTTATCACAAAAAGACATATTGATGTTGTTCACCAATATGCACCTAAACCTAGTGTAAGTCTAGAGAGAAATAATGAACTTAATGAGTCTAATCCATCGATGGCTAAAGTGGACTCCCACAATGACATTGAGCCTATTCACAAATTGAACATTTTGAGTTGTAATATCACCTTCAAACTTGAGAGTCAGGTTAGGACCAATGATGATAGATCCATATCTGTAAACACTATTTCCCAATCCTTCCCCACTTCAACTATCCAACATCCTGAACTTCTTGACCAAACCTCCACAAATCTGAGCCAAGGTATCTATACTTTTCCAAATGACTATGCCCTTGCTTGCTACCTCAATGTAGTTGAGCCTATGATGACTTCCATCAGTGAACCAAGCATTAGCATGATGAAGTTAGACATCAAGTATCTTAGTCAAAAGAATAGAAATAAAAATAAAAGGAGTTCTAAGGGTGAAAACCACTTTGTGGCAGTCTCAGAACCTATGAAAGTAAAAATAAATGATGTATCTGAAGGTGAAAACCTCTTTGAGGCACCTAAGGATGAGATATTTTATGTCCTTCTGAGTCATTTATAGGATAGATCTCCATTACTAATTGAGCCCACTCAATCTATCAACTTGGGAACAACAGAAGAACCACAATTGATCCATGTAGCACAATCCTTATCAGGAAAAGAAAAGAAAAACTTAACCACATTCCTAATAGAAAAGAAGATCAACTTTGCATGGAAATATTCAGATATGCCGAGGTTGGATCTTGTAATGCACCATTTATCTATAGTTCCAGGGGTCAAACCTGTTAAGCAAAAATTGAGAAAGATGCATCCACATGTTGCACTCTTGGTCAAAGCTGAATTAGAGAAACTACTAAAATCCAGATTCATTCATGTTATTGATTATACTGAATGGATCTCAAACATTGTACCTATATCAAAACTAGACAAGTCTATAAGAGTATGCACAGATTTTAGAGATGTAAACAAAGCATTCCCTAAGGATGATTTTCCACTACCTAACATTGATATGATAGTGGACATAACTATGGGATTTGAGATGTATTCTTTAATGGATGGTTTTTCTAGATACAACCAATTAAAAATTGCTCTAGAGGATCAAGAGAAAACTGCTTTCACATGTGCGTGGGGAACCTTTTGTTGGAATGTCATGCCATTTGGTTTGAAGAATGCAGGTGCTGCATATTAGAGAGCTATGATGTCTATTTTTCATGACATGATACATTGAACTATGGAAGATTATGTTGATGATACTTTAGCAAAATATATGATAAGATATGAACATCTAAATGATTTGAGCAAAATACTAGATCAAATGGAGAAGTTTAGTCTCAAACTAAACCCTACGAAGTGTGCTTTTGGTGTCACTTCTGGAAAGCTCTTAGTCTACATTGTTTCAAAGAAAGGAATTGAAGTAGATCCAACTAAGGTCAAAGCTATCATGGAGATACAACCTCCTAAGAATATCAGTCAAATGAGAACATTACAAGGGAGAGTACAATCTATTAGACACTTCATATCTTAGCTAGCAGAGATATCACAACCTTTCACAAAGACATTACATAAAGGTGTGACCTTTGCATGGAATGAGGAATGTGAAAAGAACTTTAATCATATCAAGAAATATCTATCAAATCCTCCTATTTTGATGCCTCCTATTCAAGGAAAACCATTGATTCTTTATGTCTCTACTATAGATACATCACTGGGGGCATTACTAGCACAGCATTATGAGAACAAGAAGGAAAGAGCTATATACTATATCAGTAGAACATTAGTAGTGTATGAGAAGAACTATTCAATGATTGAGAAAGCTTGTCTAGCTATGATCTTTTCATCATAGAAACTGAGACATTAAATGTTAGCTCATACTACACATTTCGTAGCTAAGATTGATCCACTCAAGTACCTACTAAGCAAAGCTTCCCTCATAGGTAGATTAGCTAAATGGGTGATGCGATTAGAAAAGCTATTCCCAGATTCCTCTATCATGAATCTTTCTTCTAGAACATGGAATTTATTCTTTGATGGCTCCTATACATAGAATGGATCTAGAGTTGGCATATTGTTCATCACTCCTCAAGGATACTCGATCCCTAAAGCATTCAAAATAAAGTTTCCTTGCACAAACAATATTGCTAAATATGAAGCCCTTCTTAATGGCATGAAGATAGCAATTGAATGGAGAGTAACAGAACTGCACATTCATGGAGACTCACAACTTTTAATACACCAAGTCAATGATGTGTATCAAATGAAAGATGGAAAGCTAATCCCATACAAGAGAATGGTAGATGATATAAAGAAATATTTCATATCTATCATCATTGAAAAAATTCCTAGAACATAGAATAAAGTTGTTGATGCTATGGAAACACTTACTTTATTACAGTAGCCTAAACATGAGCTACACTACGAGTTCCTAGTGGAAGCACTATTATCCTGCATATGATTCCCCCAAAACCTGCATGATCTGCACTATTCTTGGTCATGATTCATCCAAATATAAAAACCTATTCTCCTATCTCCAAGATAAAATCATTCCCGATACCTTCAACTGCCATGAGAAATGATACCTTATTTGAAATGCATCCTGATATGTCATCATTGGTAACGATCTATACAAATGAGGTCTAGATGGTACACTCCTTAGATGTTTAGAATAGGAAGAGTCTCAATGTGCATTAGAGGATGTCCACAAAGGTATATGTGGATCACATTTCAATAGTTTAACACTACCTCAAAAACTTATTAGGGCTGGGTACTATTGGCCTGAAATGGAAAAAGAGGCTATCAAGTTTGCTAAGAACTGTCAAAAGTGCCAAGTACATGGTAACTTAATTCATGCACTAGGGAGAGATCTAATTCCCTTTACTACACAATGGCATTTGATCTTATAGGAGCCATACATCCTCATTCTTCTAATGGGGATACCCATATCATTACAGCTATAGACTATTTCATAAAATGGGTAGAAGCAATCCCTTTGACTCAAGCAACCAGCAAACAAATTTCAATGTTCATTTTGAACTACATCATATGTTGGTATGGAATTCCACATTCAATAGTCACAGATAATGGTGGCCAATTCAAGAATAAGGACATAGATTCCTTGTGTTCAAAATTCAAGATTACACAACATTGGTCATCTATCTACTATCCTCAAGGGAATGGACAAGCAAAGGCATCCAACAAGAATCTGTTGAAAATTCTACACCATACAGTTAATAAAATAGGAAGAGACTGGCATCTCATGATCAATCTAGCTCTCTGGTCCTACTAAACAAGTATCATAACACCCACTGGGGCTACACCATTCACTTTAGTTTATGGGTCTGAAGTAGTACTACCTATTGAGGTTGAAATCCCATCACTAAGAATCAAAATGCATGGTCTAGTAACTGATAATGACTACAGAG
The DNA here is from genome assembly GCA_027943335.1 of Chamaecyparis obtusa. Lineage (NCBI taxonomy): Eukaryota > Viridiplantae > Streptophyta > Pinopsida > Cupressales > Cupressaceae > Chamaecyparis > Chamaecyparis obtusa. Next base: position 1,074,155 of record BSBK01004260.1, read on the forward strand.
TGTCTAGGTTCCAAGAACTTCAATTGCTAGATAAGCATAGACACACATCGTATGATCATCTCAGAGTCTATCAGAAAAGAATGTCTAGAGGGTACAACAAGAAATTCAGACACAGATAATTTCAGGTTGGCGATCTAGTCTTGAGAGAGAATCCTAAAAATCAATCACATAGAGAGCACAAGGGGAAGTTTGAACCCAACTGGCTGGGTCCTTTGTTGTCACTACTACTTTTGGCTCTAGTGCCTATCAACTCTCAATGACTAACGAAGAACAGCTCTGAGAACCAATCAACATTCTCCATCTAAAGAAATTCTATGCCTAAGGTATTCAGTATTCAAAAATGTCCTAAAAAAATCATAAAAATAAAAAAAAGTCTTAAAAAAATGATCACCTAGTGAAAACCTAGCAAATAGGCACCTTGATGTATCACAAAAAAATCAAAAAAATATCAGAAGTACAAAAAAATTGAAAAAAATAAAAAATACAAAAAAATGAGAAAAAGAAAAAGTGCCTTGGTGAAAACCTGGAAACAGGCACCTTGGTGGCAAAAATAGAATCTCTGCCAAGATGGTGAAAACCTAGCAAACGGGTGCCACTTTTTCAAAACACTCCATCTATCAATGCAATCTTTTTATTTCCCAACTTTTAGTCTTCTTTAGTCTGTATATATCCTTGTTTCAATAAAGTCGATTTGTACACCAATCAGCTCAAACGTCTGTCTCATATCAATGTTCAAACTTGGGGGCAATCAAAGTCATATCCTACAGTCCTCAGTATCTCATATGTTTCATATCAAGTCAGGGTCCTTTGAAGCTACATCTGAGTCAAACAGTCTATCTCCTTTCTAGAAAGGATTTTTCATCTATAACAATGCAATCAAACATCAACACGAATGAAAACAATCTATGCTTTACATTATTTTATCTCCTTGTATGCTTACTGATTCACATTGAGAATTTTCCCTATTGTGTCCTTTAGAGCTCTTTGATGATGTCCTTTATAGGATTTAGAGAGTGATGACTAGGGGCATAATCTTTTCTTTGTTTTCTACTATGAGGGAAAATGTAACAACTTTGGAAATTCTGGATTGAAATGGTGTTTGTCTGTAAGAGCCTCCATTTCATTTTGGATGGCCATGAGTACCTTGACCATTGATACCTAGAAAATTCAAAGAAGTTTGATCTAGCTTACATCATTTTGAATGATTTCTCAATCCTACTATGAATGGCTATTATCCAAGGATGTAAACAATAAAGGGTCACTGCGGGTAATTCACATTGGAGATAAGAATGAATTCTACAAACTGTTTGGCGTGTTTGTTTTGCAAGGCGTATTCAAGTCATCACAACATTTGTGTTTTGATGCTTATACCAATTGCTATATCAAAATGGACATGATATTCAGGTCATCCTGGCGTTTGTTCCTTGGTGCTTATATCTAATCTGACATTCTAAAAAAAAAATCAATATTAATATGTCCATGGTTGTTTAGCCAGTGGGTGTTGTATTGACTTTGGTGCAAAAATCAATATTCATATATTCATAGTTTCCTAAATAGTGGATTTTGTATTGATTTATCCAGTTACCTAATAAATATTCAATGATGAAAAAGACCAACACATGATCAGTGACTAGGTCCTAGGTCTTAGGTTTGCATTTCATTTTGCACTTTGCATGATTGCATTTATCTCAAGATTGCCTAAATTAGCTTGACACTCAAATGATTCTTCAAAACTATGCTAAACACATCACAAGGACTGAGCATTGTATGAAGGTCCCTCCAACGAAACAACAATTAGAACTCATTTTCGGGATCAAAATTGAAATATGAGATCATTTATATTGTCAACATAGTGATTTAAAATTTTTGGACCCAAGATGGCTGACTGCTTGCATAATCGATCTTCAATCATCATAGAAATCCAAAATTCACCTTCATTAATTATGTTACATCAAACTATCAAAATTTCAACTTGGTCACCCATGGTCAACTCATGGTCAAACCTAGTCAAACTTAGTCTCCAGAACCTCCAAACGATGTAGAACATGTTCTCGAATGTGTATAACCATTTCTTTAATCAATTAACATGCTTCTAAACCATTTAACACTGACTTTTTTTGTCAGATTTCAATTTTCATCCTGAAGGGGCCATGGTATTGCACATCAATCAAGTCTATAAATCAAATCTTTCCTCAGTAATCAAGACAACATGTAATACCTCTCCTATAGTGATACTATGATTTGACTCTTTTCAATTATGATGGTTAGAACTATGCACTCATGTTTATGTTTCATGGAGGATTATATGTTCATCAGATGATATTTATATGCTCAGTTATAGTTACATTGATTATATGTTTATGAGATCCTAGAAGAATGTATTAGTTTTACATGTTTTATTTAATGATTTGAATACTAACCCTTATCACGATTGTTTTATGGATACATATGTCTGATGTGTTTTCATGACTCAGGACGGAGTCGTAGTTACTCACTCAGTGAGGTCCACATGATGTACCGATCCTAGTCATCTGTCTGCAAGTATTTGATCTATATATATGTACATGTATCTCTTCTTGGTGATGCAGGATTGCAGGTACCGGGTATCGTCTCCACCTGGCTCCACAGGTCTGAGCGATCCCTTAGATCCTCGATCATTATTTTTGTCATGGAGATATCACCAAGCTTCACAGAAGAAAACCTTTATCCTTGATCATTCACCTTAGGTGGGAAGTGCCGGGTCAGTTCCTGGTAGGGAGATATTATGTGGTTTATCAATTATTAGGGTTTGGATCTTGTTCTTACTATTAGGGATACTCAACTTTGTCAGTAGGTTATCTCTGTGAGTCCTTGTTGATCGATTTCTGTTTCAGTGACTTATCCCTGTTTAGATTTTCATGTTAGTATTAAGATCGAGTTGCTATTTGTACCTTGCATCTTCTGGTTATATAGTTATAAAATGTTAGTAAAATGAATAATGAGTTATTTATACTATATGTGTCATAAACATATGGGTGCACACATATGCTTATGAACACATATATGTATATTAAGGTATAAATATATATTCATAAATATAAATAAATATATACTTAATTATATTAACAAAATAGCACTTGGTTGTTGATAAAAAAAATAATAATAATAATAAATTAAGAAATAAATAAAATAAGATAAAATAAAATAGCTTTTGGTAATAAAACTAACTAGCTAGGAGGGAGTTGAACTCGAGACCTCCTAGAAGTTGGGGCTAGTTAGTTACCAATTGTGCTATGTGAATTCCTTGTGAGGTATTTAACTAAATTTGTTATTAAAGCTTGTTTTGGATAATAATTTAATTAAAATTAACAAAACTTTATTATATTTACGGGAGAGATTAGTTTCTCCTCCAACCGACTATGGAAGTTGGAGAAGTTTCTTCCCGTAAAGAAACTTCTCCAACCATATAGTTGGAGAGGAAAATATATTTATGATGGTAGGTTTCGAGACAAGGGAGGAGGCTGGAAGATTATTTTGGAAACGGAGGATTGAATGTGTGCTGGGAAATTATTCTTTTAAACGGAGGGTTGAACGTGTGCAGGGAGAAATTATTTCTTTGAAACAGAAGATTGAACGTGTGCTGGATATCAGTGGGAATTCGGGAGAAGAAGTCTCATTCGGGAAAATTGCGGAGGCTGAAGAATCCATCTGCAACAGCCAATCCACGAGTCCAGGTTGGATCCGGAACCAAAATGAATTTAAAATTTTTAGATTCGTAATGTAAAAGAATTTAATACTTTATTTGTTTGTAGTGGTATTAATGTAGAAAATATTTGTTTAAATTTGAGAAGAAATAAACTATTGTATTGGCGGCAAAATAAATATGTACTGTGGTTGTAATTAATTTTCATCTATATATATATATATACAAATATTAATATTTGGGCTTTAAAATATTCTGTTCGAAATTTATTAATAAATATATTTCGTTGAAATTGGATTTCTTTTAAAACAATGTTATAAACCTTTTTGCGTTTCAAAAGGATGACCGGCGGTCACCGCTGCGGCGGGCCCCGTGACACCGGCCGGCAGTCGGACTCTGCCGACAGTACCCCGGGGTACCGTCGGGCGGCGGGACCCCTTCTTTTTTTGTTTGATGTGACTTTTGTTTGGTGTAAACACAAGGTGCCATTTAATTTCGGCTTTTGATCATATTATATTATATATATAATATGTATAATAATATATATATAATATAATGTGTAAACATATAAAAAAAAAAAAATAATTTGTTATAAATAAATTATGTTATATATGTAATATGTAAAATATTATATATATAACATAATTTAAGTTTTTATATATATATTAATTTTGATATTATATTATACATATAATAGATATTATATGTACAATATGATATGTATTTTAGCACATGGAATTTTCATTAACTTAACTTATATAATATCTATATATATATATATCATAGATATGATATTATATATATATATATATAAAATAATATATAGAGGTATCCACTTTAAGACACCTAGGAGGCATATTAATTTAATGAGAAAAATTGTATCAACACTAATTTATGCATAGATAATGATAATATATTAGATACAAAATCATTCATTTCATGGGGCAAACTTAGGAATTAGAGGCGTATTTATTCCTTGTTTTAAATTGTGTAAATTTTATTTAAATACAACTAAACCATAGATTTCTTACTTCCATGTTTAGACAAATGTTAGGATGGGGGTTAGAAACTGAAACAAACTCTTGCTTTCAATCTTATCAACAATCAAACTAGTCAAACTTTAGGACTCCTAAGTGTCCTAGGATAGATCTGTTATAAGGTTGAAAATGTTAGTGGTTGCTAGAAAAAACCTAACAGAAATAGGTTAGGGTTAGGAAACCTAGGAACCCCTAAGTGAGTGGCTCTCAGCGCGGGGCCGGGGCCCTAAAGTGGCTAGACCAGGATAACCGGCTGAAGAGTTAACTAATCAAGTGATAACCTAATAAATTTATGGGATGGAGTTAAAATATTAAAAAGATTAATTGTGCCTCGCCCATGCCAGTAGCGCTAGGACAGGCTATGGATGGGAGTGGGAGAAGGTACCTATGCGTAGGTACAAATTGAATGGCGCTTGTCTGTACGAAAGGCATTCGATTCCGCATGTGCCTACTTGGGGGCCGGGGCCCAGTGTGGCTAGTACCAGGACAACCCAAGGGGTGAGGGCTATGCGATGACACTCACTTAGGTTGTTGCTTAGGATTCCCTACCCGAACCTTAGAATTCTCTTGTGAAATGAATTTGCCTATGTGTAATGTTATCCAACCTTTTGTAAAACCTAGTAAGTCCTTCTTTGTGGGCTTGGTGTTTATCTCCTAGCACGGGGGAGTGGATCCTTTTGGGTATTCACGTGGTTGGGTGGTAAATCTTTCTATCGAGGTATCTTGTGCAGATGTAAACAACTGAAGATTCATATTTGTCTGAGCACCTGTTGAAGAATGAAGACTTGTATTTATTCATGTATTGTAAACTTATGTATTCTCCTATGAGGAGTTTAAATGTAATGTAATTTTCAAATGATGTAATAATGGGTAGACATAGGAAAAGGGTTATATGGGATGTTTATTTAATGTAAAGATGTAATCTTGTTATGTATCAAGTTATGTAAAATGTTGATGAATCATTTGTACTATTACAATATGTTAGTTAGATAAAATGGAATTATAGTAATTGATCTTTAGATAGAAATTAACTATGAATGTGTTCAAGTATTTTCCAATAAAGAACTTGAAATGGAATTTGTATGGTTAGTAAAGGTTGTTAATAGTTTATCAGTTTTTAATTTACATTTAAGGGAACCTTGGAAAGAAGTTAGATTATGTTTTGTTTATTTGCAAACTTTTAAAGTTCAAAATTTTTCGTAAAACTCTACTTAGGTTTTCTTTTACAAAGTAAACCTTTGTGCATTTCCCTGGTTCCCTTGCGGGGCATGACACAACAACCACGTCTAGTTGTTGATTCATCAAAAGACCTTGTCACTTGGGGCACATCGCTTGGGGCATATCAGATTCATCAAGATCCATATCAATCTGGTATCCTAATCTATCTTGTAAATTGTATCAACTTTTTGTCACCATCGGTTCATTAGTGTCATTTCCTTGGTTCTTCGTAACTGAAGGGTTCAGATGTGATACCATTTCAATTCCTTTGGACAATCAAGTCTAGAATCAGGTCACTCACTTCTTCGTAATCATAAGGTTTAGAATCAAGTGTTTCGATACTTTTTCATAATCATCGGTTCATCATTGCTATAGTTGACATCATCCCAATTCTTGGTCAACCAGGACCTAAATCAGCTTTTTCCAATCTTTCAATCGATTTCTATCTCGGAATCAGTTTATCTCTCAAATTAGTTCTCAACATCAAAAATAGATTAATCTTTGAACCACTGCGATTCACATGGTAATTCAAAGAGGGGCAAAATGTAATACCCCAAAAATGGGCTATAGGTTCATTAACCTCTTACATCAACAATTCAATCAAAATCGACATCAAAGTCCTAACCTAAGGCACATCTGCACATCGGTTTATCAAAAACCTAATTGATTATCTTAATTCTGCATCGGGGAATATTCCTTGAATATTCATAATTTATCATAATTATCTTTAATTGAATATTATTTGGCAATAAATGTCATTATTTATTGTAAATTTAATTAATTGAATATGATGAATATTTAATTAATTAATTTAATTCTACCACTTAAATATTTAATTAGATTTAATTGCATTTATTCCTAATTAATATTGTTTTTATTTTGACAATAAATCAAAAATTAATATTGTTTTTATTTTGATGATAAATCAAAATTCCTACAAACAATCAATTGAATATTTATTCAATTGATTTAAAATCAAAGTTTTCAAATTTAATGATTTAATTGGAATAAAGTTTGATTTAATAATTGATTAACCCATAAATCAATTGCTTTAATTCAAAATCAGTTAAGTGGAAAATAAATCACTTTATTTATTAAATAAATTCATATTAAATCATGCACAATCAGAAAAGCAGCTAACTTTAAATCAATTTTTAATTTCAATTTGTTAACTTTCTAAACTCAACATCTGATGATGAGTTGAAAAAGAGAACTAAACTCTATTTTGAGATAAACACTGCTTTTGCATGATTTTATGAGTTTATTTATTCTTAATTTCTTGTTAACTCAAAAATCAACCTAAGCTTATCAAGAGTGATTTATTGTTTTTCTTATGCATCCTCAAACCTTGGATTTCTATAAAAACAAGGCTTAGCTCTTCACAAAAATATCTCTCAAATTTGCACAATTGCTCTGGTGAAATTGCATGCAAAGAATCAAGATTTTGCGATAGGCGACTTTATGAGATCAATTCATAGTTTTTCATAGCTTTGCATAGATTTTCATATCAATTCATATCATTCTTAGATTAAATCTACATATCATTTTCAATCTATTCTAGCTTATATTCATACAGTTTTTCATCCTAATTGCATAGAAAATACAAAAATATAGATTAATCTGCATTCATTCTACATTCATCTTTTAGCATTAAATCATTTGTTTAGGTGTTGCATTCTCACTAATCTCAATCTAATCTGATATTGCGTACTCACACCTACTAGAAGGTAGTAAATTGTCTGGTTAGCTTAGTTTCAATTACTTGCAGATTTTGATTTTGCTAACCTCTAATGTTTTACTGAAGTGTTGTGTTCACAGCTAGGTACAATTTTCACACACAATAACCAGGGTAGTATGACCATCATAAAAGGCCACACCCCTAACAACCTATTCTTCTTTCTCTATAGTAGAGTGGACTATAATCTTACTTTTCCTAACTATGTCAAAAACTATTGCATCAGAAATATCCCATTCAGGAAGAATCAAAACTCTTGTAGTGTGAACCATAGCCTTGCCTTCTTCTGCAGTTATTTTCTAAAATTTCTTCATCATCTCCCCCTTTGTCTCATTTTCAATCTCAATTATATCCCTATCAGGGAACTCTTCTTTCTTTTTCTCACAAATCTCCTTCTATTGATTAATTTTCATTCTCCACAAAAACTAAAGAAAAGCCCTAGTTTTATCAAAATTATCATCTGAGATGAAAGCATCACTAGCCTATTTCAAAATTGGGTCTAGCTTCTTACCTTCAAACTCTACCACTGTAAGGTCCATTTCTATTCCTTTGGGTGCCTCTTCCATCCCCTCTTGTATTTCATTACTTGAAACAAAAATATTTCCCTCATTGCTTAATTGCACTAGTTGGTGAGCAACTCCATGTTCATCTAACTGCAATGGGGACTGGGAAGGGGAATACATCTCCTGCTCTAGCTGAGGTTCCTCCTATCTTTCCCTCTTTGGAGAGGGCTCTTCTACTATTGGATCACTCATGGGTCACTTCCCCCTAGAAGTGGATGGAAGAGACTTATCTTTTTGTTGAACTAAGAGAAGGACAATGTATTCCTTTCTCTCCTAAACTATATACATCCCTTTAGGGGTCAACTTTGTATATCCTAGCTGACTTAAAACTCTTCTTGCCCTATTAGGATTAGATTTAATAATTGTAGCCTTCTTCTCATTTGTTACTTACATAATTCCCTCAAAATGTTCCATAAGGGCATCCACCTTTCTTTCCCATTGCTAAAAAGCCTTCAATGGGTCATATTCTTTATCAAAAATCCAGATAAAATCTATAGTCTTTTTATAGATTACCCACTTTTCTTTCTTAATTTCTTGATTTTGGAGATCAAACTCATTCTTGACTATATCCTCAGGGAAATTGAATTGGTGTTCCAAAACAATACACCTTTTTTTCTCTCTAAACATTCCAGAGATAAAACCTTCATTGTCTGCACACCTTACTACTGTAGTAGCCATTTTGTAATGTTGCAAAACCTAATTCAAATGCACCCATCCCTATTTAATAATAATGTACTAGTGGGCTATTGTAATACTTGGGAACAAGGTTTCCCTTCCTTTATTAGTTAAGGTAGTTTCCTGCAAGTCACCAATCTATCTTAGAATTTTAGCATACCCTATCTTCAAAGGGACCTCGTAAGGCAATACATAAGGTGCCTTCCTACAACCATATACTCTGAATACTATGGAAACTAGATACAAGATTATATCACCAAAATTGTGAACTATTGTGATCTCTTTACAATACTCCTTTGGCCTTATTAGCCTTAACAATTCCATGGGAATTCTTGGATTATCAAAAAATAACAAGGATGTGAGCCTTGAAGAAAAATTCCTATAAAAAATGATGTAACTAGCATCAGTCCTATCCCATGACAACTCTATAGTCCAAAACTGGACTGGTAATACCTCTACATTCTTCTCCCTTACAATATTCATTATTTTGCTAAATAATTCAACACCATTGTGCAAGAGCATATGCATCAACATGGAGTACCATGCAAAAGGCCTTTCTACCTTCATATTTTTTATCCCTGTTAATCCCTAGTGGATTAAGTCTGCAAGATAAGGGGCAAAATCAAAAATCAATGCCAAGTGGGGATGTAGGGTCTACACCATCATGAACATGTATGGAATGGGTATGTGTGTAGCTTCATCTTCTCCTAAAATAAAAGTTAGGGACTTGTACATACCATGTGCCCTCATATTGAAAAGATCTAGTCTGAAAGGCTCTGAAGTGCTTGGACTAATCACACACATGGCACCAATTTTGTCAACAAAGTCTCTTAAAGGACCGAACCTTAAATAATTTCTCTATGCCTCATAAATTTCATTGAATTCATCAAAATCAATCTTCTCCAGTCCAATAGAAGGGTCATTCAGTGAAAAAACTTGACCGATCTCCTCCTCTATGATACTTATCAAATCCCTTCCATTTATATCCTTAACACAACTAGTTACAGGATCATAACACTTAGCTATATGTATAAGAAGATCAACATCCATAAAAACTCGGGGCACTATGAGTCTCCCTTCATTGAACTACCATATATTACTGAGGGGAGCACATGCATTCCTTTGGGAGTATGTAGCTCTGAACAAAAACAAGTCATTGTAATCCTTTCCCACTTTGGCATCTCTCATCCATAATCCCATGCCATACAGTCCATCAGCAACATAGTCCCTAGGGTTTTTGGGGACTAACTCATTCATTTTGGATCTTCCAATATCTCAGTGTGGAAGTAACTATAGGTAAATCTTCGAATACCCCCCTGTCCTTATATTCTATTTTCCCTGAGAGCTCTCTTTTGGGTAGCATTTTAACTAGGGCTTTTATAAAAGTGTACAAATACCAAATAAAAATCACCTAGATAATACAAGATAGTGTAGACACCTAAAAATCCTTTAGAAACTAAAGTATTTTTATTTTCTGAAAAACCCCTGATGACATCATCATTTATTAATTAATTAATTATTTAATTAATTTATTTATTTTTATGTCATTAAATCCCTTTATCTTAATTAAAAATATTTAATTAAGAAATCCCTTCCAGAAATGTTTAAATCAAATTTAAACACCATTCCCCTATTTATTAATTATTTATTTAATAAATTGGCCAAAAAACCTTAAAATAAATAAAAAATTTATTTTAAATCCTAAACCTTGGAAATATCTTAGAGATCCTAAACCTCTTCTAGAAATTTCTAATCTCACTTTAATTTTAATTAAAGGATGATTCCACCATTTCCTAAGTCTAATACCAACTCAAAAACATTTATTAATTATTTAATTAATAAATTGATCGAAAAACCAAAAAATAAATATTTTATTTATTTTTTCCCAAAACTTTAGAAATATCCTAAAGATCCTAAACCTCTTCTAGAATCTTCTAATCCCTCTTTAATTTCGATTAAAGGCTGATTTCATCCTTTCCTAACCCTAATCCCAACTCAAAAATATTTAATTAAGATTAAATATTAAATCCTCATGTTTATTAAAAATATTTTAATAAATATCCTCAAAACCTAAAACCTTTGAAATAAATAAACCTTTATTTATTTCCTAAATTCCTATTTATCCTAGAAAGTCCTAAACTCTTCTAGAAAGTCTTCATCCTCATCCAAGTCCTAAACTCTTCTAGAAAGTCTTCATCCTCATCCAAATCCTAGACTCTTTTAGAAATTCTTCATCCTCATCCAAACCCTAGACTCTTCTAGAAGAAGTCAATCCTTATCTTTGACCCAAACTCAACCCCTAACCTTACCCCAAACCCTGACTCAACCTCCTAACCCAAGCCCTTCCCAAATCCTATAAATACTCCTCCTTCCAAGAGCAAATTATTAATTTAGCTCTCATCTTTATGCATTGTTATCATGTTAAATTCATCCTAGATCTTAAAGCTTTTGATACTAATTGTTAGATTTCATGTTTTATTAACTCATCTTAGCTTAGAAATAATGGAATGAACTAGTTTCTTTCAAGTTTTTCTTAGCATTTATGCATCATATTCATCACCCTTAGTATGCATTAGAAGCAAGCTCCAAGTGCTTAGAGAGCACATCCACATCCCTCTAATTGAAGCAAATCAAAAAGTGCTCTTTAGCACTTGTTTTGGCAACAATTTTGAGGTGGCTTTGGTTTTGTTTTCATGTCTTAAGCTATTTTTTAGTTCATGAACATGTTAGATTAGTCTAATGTTTGAATGTTTCAGCCTTTCAAGACATGTAACAGGTTTAAAATCATAGTCTACATTCCGGCATGCCCGGTGGGACCCTCTTCATGGGTTCATTCAACAACATCTCACTGAATTTCGCATTTTTGGAAGATTTGGAGCTTAAAGGTGGAGGAGATAGCTAGATTCATTCTTCTTGTCTACAACACATTTCTTCTATTTCTATCTATTCACCCTTCTTCTATTCGTAAAAACTTGCCTTATTCTTCTAAAATAATCCTCTAAAAAAATCCATTCTTCATGCCCAAAAATGTAAGTTTTGTGTAAAAATTAGCATTTCATGTATCCTGTACTACCAGAAGATTGCATCCTGTAAATGCCAAATCGCATCTAGGGCATCATAAAATCAGTTAAAGTTGGTTTAAAAATGAACAAAACAAAAATCTACAAATCTGGTTTTAGTGCTTAAAATTAACATCAAACTCATTTTTTTGAATATCTACAAGCTAAAATCAATCAATTGAAAAAAAACTTAAACCAACTCAAGTCATAAAATCCAAAAAAAAGCACAAACAACATTTCTAAGGTTTTGGTTAAAAAAGAGCATCTCTTTCCAAACAAAATCTAGGGCCTTAGAATTCATCCATGCAAAAATAGGAAATCATTTTTTTTGGTGCTTAAAAAGAACTTTCAAATCATGCATTTCATGTCTAAAAACCTTCAAAAATCAATCCTAAAAAAAAACATGCACAAATCAATCCTAAAAGCTTTTGTCATCTTCTTGCAAATATCTTAAATGTCTTCTTTTCCAAATATCCATGTATCAAAGATAAATTAGGAACTTGTCTTTTTGGAACTTAAAATCAAAAGCAAAATTCAAAACAAATCTTGAGTGAAAATAAGGGAAAGAACTTAAGTCCTAAAGCGTCATTGTCCATTTGAAAATCAAACACATTCTTGAGTGCATTAAAAGGTGAAAGAACAAAGCATTTCTATTCCCTCCTTTTTAGTTCAAGAAAATGCAAAATCAAATCTTGAATGACTTAAGGACCAAAAACAAAGCACTTCAATGTTCTTAAAGCAACACGCCAATCTCAATCTTGAATGCTCAAAGAAAGAACTTGCAATCGCTCAAAGGTTTACTTTTTCGAGAAAGAAAAACTCAAATCTAAACACTTGTGTCTTTAGAAGTTTTTCAAATTCAATCACACTTAATTCAATTTCAAAAAAAAAAACTCTTTTTGGTGTGCATCTAGGAGCTTTCATTTTCTGCAAAACCTTTTTAAAGTAAGCAATGTAAAACATTTGAACTTAGACAAGTTCACTTGTTTTACTTTTAGCGAGGCCTATCCATGGAGAAAAGAACTTCCTCTCTGGAAAATGATCTCAAATCGATATCTTCCCCGACCAGTATATAAATAAAGTGCTGAGAAAACTCTCACTTATATCTCCTCAACCTCAGGTGAGGTGTGATGATGGTAGCCCAGGGTAGGTGAATAATCCCTACTATTTTAGCATGGTCAACTAGGCTCTTAAGTGAGTCACGTGCATACAAACTGATTGGGGGGGACTCCATGAAATAATTACAACTTGATAAAATAGAGGCTACCCTATCCACATCCGAAGGTATCAGAATCCTTGTGCAAGGACTGATCCAAGGGGTTTACTAGATCACCTCAAGATTACTCACCATTTTTATCCCCTTTCAAGGGGTACCAAGCTGTGGGAAAGGATTTTGATACTCACCTTCCTTAGGTAGATCTGTTTGAAGTGCCTGACAGTTAGAAACTCTGTGAAAACACTTGTTGGAACATACACTTTTCAAATCTTTTTTAGAATCAGAGTCAGTTGTCTTGTTTGTATCCCACAAGGTTGCTTTGTCCCTTGTGAAGATTGATTTTCTAAAAATCTTTATTGAAATCTATCCTTTTCCATAGGAAAACATCAAACTAATCTATAAACTAGTTCAAGATACTCAGAAAAGCCATGTCAGTCCAAATCCTCTGAAAATCTAGAAAACGTCCAAAGCTTTCAGAATCTCAAATCATAGTCTACAGATAGCAATATCAGACAACACTTTAATCACTAAAACTTTCTCCTTTAAAAATTTGTGAACTTTAAAATTCAAAATGCCTACCGTATGCCTGAGAAAATTTGTAGTCGATGCTTGCATAGGGAGCCAAATCACTTGCAGAAAGACTTGAAGGAAGAATGATGTTTCCAATGATCAAATCCAACTATATAATCATTGCCAACCTGTCACAGCTAATTCACATGAAACTCATTAAGTTCGCCATTACTGAAACTGGTAGCTTCAACATTCACAGGATATGAAATAGCATCAAAAATTTAAGTTTGAATATACATTGTCAATCAAATTCCTTTCTGGTGCATCAAACAGTTGACAAAAATCCATGCAACAACTTTAACATCTTTTCCAAGTGTAGTTCTCAATGAATGAGAACATTTCATTATACCCATGTGCAAAAAACTTTACACTTTACTTTAACTTTACTTGGTCTAGATAGGTGTCAACATGTCACATTCCCACTAGGGCAATGCGACCACTGTCGATTTTCACAAAAATTGATAGATCTTTACCACTTTTTAAATTTAGTGACCCCACTTCGCAAGTGAACACATGGAGGCATTTGAAAACTTTGGACCCACTGGCAGCTGGCACTACAAAGGACACATGTCACTTAGTCACATCCCCACAAGTCAGAAAACTATCAGGTATGTCAGATTAAGGGAATGCGACAACTATTGATAAGCTTCCATTGGATGATCATTGGTCATTTATGAAATTTGGCCCCACCTTTAGTGTCGACAACCCTTTATTTAATCAAAAATGGCCACGTCACAATATCTAGAAAGCAGACATGCTATTTTTTCTTACTGAGCCCTAGTTCTACTGACAGCTTCCACATCAAAATTTAGCCTAACCAATGAAAAAAGAACATCTCAGCATGACCTGGCGACCAAGGACCCATCTCACAATCTGGAACCATATGGAAGATCGAACGGTTGTCACTGAAGCGCAAGGATTAACAAGCGGTCAACTTAGCTTTAAGGCATTGCGACAACCATTGATGTAACACACTTGTTAATGACAACATTACTTTTAAAATTGGGCCCGCTTTTCTAGGTGTCATTCAGTTGCATCCCCACAAGTCAGAAAGTCTGACAAGCATGGGTCTTTAGGGATAGCGATGACCACAACATTAAAAAGATCTGACAGTCAAGGTTAAAATGGGAAAAGCCAAAGTTTCACATGAAATATTTAATAAAAAGGGACCTGCTTTAAAACCTAAGCATGAAACATGTGTAACTGACAACTTAAAGGGTTTAAAATAAACACATGCATTATTTTCACCTTTAGTGAATGAAAAAGGTAACATCCAAATATAAAAATGCCTAGGATAATTAGGGCTTTCGGGATTTTCTTTCTACTAGGTCAAGTTAATGAAGGTTTTGACAATTTTTTAAAGTATGAGGGCCAAAAATTTTAATAGTACTAATAGGTGTCATCCCCACTATAGTTTTTATCCTCTAACAAGGATTTTTTCCATACCAAAATGAATGTGTTATTAGTTATGTGCTATCTTTCATATGTTTTATTTAATGCATGAAAAACTTAAAGAATTAGTAAATGGTTAAGTAAGAAAGTTCAAATAGTTTAAAAGTGTTTTACATTACTGATCCACCCCTCCCCTCTCAGTACTCACCTTTCTATACCTAATCAAACATTTCAAACCTTATAATTTAAATAGGTCCAATGACTTTAGTAAGTGTAAACAGTCATCGACGCCCAAACCTAAGTGCACTTTTACACCTCTAGGAGACTCACTTGAAGTGGTGTTGAAAACTTTGGTATCAAAAAATATCCTCACATTACCTGATAATTCAAAACCTTATGCACATGAAGTTAAGCTTAAATGGTAGATCGATGACCATTATTTCAATATCATAGGAACAAAGGTCATAAAACTAAAAACCATGAAACTTAAACACGTCATTCAAGACCTTATTGATAATAAGAAATTTGGGGTGAATGGAAACATGACTAATACTGATCACAAGGTGTATATTGTGCCACTACTGAAGTATGAACAAGGAGAAGGATCTAAAATAAAGAATGAGGGTTCTAATATCAACTAAACTTACACGGATAGTGACAATGTCATACACACACTTGAACTAGCTTATGAGAGCATAAATATGATTAAGGGTAAGAAGGAAGACTACAACTCAGTTATTGATGAAACACCTCAGATTATCCTTAGGGGTATTGGTTCTTCTTACACAAAATCATGGTCTTATGACATTGAAACTAAGAACACACAAGTGCAATAGCCTATGATTATCTTCAAAGGATTTGAATCCCTAACAAATACACATACTACAAACTTGAATGTTGTGACTTGAAGTCATTCAAAAATCATGTTTAATGAGCCTCATTCTTCCAAGTAGTTAGCACCTAGATAGTCAAGGACCTCATCTTCTAAGGACACATCCACATTAATCAAGTCAAACTATAGTTGATTGGATCAATTTCAATGTACTCCCACTCATATATCTATGTTGGAGTTGTTACAAATTTCCCCTATTCATATGAAGATCCTAGAGAAAACTTTACTCACAAAAAATGTTCCTAAGGACATTAGCGTTGATTGATTCTAGACCATGGTCAACCATCTTGTTGCACCTCATTTCCTCTCCTTCTCTGATGAGGATGATAAGTCACTCAACCATCCACACAATTGATCTTTACACATTGAGGTCAAAATCCTTAAAACTAGTGTCAACCGCGTGTTGATAGATGGAGGCGCAGAGTTGAACATTTGTACATACAAATCGCTACAACAGTTGGGTTTCTTTGAACACACCATCGATCCTAGAATAAATATTTTCTAAGGGCCTTGTTTTACTTCATATTCAAGTAGGTCTAGTTGAGAAAGATTTTGTCTTCAAGTTCTAGATCTACCTCTTTCATAAAACATATTTCTAGGAAGACCTTGGATACATGATATGCAAGAAGTGTCATCTACAGATCACCAATGTATCAAGTTTTCTTATAATAGCACTAAGGTTTCTATTCCATGGGATAACACTACTTCAGTTAATGCTCTCACTACTAAAACTTTTGTACCATATAATAGAGAAACTGAAGAAACTAAAAGAACAATAACTGAATGTGAAAGGGAAATGAAACTATTGAATACTAGGATGGGGGAATATCGATTGGACTCTATTGCATCACTTCCCATTTCTCCTCGATCATATGGTAAACCTTCTGAGGATATGAAACCATCTTCCTCTACTATGACTATCTATGGAACTTTTTTTAAATCCTTAGTTCCTATGGAAGATGAAAATGAAGAAAGAGTTGTTAGGGAATGAATATACCATGGAGAAGACACTAAGAGTTATACATCTAATACTAAAATTATCCCATAAAAATATGTCAAGGGATATGAGTTTCTATCTAAAATGGGATATTTAGGCCATGGTCCTTTGAGTGATAAAAAATATGCTCTTGTTGAACTATAAAGTCCTACAGAGGGACATAATTCTAAAGACAAAACTGGTTTGGGATTTTCTACTGTTGATAATGGACCTTATTTGGATGAAGGATCAAATGACACAAAAAAGTCTAAAAAGGAAACTGAACCCATTAATACTATTTCTCAAGAGAGATAAGTGTTCCCTACACTTGTCTTCATTGGAGAGAAGATGAACAACATACTGATCACACCTTTGAAGCTTCTACTTCTCACTAGAACTTTACTTCAAATATTGAAGATCCTAAGCAAGAATACATACATGCAGCTTGTTAGGAATAACAATCCACAATACAATTGAGAGGGGGGGTGAATCAGTTGTATGGAAGATTATTAAACTTTACAATTTAAGTAGCAGGAATATCAGATCCAATGAACACAATAACACAATATTTTGGTCTTGGGGAAACCCTGTTAAAGGTAAAAACCTCGGTGGGAATTAGCACCCACAAATAATGTACTGAGAGTATAGTTATCATTGTTAGAAGATATAGCCCTGTTAGGAGCTTATTGAAACATTACAGTACATAGTCCTTGTTAGAGGTGTAGACACCTAAAAATCCTTTAGAAAATAAAGTATTTTTATTTTTTGAAAAATCTCTGATGACATCATCATTTATTAATTAATTAATTATTTAATTTATTTATTTATTTTTATGTCATTAAATCCCTTTATCTTAATTAAAAATATTTAATTAAAGAAATCCCTCCCAAAAATGTTTAAATCTTATTTAAACATTATCTCCTTATTTATTAATTATTTAATTAATAAATTGACAAAAATCCCAAAATAAATTATTTATTTATTTTTTGCTCAAAACTTGGCCAATTTCCTTAAGACCACTAACCTCTTCCAGAATCTTCTAATCCTTCTTTAATTTCGATTAAAGGCTAATCCCATCATTTCTTAACCCTAATCCCAACTCAAAATATTTAATTAAGATTAAATATTTAATCCTCATATTTATTAAATTTATTTTAATAAATATTCTCAAAACCTAAACCATGGAAATAAATAAATCTTTATCTATTTCCTAAAATCCATATTTATCCTAAGGAAATTCTAGACTCTTCTAGAAAGTCCTAATCCTAATCCCCCCCCCTAATCCTGTCACATTCCCTAACCAAGGTTAGCCAACTCCTAAGCTTAACCCAAAGTCAACAAACTTCTAGAGACTTCTCTTACATGCATTAAGTGCATTTAAGGCCTCCTTATCCCTCTTACATGCATTTATCATGCATTTAAGAAGCCCCTCACCCCTTTCTTACACCCTTTGACCTTAGGCACATTTCCCAAATTGTGCATATCCCTCCCATCTTTCAACCCAATGCCCTTATGACACTTGTCACAAGGAGGTGGCCCTGAACTAGCACAATCCATGTGCTCCCCTTTGAATGAATCTTGGCCTCTCTTAAGGATTTTGATCCTGGCCACTCATTCCTCCTTCCCAAATTCTATAAATGCTCCTCCTTTCAAGAGCAAATTCATTAGCTTAACTTTTATTCTCATGCATTGTTATCATGCCCTTTTATTTCTAGCCTTAAGCATAATCATCTTAACTTAGCTTACTTTCAAGCATTTTAGCTCATCTTAATATAGCTTTAATGGATTAACCTAGTTTCTTCCATTATTTTGCATAAGCATAGCATCATATCACATCTCTACTTTGGTTAAAATCAATCTTAGCATAAACATCATGTAGCTTAATCTTCATTTCAACATCATTTGATCCTTGAGGCCTTAGGGGAAAATTAGGTGCTCTATACCTATTTTGTGCCATTTATGAGGTTTTCATAGATCTCAATCCATCCTAAAATGCATAAGGAACATGCCCCAAATGCTTAGAGAGCACACCCACATCCCCTTAAGCAAGAGCAAATCAAACAGTGCTTGGGTGCACCTGTTTTGGCTCAATCTGAGGTGGCTTAGTTTAGAGTTTTATTTGTTTTGGATTGATTTCATGATTACACTAACATCTAATCTTTGTTTGGCTTGAGTCTTTTTAAAATAGGTACCCTCAAAAGCCTTGTCCACAAGAGGATAGACCATGTTAGGAGTCAAGAAGAAAGGGAGGGCTCATTGCCCAAAGAAGGTTAAATCCACATTCAAAACTCACTGCGCGCAACACAAGTGTATATGAAGAAATACATAATCTTTTTGAATTGTTATGGCAGCAACAGTCTTTTCTTGTTCAGTTCCAATGAAGTCCACCAAAAAACCTCTATTCTACATACAACAGACACAAGCTTGTAGCTTTTACAACCTTTCTATATCACCTTCTTCTCATCCATATCTTCTCCAAAGAAAAGACCTTACATATATACCCTATTACAATTCTCCATGATCAGGTCGGCCCATAAGGCTTTCCTAATTACAAATAATTACATAAACCCTTGCTAAAATACACATGGTATCTAAAACAAGTGTACAATGATTACATTACATCATTTAAGGATTGACATCCTTAATTTATGTTTTCCAAATAAAACACACACTTCATCTCCTGAGTCAGCTTCTAAATAGACCTTCATGAGAAAACATGCCACAATTGATGTCACCAGTCATTTTGTACCTTGTGTTGACCAAAAAACATCCTTTTGTACCTTGTCTATCATCCCTCAAGCTCGCATACCTTGAGTCCATACCATCTAGAAGATATAACATAAACACAAAGACTAACTCTATCATTTCTCACTGTCATAGTCTAATGACCAATCTCCACCAAATCATCTATAACTCATCCAATATCAAATATTTCATGATGCGATCTTGGATATAATATCACAATATATCTATGAACTCTCATCTGACTTCAAAGCCTCTGAATGATCTGTAAAAGTATCTGTACACTATGATAACTAGCCTGATCTCCTCACAGAAACATATGTTGACATCAGTGACAAAACATAGATGACAATAGTATGAGTGCCCATTTAGTAACGTAGTGATTAAACATATTAAATGTCTCAATTACCTTCCCATGCATTAGAAATATCAAACAATCTCCCCCTTTGGCATTGATGTCAACATATGCGAAAATCCATCATCCCAAAGTTATATCAATCCAAAGTTTTGCAACCAAACAATCTCCCCATATAGTAGGGATTTTCTCATAGCAACACTCCCCCTTTGACAACAATGGAAAAGGGTTCCATGAGTCATCAACTACTTTCCAACTTCTTTCTTCCACGATCACTCCCCCTGAGGAGTAGATCCCTACATCCAGCCCATATTATGATAAGGCTCTGAAAACCTCTGGACTAATGCATCTCTGCATCATTTAATTTTGACTAGGAGGGGCTTGAACACCTAGCATACCTCTGAGATATTCAAAGGTATATTTTGGTAGTGGCTTTGTGAAGATGTCTGCAATCTACACTTTTGTACTAATATATTCTAATTTTATTTCCTTCTCTGCCACCTTGTCTCTCAAGAAGTGATATTTGATAGAAATATGTTTAGCTTTAGAGTGCATCACTAGATTCTTTGACATATTCACTATACTGGTGTTATCACAATGGATAACCACAGGCTCATCAAAATGTATTCCAATGTATGTCAACATTTATTTCATCTAAACAATTTGAGTGCAATTTATGGCAGTAGCAACATACTCTGATTTAGCAGTAGATTGTTCTATACAATCTTGTTTCTTACTTAGCCAAGAAACCAACTTTTTCCCAAGGAACAATGCACCACCACTAGTACTCTTTATGTCATCAATATTTCTTGCCCAATCAGTATCAGTATAAGCATGAAAATCAAAGCTATCATTTCTGACATACCATAAGCCATAGTCTATGGTTCCTTTCAAATATCTCAATATCCTTTTCATAGCAGCTAGGTGTTTTTCTTTGGGTTCTTCCTAATATCTAGCCACAATTCCAATAGCATTAGCAATAATTGGTCTGGTGTGGGTTAGATATTGTAATCCTCCAATCATTGATCTGTAGAAGGTCTGAAAAACATACTTTGACTCATCATCAATTGTTATCTTATTACCAGTTACCATGGGTGTTCCTACTGGTTTATAGTCTTCCATTCCAAACTTCTTTAGCATTTCTTTGAGATACTTAGTTTAAGAAATAAAGATACCATTCTCATTTTGAGTTATTTGCAATCCAAGAAAAAATTTCATTTCACCTATCATGCACATCTCAAATTCACTTTCCATTTCCTTAGAAAATTTCTTAGATAGATCATCATTACCTCCAAAGATAATATCATCATCAAAGACTTCTATTATCAAGATTCCATCTTCACTAGTTCTTAAATATAAATTAATGTCCTCATTACCTTTTCTAAATCCAAGATGAAGTAGGTACTTGTCTAACCTTGCATACCAAGCCCTTGGAGCTTTCTTCAGCCCATACAAAGCTTTCTTCAACTTGCACACCATGTCTTTATCTTTGCATAGAGGAAATCCATCAGGTTTTTCTATATATACTTCTTCTTCAAGATCCCCATTCAAAAATGTAGATTTCACATCCATCTGATGCACCTTGAAGTTCTAATGTGCAACATAAGCCAAGAAAAATCTTACCGCCTCTATTCTAGCAACAAGAAAAAATATTTCTTCAAATTCTATGCCTTCTTGTTGTGAATATCCTTTACATACTAGTATTTCTTTGTTTCTTACAACAATTCCTTCTTCATTCATTTTGTTTCTAAAAACCCATTTTATTCCTATAACATTTTTGTTTTTAGGTATATAGGAACCAATTCCCAAGTGTTATTCTTCTTTATCTAATCTAACACTTCCTTCATAGCATTTCACCAAGATGTGTCTCTACATGCTTCATCTATAGTTTTTGGTTCAACTTGAGAAATCAAACAAATTTCTTCTCTAACCTTTGATCTTGTTAATACTCCTTGATTGGTATTTCCAATAATTTGATTTTTAGGATGGTTATTCTTTACATACCTCGGTGTTTTAGGAACCTCCATAGCCTCACTTATGACAACATCACAAGGCTCTTTTTCACTTTCTGCCTCAACAAGTTCTTCTCCTTCTGTAGTAGCAGTAGCTTCTTTAATCTAATTATTGTCATACATTCTTTCTTCTATCTAAAACTTTTCATATATTCTTACATTGTTACTTTCAATCATCTTCCTCAATCTCAGATTGAAACATTCGTAAGCCTTTCTCTTAATAGAGTAACCAAGAAAAATTTCTTCATCACTTCTAGCATCAAACTTTCCTATCTCATCATCTCTCTTGATATAACACTTACTACCAAATATTCTGAAATATTTTACAGTAGGAGTATGATCAAACCCATAATTCATAAGGAGTCTTACTTGTACCATCTCTAATTTGAATTATGTTCAATGTATATATTGTTGTTCCAATAGCCTCTCTCCAATGTACATGAGATACATTTCCTTCAAGAAACATTGTCCTAGCAGCATCAAGTATAGTCATGTTCCTTCACTCTGCTATCCCATTCTATTGTGGAGTCCTAGCAGAAGATGTATGTCTCTTTATTCCATGCTCTTAGCAGTATGAATTGAATAAGTCTAAAGTAATCTCTCCACCTTTTTCTAACCTTAGACACTTAATCTTTAAACCTAATTCATTCTCTACTTTGTCTTTGAACAACTTGAATTTATCAAATGCTTCTAATTTTTCCTTTAAATAGGTAACCCACATCATTCTAGAAAAGTCATCAACAAAGAGTATGAAATACCTTTCACCATAGTATGATTTTGTCCTTGTAGGTCCACATAGGTCTATGTGTACCAACTCCAATTTCTCTCTTGATGTATATGCTTTTCTTTTGTAACTACTTCTAGTCTATTTTCCCATGACACACTCTCTGCAAACAATGTTAGATGGATTCACAATCTTTGGCAGATCTCTTACTGCATTAGTCATACTTGCCTTTACAATGTTATCAAAATTAACATGACAAAATATCCTATGCCATAACCAACTATCATCAACCTTCACAACAAAACAAGAGGCTCCAGATGTATTTAATTCAAATACATTACCTCTAGATTTAGTATCGGTTGCAATCAGCCTACCTGCCTTACTTCTAATAAAATATTTACCATTAACAAAACTTAGTTGAAACTCTTTATCCATTAACTTTCCAACATTCAATAAGTTATGTTTCAATCCTTCAACAAGAAGTGCATTATCTGTATTAGTCTTTCCATCTAGAGTAATAGATCCTACTCCTATGATAGATTTAGGAAGATTATCTCCAAACCTCACAACACCACCATCATACTTTACTAATTTAACAAACTTGTTTTTATCTCCAGTCATATGATGAGAACAACCACTGTCTATTATCCATTCATTTTTCTTGTCAACATAAGATACTAAAACTTTTTCCTCATGCACTGGCTCATCTCTAATAGCAACAAATCCGATCTCTTCATAATCTAAATCATCATCATCAAAAATGCCTTCACTAGCATAATAACATTTTTTGTCCTTTTTAATCTTGGAAAAATTAGGTTTGTACTTAGGAACTCTTGTTGGACATCTAGATGCAAAATGGCCTACCTTATTGCATGAAAAACATTTCAAGGGTAACTTGCCTTCAAATTTTTCCTTACCTCTCTTTTCTCTATTCTTCCATTATCTATTCCCATTCCTCAGCATACTCACCAAGCTCTTCTTTTAGGTCTTCATTGCTAGTGCTAAGAAGTGCAGACAATTTCTTGTGTGTAGATGCCTTAAATGTAGATTCAACTTTAGGTACAACCTCTCCTAATTATGCAGCTTCAAAACTAGTTAGCTTTGAAGTCAACATCTCTCTACTAAAGTTTGGAGTTAGAGGTATAGTTTCTTGAATAGACATAGCCTTGAACTTGTAAGCAAGTGTCAATGATATAAGGATCTTTGCAATAACTTCTTCTTCATCATAAGTGCCTCCACAATTTCTAATTCTAACTATAGTTTTTGTAACCCTTTGAACATAAGCCCTAATCTTTCTAATTTGGTATACTTGTCTCCCTCATATAGTGCTTCTAATCTTTCCCAAATCAGGTATGTTGAATCCAAGTCTTAAACTTTAGTAAACTCTCCTTCAGAGAGTATGTTGATCAGTGCTTCTCTTGTAATCATGTTAAGTGAAAATATATTCTTTTCATCCTTAGTAGTTATTGTCAGCTCATCTTTGGACTTTATATATACCTTGTTCCTTGTAATCAACCAATAGTCAATACCTAAAAAAAATAGGTTAGTTGTCATCTTGTTCTTCCAACTGTCAAAGTTCTCAAGATCAAATTTTGGACTATCCTTCATATAGAACACCATCTCCAAGATCATCTCAAGCTATTAAGATTTCTCTCTAAGGACCAGTAGCTCTAATACCAATTGTTAGGAATAACAATCCACCATACAACTGAGAGGGGGGTGAATCAGTTGTATGGAAGATTATTAAACTTTAAACTTTAAGCAACAATAATAGAAAATCCAATGACCACAATAAATCCCAACACAATAACACAATATTTTGGTCTCGGGGAAACCATGTTAAAAATTAAAACCCTAGTGGGAATTAGCACCCACAAATGATGTACTGAGAGTATAGTTATCCTTGTTAGAAGATATATCCCTATTAGGGGCTTATTGAAACATTATAGTACATAGTCCTTGTTAGAGGAAAAACCCTGTTAGGATTCAAGAAGAAAGGGATGGCTCACTGCCCAAGGCTCACTGCCCAAAGAAGGTCAAATCCACCTTCATAACTCACTATTTGCAACACAAGTATATATGAAGAAATACACAATCTTTTTGAACTGTTATGGCAACAACTATCTTTGCTTGATCACTTCCAATGAGGTCCACCAACAAACCTCTTCTCTACATTTAGCAGACACAAGATCATAGCTTTTACAACCTCTCTATATCACCTTCTTCTCATCCATATCTTTTCCAAATAAAAGACCTTACATATATACCCTATTAAAATTCTCCATGATTAGGTTAGCCCATAAGGCTTTCCTAATTACAAACAATTACATAAATCCTTGCTAAGATACACACAGTATCTAAAACAAGTGTACAATTTTGTAATAAAAACAAGTTTACAATGATTACATTACATCATTTAAGGACCGACATCCTTGATTTATGTTTTCTAAATAAAACACATGCTTCATCTCCTGAGTCATCTTCTAAATAGGCCTTCACCAGAACACACACCACAGTTGATGTCACCAGTCATTTTGTACCTTGTGCTAACTAATGAACATCCTTTAGTACCTTGTATTTCATCCCTCAAGCTTGCATACCTTGAGTCCATACCATCTGTAAGATATAATAGAAACACAGAGACTAACTATGTCATTTCTCACTATCACAGTCTAATGACCAATCTCCACCAAATCATCGGTAACTCATCCAATATGAAAAATTTCATGATGTGATCTTGGATATAAGATCACAACATATCTCTGAACTCTCATCCAACTTCGTAGCCTCTGAATCATCCATATAGTATCCATACACTGTGATAACCAGCCTAATCTCCTCACATAAACATATGTTGACATTAGTGACAAAACATAGATGACAACAATATGAGTGCCCATTTAGTAATGTAGTGATTAAACATATTAAATGTCTCAATCACCTTCCCATGCATTAGCAATATCCAACACAGCTATTGCTAGATTTGCACATAAAATTGAAAGTAGTGACTCTTGGGAATATAAGTAGGATTCTCTCTTGGTTGTGTCTATAGAGGTAGGATTTGATTTCATTCACTACTATGCTAATCAACCTGAGATTGAAGATGATTCACCCATATGGTTTGATGAGTCAAAGGGAGAATAGCTCCCTAATCCTATCAATACTCTCCACCTAAAGAAGTTATATGCATGAAATTCTCTACATCTAGAGTTCTTGTGCATAGTATATGATCCTGAAAAAATTCAAAAATATTGATATATGGTCCTGAGAGAATCTTAAAAATCCTTAAAAATGATCATCTTAGTGAAAACCTAGGAAACAGGCGCTCTGATGTATCAAAAAAAAGTGCCTTGGTGAAAACTTGAAAAATAGGCATCATGGTAGCAAAAATAGTCCTTCCAAGTGGTTAAAACTTGGAAATAGGTGATACTTGTACCTTTGTGCTCCATCTATTAGCTTGTGGTTGTGGCCATGAAGTAGTTGACTTTCACAACACTTGTTTCTATGGTCTTGAACCAGTGTTCATCTAAGTCTCACTAGGGGGAATTTAGTGTCATCGTTGTCTCTAGGACACACCAATGTTTCTCAACACTACCCCACCTAGATATCGAGTGTTTCTCAACACTTTTTAGATAGCTTATCTTGAGTCAAAACCTTATTAGCAATCCAAGTTGTATATTTCTATCACACTTGTAGGCATAAGTCTTACAAATATCAATGACAATCTTTACACTATGCTTAAACTAAAATGAATGAGCTATGCCTAATGATATTTTCTTTGTATGTTGTTTGTTATTGATGATTTTAATTTATGTTCTCTCCTTAGTCTCTCTTGGATGTCATGACCAGAGGATTGGGGGCATGGGGTATGTTTTCTTTGTCTTCTTCTTGTGGGTGTGGTTTCAATGATCCTATATGTTTAATGTGTCAGATGTCTATGATAAGTGCCTCTATCATGATTGGAACATTGCATATATCTCAACCTGATTCATTTGAACACTTAGGTGAGTCTAAACTATATCCTTGACTATCACCATTGTGTTTTTTTACGCAAGACTGTACTTGTGGTTATCTTGGCACTTATGCTTTGATACTGGTATAATCTTGCAACATTAACTTGGAAACCATATTTAGCTCATCTCAGATCTTATGCCTTGATTCTTACATGTCTTTCCTACATTCTATCTAATATATATCATATTCATATATTCATAGTTATACTTGCACTAATGAAGTTGTATGATCTTGTGATGTCCCTTAATAAGGCTTGATGATGAAAATAAGTACCGAGTAATATCCCTACACTTTTCAAAGCATTTTCATCCTAGGTTGCATCTTAGTATTTTCATCTTGCATTGAGTAAAGAGAGAGTCTTCATTTCATCATTATCAAACAACTTTGGTCATCCTATTTCAACATCCTTGATTCATTTTTGGGATCAAAATAGAATTCCAAGTTCATTTTTCTTTTTTTATAAGGCTTATATTTTCATCCTTTGAGGCAAAAAAAAATGATCATATTTCTTCATAATCACTTGCTTTGACCTAATTATAATGGTATACATTTCCTATCAAACTTATTTAAACTAGGGAGAATTATCATCGCTTAGTGGTTAGACTTGGTCCAAATTTCTCTAAATCGATCCAATCATCTTGGACCCTATCTAATCTCAATTTGATCAAAATTATCTCATTTATGCATCACATGAACATCATTTCAATTTCGATCCCAAGGGGGCAAGAATAATCTATCAGCGATCTTTCAAAGCTACAAATTGACTATGCTATCATTGTTAGGGGCATCTCAGCTTCATCACTTCACATCAAGTTGAGATTCTTCTAATCTTGGAATATCAATTATCATCACATCATATCAGTTCTGGTATTGTCATATATTTCAACCTCAGTCTCAATGTGCAGTTTCATCGCTTCACACCAAACTATGCATTGAAACTCTTTCTACCTTGTTGTGCTTTGTTTGATCAATCTCAAAGACAATGTCTCTCAGGATAGTTCATCACTTTAGATCAATTGTCTTCCTGTCATCATTTCCTTTCGATCAATGTGCTCACTCGCACACTGACTCAAAGAGGGGCAAATGTAACCACCCAATTTTGGTCTAGTAAACTATAAGCCCCCTTTATGAAAAATCAAATTAAAATATTAGACCATTTCTTTGCATCAAATCAATTATCTTTAATTAATTAATCATTTATTTAATTATATCTTAAATTTTGACCACTTTCTTCTATGTTTATTTAATTAAAAGAACATGATCCCTTTTAATTAAATAATAAAAAATCCTTTATCCTAAGTGCACATGAAAATCAGTTTTCTAAAATAAAATATTAAAATAATAAAATAAAAATAAAAATAAAAGTGCACTTTCCAATGAGATAGAATCTTTTGACTTTTGAAGAAGGCTTTTGCCTCTTTATGTCAACCACTCATTATTTTGCCTCTTAATCTTAGCCTTTGCTTTTTACTTCTTAAAGACATTCAAGCACGTGGATCAACCAAGACTTAATCTCCACTGTTGCTTATTCTTTTTCCTCTTAATCTTGATTGTTCTCTCATTTGTAATTTCTTTAAAAGGAGATTCTCTCATCGTTCTTGCAATCTTGGTACTTTGAAAATTTTCTTGAAATATTCTTGACATATTTGCATCTTGGCTCATTCTTGCAGCTTAACTTATGTTACATCTTGAAGCATTGCATTATCATTTAGCTTAGCTTTGTTATTTACTTTCTTGCATTTATCTTAGTTAATATAGTCTAATTAGCATAGATAGTAATATTTTATCTTGTTAGCTTAGATTTACTTTTTTACACTTGCATTTAATCTTAGCTTAATCTTGCATCTCTTGCATCTCATCTTAGATTACTTTTCATTTGCATTCATCATGGAGATCTTGAATACTTTCATTCTCATTTCTTGATATCTACTTGAATCTTCCATTCTATAGTGCACCTTGTAGGGATATTTCTTATTGGGCTCATTTGAGATCCACCATCTTTACCTACATGATTTTTTCACACTATGGATAGGAAGCTATAAGCCACCTTTTTAATTCTAATACTCCAAATTCATTAGATCTCTTGGACATAAGGGTCTATAGAAGTGACCACACTTTTTGGCTCACATCATTCACTCAGGACATGGTAGTACACCACATACCCTTCATTGTTGGTAGGAGAACAAGAATCCAAATTTGTCATACATAACACTCACACATTCATATCCAGTTATGGCAAGCATCTTCAAGGATCTAAATTAAGGCACAAAACTCCTAAAGAAAGTGTGACCGAGGACATAGTATAAGACCCTATTTATAAATATATATAAATAGATCTTATAAGGTTTGAAAAAAATTACCTCACTTCTTAAAACCAATCTTCTTGAGGAGAAGGTTGAACCCACAATAGTGGGTTACACTTTTTTGCCTAAATGGACATTGAACTGTACATTTTTAAAAAAACTTTTAGATTCAGATGCATATTGTCGTTAAACCATTTGAAATCAGAAGATGAAGTAAATTAGAGTCTTTTAGGATTTTATTTCTATATTCTAAATATATTTTTAATTTTAATTTTTGAATTGATTTGAATATTTTTTCTTTCTCCCACAAAAACTGGTATGTTGTTGAAAACATCATTTTCAAAGAGTTACATTGTTTTCATAGAGCATAATTTTTTTTCTAAAATAGATATCAATGTGATTATTTCTAATTTACTTTTGTAACATACATACAAAGGGAATGTAATTGGTTTGATGACATTATCATGATTATTGCATATTTTATTAATGTTTGAAGTTGACTAAACTGTAATTTTGACATACCTTGACTACATAGCTTATAAATTTTTATGTATTTATCTAATTGTAAATTTTTATTTTTATCTTTATTTTTATTTTTATTTTATAGAAAGTAGACTCAAAGACAGAGGGCACTATTATTGTTCAGAAAAAAAAAAAAATTCTCTCTTCTACTATTTTTCATTGAACGTCAAACTCAGAGGTTTATATTTGATAAAAAACCTACATTCGATTAACGTCAAAAATTATATACATAATAAACTCAAAAATTGTCAAATCTATAATCATTAGAAAAAAAATTTTGAGTACTTGTGCTATGAAAAAGGTTGTCTCCTTATTGTTCCATCTGACCCCTGTGATTGAGTCCTAAAGCCATCAAATGTTCAAAATTTCTTCAAACTTTAAAAGTTGCCCTTACTCAAGGACTTTTGATAGAAAGTACTTGAATGGTTTAGGGTCGGTTTAGCCCTATATCAAGTTACTTTCGATAGAAACTAATTTCTTTCAATAGAAAGTTAGAAATGACTTTCGATAGAAACCTATGTTAGCCAATTTGGTATGATTTCGGGTTAATGAGGATTACATATAAATAAATATATATTTTTCTCATCCTATTAATTTGAAAGCTGTAAAATAATTCACATTTTGGAGAAGGAAGACTTTTGAAATTGTATTTTTTTTAATTTTGTGAAAAATTGGTGGAACAATTTTGCAAAGTGATGGGAAATAAAAATAGAAGGCTAAACAAGAGTACATGACATTATTTAGAAGAGATTGAACAAAGACTATGTGAAGAAGCACAAGAAAGATATTATCATAGGAAACCAAGTATGTCTCTCCCTTTCTCTGGACATTTTAAGTTGATGGTTAGGCCTTGTCTTAATGAAACATGTAAGCATGATATTGCAATACCTAATTCTAGACCTAATTTGGTAAAGAAGACCTAATTAGACTTAATAAGACTAGTTAGACCTAATAAGTATTAGACAAGACTAATTAGACGTAATAAGACTAATACATAATTATATACCTAATTAGACCTAATGTGAGTATTATGACCCCTTAAGACCTAATGTTCAACCTATTAGGACCTAATATGAGTAATATTTGACAATTTAGGATCTAATTTATGAGTAATAAGACCCAAATTACCTGACCTAATATCATTAATAGGATGGACCGTAGACATAATTAGACCTAGTTAGACCTAATAATACTAATTAACACCTAATAAGATACATAACTAGTCCTAAGTATACCTAATATGATTAATAGGACCCCTTAAGACCTAATAAGACATAATAGTTGACCTATTATGATCTAATTTGCTAAATTTAGTAATAAGAAGTAAGAGTTCCCCTTAAGACCTAATACTTGAATAATTAACATAAGTAATTTAAAAGACCTAATTATACCTTTAATAAGACTAATTAACAAGTCTAATATGAGTAATAGTGATGCAGAGTGGATAGCAAGAAGCCTAGGAAATGTTATGTTTCCTCTCCAACACTCCAAGTGTGGATTCGATGCAATCCAATCCTTCCAACCTTGAAACACAAGGTATCCCAACCAAGTATTTTGGGTTAGACACATATCCTACTTCTCCATAATGCCTAAAGGCTTCACACCAACTCTTCCAAATTTGAGACTTAGGGACACTAGCCCTATTCTAAGCCAACTTGGGAAATCTTCACCAATGGCTTTACACAATCTAACCAAAGGTTGGACAACCTTACTTATGATGTAAGAATAGGGAAAAAACCCTCAGCTTGACCCTTCAACTTCCACAATATGTCAAACATTGATTGACCTAGGAATCCTACTAGGTCTCCTCAACTAGTTTTTTGTGTGAAATTTCTTCATCTGGATGAGACTAGGAAAACTAAGGGAATATTTAAACACCCTTTTGGAATTTACAGATATCCCCAAAGTCCTAAGATCCAACTCCACTCCTGCAACACGTAACCTCACTGAGTTCTCAGACCTAATTGGCCAAATTAGGCCTGGCTTCCAAAGGATGTGGTCAAGGATGGGTTCATGGGATTGGTTTATAGTTTTGGACACCTTCTCCACACTCCAACTAACACAAATCCACCTTCAAATAGATCTCACTAATCAATTCTTCAAACTCCACACTTTAACTCACATCAATCTTGTTGAATACATTGAGATATTCAGCCTAGGGCTTGATGAAAACACCCTCAACCCTTTGATTCACATGCTGAGTCTTTTCTATCACTATTATTACACTCACAACTTGCATTTTCCAAATGGGTGAGGAATTCTATCGGTCCAAATGTAAGTTAGGGTTCCATTTGTAGGGCAGGCATGTTTGAGACTTTCTTCCTGGACTAGTTTTAGGAAATGAATTAGTACTTATGTTATACTACACTTATCATATAAAATTTATATGCTTTATAAAGTATAAACTTGAATAATTCAAACCATGTGTTCAACTTTCATTCAATCTACTGTACATAGTCGTACAAGTCAAAAATAACTCAGGGAAACTCTTAATTTTTCATTAAATTTGCATCAGAATTCATGCTACAGTCTCCGTACCTCTTGGAGCATCCAAACAAGTTGAAATAGGTTCATATGAAAAGAAAAACCAGTTCATATGTAGTTATTACCATTGGCCTTCCATTTGAACCTCTTGAGAAAATTTTAAAAAGTTGCCCGAGCAACTTTTACATTTTTTGTGCATTTTTTGTAATTTTTCTCACCAAAGACCTTAGGTTAAGAATTTAACCTCCAAACCAATTCAAACATGCCTAAAATGATCCAATTTTAGTGGAATCATGTTTAAAACTCATAAAACATCAAAAACACCTAATTCACCTATTGCTCAAAACCCTATGATCCAAGTGGGCTAAGGCATCCCAAGGCTTATAGGTGTCCCTTAGGGATCCTTGACCACACACATGGATCAAAACCAAAAGAGGGTGATCTCAAATATCTTTCCAATTATTACAAAACTCAAAAATGAGGAACATCTAAGATGTTGTCCAGGGTTCCCTACACCAAATTAGACCTACTTGTACACCTAATATGAGGAATAGGACCCCTTAGACATAATAAAACCTATTATGAGGTCTAATATGGATAATATAACCACTAAGGCCTAATTATAATAATTAATCCCTAATATTTCCTAACAAGACCTAATTATACTAATTTTTGTACAAAATTTACATGTGAGTAATATGACATAGTATGAGTAATATGACATAGTATGAGTAGTAATAGTACCTAATTAGGGGCCTATTTATGAACTTAATAGGACCCCTTAGTCCAAATTAGTCATAATAAGCCCTAATTATCTATCTAATATGAGTAATAGGGCCCTTCTAGGTGTAATTAGATCTGATTAGATTAATTAACATCTAATATGCTTGTATTATGAACCTTTAAGAACTAATTAGACCCAATATGCTTAATATGATCTCTTAATCTACCTAATTACACCTATTAGGACCTAATTAGACACAATTAAACCTATTAGGATGTAATTATACCTAGTTATCTAGGTCTATTAATACATATGATAGGTAATATGACCCCTTAAAACCTATTAAAACCTAATTAGACCCAATTAGATGTAATAGTCCACCTAATTAGACCCATAAGATATATTAGGACATAATTAGACCTATTAGGACCAATGATAGGTTATATGACCCCTTAAGACCCTATTAGACCCACTATGAGTAATATGACTCCTTAAGACCTATTAGCACCTAATTAGTCCCTATTAGACGTATTAGGACCCAATTAGACCCAAGTAGACCTATTAGGACCAATTAGTTACACTTTGATGCCTAATTAGACCTATTAGGACCTAATTAGACCCAATTAAACCTATTAAAACCAATTAGCTACACTTTGATGCCTAATTAGACCCAATTATACCTATTAGGACCTTATTATACCTATATCAATCCACCTAATTAGACCTATTAGGACCTATGATAGATTATACAACCCCTTAAGACCCCATTAGACCCATTATGAGTAAATATGACCCCTTAAACCTATTAGTACCTAATTAAAACATATTAGCACCTAATTGGACCCAATTAGACCTATTAGGACATCATATGAGTAATAGGACCCCTTAAGCATAATTAGACCTAGATTATGACCTAATTAGACCTATTAGTACCTAATTAGACCCAATTGGACCTGTTAGGACCAATTTGTTACACTTTGATGCCTAATTAGACCCAATTAGATCTATTAGGACTGGATTAGACCTAATTAGACCTATTAGGACCTAATTAGACATATTAGTCCACCTAATTAGACCTATTAGGATCCATGATAGGTTATACAACCTCTTAAGACCTAATTAGACCCAATTAGACCTATTAGGACCTAATTTGACCTATTGTGACCTAATTAGACCTATTAGGACCTAGTTAGACCTAATTAGACCAATTAGACATCATATAAACAATAGGAGCCCTTAAGCATAAGTAGATGTAGATTATGACCTAATTAGACCTAATTAGAGGTCTAGCAGTACCTAATTAGACCAATTAGACCTATTAGGACTTAATTAGACCCAATTAAACCTATTACCTAACCAATTAGTTACACTTTGATGCCTAATTAGACCCAATTAGACCTATTAGGACCAATTAGTTACACTTTGATGCCTAATTAGACCCAATTAGACCTATTAGGACCAATTACTTACACTTTTTTACCTAATTAAACCCAATTATACCTATTAGGACCAATTAGTTACATGTTGATGCCTAATAAGACCTAATTAGACCTATTAGGACCAATTAGTTACACTTTTTTGCCTAATTAGACCCAATTAGACCTATTGGGACCAATTAGTTAAACTTTGATGCCTAATTGGAGCCAATTAGACCTATTAGGACCAATTATATACACTTTCTACCTAATTAGACCCAATTAGACCTATTAGAACCTAATTAGACCTATTAGGACCTATGATAGGTTATATGACCCCTTAAGACCCCATTAGACCCACTATAAATAATATGACCCCTTAAATATATTAGAACCTAATTAAAACATATTAGCACCTAATGAGAACCAATTAGACCTATTAGGACATCATATGAGCAATAGGACCCCTTAAGAATAATTAGACCTAGATTATGACCTAATTAGATGTATTAGTACCTAATTAGACCCAATTAAACCTATTAGGACAAATTAGTTACACTTTGATGCCTAATTAGACCTATTAGGACCTGATTAGACCCAATTAGACCTATTAGGAGCTAATTAGACCTATTAGTCCACCTAATTAGACCTATTAGGACCTATGATAGGTTATATGACCCCTTAAGACCCCATTGGACCCAATTAGACCTTTTAGGACCTAACTAGACCCAATTTGACCTATTAGGACCTAATTAGACCTATTAGGACCTAATTAGACCTAATTACACTAATTAGACATCATATGAACAATAGGACCCCGTAAGCATAATTAGACCTAGATTATGACCTAATTAACCTAACTATAGGTCTATTAGCACCTAATTAGACCTATTAGGACTTAAAATTAATCCCAATTAGACCTATTAGGACTTAATTAGACCCAATTAGACCTATTAGGACCAATTAGTTACACTTTTATGCCTAATTAGACCTAATTAGACCTATTAGGAATAATTAGTTACACTTTAATGCCTAATTAGACCCAATTAGACCTATTAGGACCAATTAGTTACACATGTTTTTCCTAATTAGACCCTACTAGACCTATTAGGACCTAAATAGACCTATTAGTCCACCTAATTAGACCTATTAGGACCTATGATAGGTTATATGACCCCTTAAGACCCCATTAGACCCACTATTAGTAAAATAACCCCTTAAGACTTATTAGCACCTAATTAGACCTATTAGGACCTAATTATACCCAATTAAACCTATTAGTAGACCTAATTAAAACAAATTAGCAATTAATTATACCTAATTATACCTAATTATAGACCTATTAGGACCTAATTAGACCTAATTCTAGACCTATTCAGACCTAATTAGACCTAATACTAGACCTATTAGGACCTATGATAGGTTATATGACCCCTTGAAACCCTATTATACCCAATTAGACATATTAAGACCTAATTAGACCCAATTAGACCTATTAGGACCTATGATAGGTTATATGACCTATTGGGAGTTATCTTACATGATTAATAGAATTGTATACATAGGAAATTTCATTTAGACTTTTGTTTAATAATTTTAACTTAGTATGTAGAAAATGCTCAAGAAGCACAACCTTCTAAAGTTGGAGAAGGGTCATCACAAGCTTAACAAGCCCAACCTTTTGAAGTTGGAGAAGGGTCATTGTAAGCTCGACAAGCACAACCTTCCAAAGTTCAAGAAGGGCCATCACAAGATCAACAAGCACAACTCTCATAATATCAAAAAAGTACACACCTCTCTCTCTCTCTCTCACTAACTCTCTCTCACTGTCTTGATTTAGTCTCTTTGTGGTGAATATGAATTATGGGTCTTTCCCCTTAAGACTATTATTTTTGTTGTGTACATATAGCCTTTGATGAAGAAAATGTTGGACAAGGGGCATCCCAAGTTGAAGTAATAGACTTTCGAGAAGGGTCATCCCAAGGTCAAATAAGTATGTGTTTCTCTCATTAGTTTATTAATTATTATGTTTGACATGAGCTTGTTTCTACTTATTTCATCAACGTCTCCTTAAAATGATCTATTAAGAGATTTTTTTAATTTTGTTTGTAGCTGAAGTGTAAGAAACAAATGATAATGTTAGTCTACCCCAACAGTTGAAGAGAAAAATTAATTGTAAAGGCATAGATCATGTTAGCCCATTTTCCTTTCATGGAAATAATAAGTTGAAAATGGTCCTCATTCCCTCAAAGTCAAAAATTTTCCATATCCTACGTCAAGGTGAAGAAATAGGGTTTTCATGATGGAAGGGTTTCAATAAAAAAAATTGTTTAAGTCCAAGAAAACCCTACCTCAAGTCTATTTCTTTGTTACCTTTTTCACTCCACTTAGTCAGGTTTTTGTCATGTGTCTCTCCATCATTGGGTAGGGCAAAAGTCTTCAAAATTTAATTTACCTAATGATGTCCATTTTTCCCAAGTCCCAGTGTTTGTTAAAATTATTAAATACTTTCAGGTTTTGTATTTACCAGCTGATCAAGTTAATTTTCTGATGTAAGTCTTTTGAGCCCAGTTGGTAAGTAGTGTGAAACCTGACAAATAAAAGAAAAGTCAATGGTTGTCCCAAGACCTGCCCGGTTAAGGTTTTTTCAGTAGTTATTATCTTTCGGGCCTAGTCGACAAGCAATGCAAAGCCCAACGATCATTTGATGATTCAGCGAAAAGGGTAAAGGGCTTAACTATTTTGGCTTGTCTCAAAATCTTCCAATGTTCGATGGTTAAGGCTTTTCATTCCAAGATAACGTGACTTGTGTTATCTCCAAGTCTCATAATATTAGCAGCTAAGTCTTTAACATCTAGAGATCTAGTGACAAAGTGAAAGACGTGACTTGTTGAAATTCTCTCTAGATCTCCTTATGTTTGGTGATATTTTCTTAACATTCAATGACCTGGCTAGGTAGTTATCTCCAAGTCTTGTAAAGTCATGAAGCATTTGGAGATTAAGCGACAACCATAGATGATGGAAAAGATCAAGGGATATCACTAGATCTCATGATGAGACTATGGT
Organism: Chamaecyparis obtusa; assembly: GCA_027943335.1. Taxonomy (NCBI): domain Eukaryota; kingdom Viridiplantae; phylum Streptophyta; class Pinopsida; order Cupressales; family Cupressaceae; genus Chamaecyparis; species Chamaecyparis obtusa. The sequence goes on from BSBK01004260.1 coordinate 1,111,531, forward strand.
TAGAGCTCACATCCAATCATTATGAGAAAGTCTTTGTCATTCAATCTCATGAACTAACCATGGTCAAGACAAGTATTTAGAGATTGTGAGATAATGATTAGTCACTAGTTCATTGGATAAAGTAACATTCAGTAAGAGGTTCTTGAGACTTGGTGAAAATGGTAAAGAGATTGTAGGTCAAGGTTGATCAAATGGTGGGCATGAAGCCTCAAACAAAAAGTGACTAACCTTTATCCATCGTGGGATTACGACATCCATCTGATGCGAGTTATAAAGAAGTGGGTCTGTAGGCTTATAAAATGTGAAAAGACTGATAAATTTAGGGGAAGACCAATGATAGGTGTGAAGCCTTAAAGAGAAGGTGTAGGATGGATAGTGATCTTGGGATCATGACTTTCGTCTGATCTTCTCTAATGAAAGATAAATGAAAGGGTGGGTCCTCATGCTAGGTGTTGCTAACATGCTTGCTCCTGATTGGTCACCAAAAGGTGATGTGGCAAATATTTTTCAAGGTGTATGTCATCTGATGTGTCAGGAAAACCAAGGATCAATGGTCATGTTTTAAATTGAAGGATTAACTGTTGTGTCCAAATTTTGAATTATTTAAGGTTTTTTTCTAACAAGATTGAATCGGTAAACCAGAAACGGCAGGCCAAACCTATTTTTGTTTTGTTCTAGGGCTGAAGTAGCTGATAATTGAATACTCCTACTAATTTGATCATATCTGATTGTTTTAAAAAAGAGAATAACTACATTAAAGGACTGGTTATTAATTGCAAGTGTGGTCAATCTTGTTAATATGATTTAGAACAATAGAGAGGGGGGGTGAATCAGTTGTTCTTAGGTCCAAATATATAAATAAACTTTCATTATAGAATGCATATCAGAAACATATAATAGTGCAGTCCACTATCCAATAGTATTTAACTTGCAAAACAAAGAAATGTTCAAACCAAAACATTCACACAAGCATTGACACCAGGATTTATAGTGGAAACCCAATTTGGGAAAAACCACTTTGTAACATGCTACTGATATTTTAACTCTTCTAAAGTGAGCTCTGTGAAAAGCCAACCCTATCAAAAGTTTACAAACACACTGCTAGGTGTGACCCGGTTAAAGGATTTCAACCACCCTATTAGGAGTGCGCCTTGTTAAAGGAATTAAGTACATTCCATTAGAATGAAACCTTGATTAAAGGATTTATACAAAGACTTTTAGGTCAACCTTTATTAAAGGATGTAAATTGATGCAATTGTTAGAAAGTAACAATAGTGTTTGATCTAAAAACATACAACTCACATTGCAAATAACAGATCCAATTCTTACATAAATATGTTGGCTTACTGACTGAGATATATTTCCATCTCCATCACTGATATGCTACGAAATCCCTTCAATCAATCACAACTCCTTCTCCTTCAACCTTTTCTTCTTATTCAGTCAATAACAACAACAACTCCAGCATCCTGCTTCAACCTCACACTTAGGTTTACTTAATACCTCTTCGATAGGTCGATCCAACTTTCGTCACTTAATCTCCTCCGTAGATCTTACGGTTAGGTCAAATTCATCAAATCCTTCCAACATTATGTTCTTCATCCATCCTTCTAGAAACATCTCTAATCTCTTTGTGGAATTATAATAAAATGGTTTACGGTGCATTAAATACTTCCATACATTCAATAAATAAAGTCAACATGATTTACATAATCCAAGAATTCAACTATGTCAGCTAGGAATCTAAATTCATCCTCAAATGTAAATTATTGATGCTCGTTCAATACTGTGTTCAACTCCTCGGTCATCACTGGGTAGTCCAGACACCACTAAAACTGTTTCCTCGGCTAATAAACTGGTGTTCGGTCAACACTAAATTTACTCAGCATATATTGGCTCGGTCGACACTAACATCACTTGGCTTAAACTAGATTTCTTCACTTTTTCTCGGTTAAGCCTACTTGTTTAGTCTAGGTTCTCACTTAGACAAGCAATTCATTATCTTATCATTGTGCCACATAATCAAGTACCCATTGAAGTATCAAGATAATGTTAGAATGGGGTTGTCGTTGCACTAAAAGATTGATCTGTCAATGCTAGATACAACCCCTCAATTCATAGTACATAGGAGGCTGTTAAACCCTTGTCATGAATCCTGAGGGGAGCGCTGAACATTTTTGCCAACAATCTCCCCCTCAGCGTTACCTGAGGGTCTAAGGATTTGAACCTATGACCAAGCTCTGATACCACTTGTTAGAATGGGGTTGTCATTGCACCAAAAGACCTATCTGTCAATGCTTGATACAACCCCTCAATTTATAGTACACATGAGGCTGTTAAACCCTTGTCATGAATCTCGAGGGGAGCGCTGAACATTTTTGCCAACAGATAACTCAACCTTTCCTTAGGTGCTATTGTTATCACCTTTTCCCTAATCCTTCTCAACAATCCAATAGATATATTACTTTCTTAGATAGAAAAAGTCTTACCAGTTAATGTTTGACATCAATGACAATACAACAATTGCTTCAATTATAGTTTCCAACAATCTCCCTCTTTGGCATTGATGGCAACACCATATGAATAACACATGCTTCACCAACCAATCCAAAACTTGTCTGTACATTAGAAATATTTATAATATCCTTAGCTTCATTCTGATTATGAATCTCTTAGCCTTGCATGCATGACCATCCACATAGTAACTTCCACTTAATCTCTTCAGTGTTCCTTTCCTTTGAATCTCTCCCTCTTACTTGATCTTCCATGCAATCTTACCATGTGTTTTAATCTTATTCATCTCCCTCTTTGACAATAATGCCAAAGTAGCAACTAAAATATACATCTTTCAAATGTAGATGTCATCTTGTCAATTCAGTAACAATATTTCTCCCTCTGTCATCTTTTCTTATGACTGATTATCAACTTTTATGTACTTTTCACAACTCTAGGCTACTCCTAAAGTGTGACCTTTCTCTACATCAATTTTTCAGATACTCTTTGCAGCACATTTGATGCAGTGCTCCTAGCTTGACTAGGTAGCCTCAGTGAGGGGAAAAACCCCTAATTTTCCTCTCAGATATTCATGAGCTTCTTTAGGTAAGGCTTTAGTGAATATGTTTGCTAGTTGTTCCTTTGTATTCACATATTCCATTCCGACCTCTTTATCTTGTACCAATTCCCTAAAGTAATGATACTTAATGGCGATGTGTTTGTTCTTTGTGTGCATCACCAGGTTTTTAGATATGTTGATAGCACTTGTGTTGTCATGTTGAAGTATATGACAACTGGTTCAGTGATCTCTTCTTTCATGCCTATCAACAATTGCTTTATCCATACCAAGTTTGAACAATTCACTGCTGCAGCTACATACTCAGCTTTAGCTATAGATTGGGAAATGCAATTTTGTTTTTTTCTTGTATAGGAAACTAATCTTTGTCCAAGAAATAAAGCTCCACAACTAGTACTCTTTCTATCATCCACATTTCTTGCCCAATCTGCATCAGTATAGACTCTCAGTTCAAATCTATCATGCTTCTTATAGTACAGTCCATAATCTGTAGTCTCTTTTAAATATCTCATTATCCTTTTTATAGCCATCATGTGAGTTTCCTTAGGATTGGAAGAGAATCTTGCCACAATCCCAATAGCTAGAGCAATATCTGGTCTGTTGTGAACAACATACTATAGTTTTCCAATCATGGACCTATACAAAGTCTAGTTTACTTCAGCAGCATCATCAATTTTAGACAATTTTTGTTTGGTAGCCATGGGAGTACCTACTGGCCTTGAATCCTCCATACCAAATGTTTTCAGTATCTCATTGACATATTTAGATTGGGTGATGAAAATACCTTTCTCCATCTTATATACTTGTAAATCAAAAAAGAATTTTATCTCCCCAAACATTGACATTTCAAATTCAGTTTGCATCTCATTTGAAAACTTCTTACACAGGGCATCTTGTCCACCAAATATGATATCATCTACAAAAATATTAGCTAACAAGATTCCTTTACTATCTTCATCTTTCATGTACAGATTACTGGTGTCATTTGTCCTTGAGAATCCAATCTGTATCAAGTAATTGTGCAGCCTCTCATACCATGCTCTAGGGGCTTGTTTTAGTCCATATAGTGCCTTATTGAGTTTTTAAACCATGTGTCTCTTGTTTGGATCAACAAATCCTTTAGGTTGTTCAATGTACATTTCTTCTTCTAATATACCATTTTAAAATGTAGACTTGACATCCATTTGGTATACCTTGAAATCTTTGTAGGCAGCATATACAAGTAGAGTTCTCACTCCTAATCTTGCTACAGGGGAAAATGTCTCCCCATAGTCTATTCTTTCTTCTTCCGCATAGCCTTTGCATAGCAGCCTTTCTTTGTTCCTTGTGATTTTTCCATGTCATTAAGCTTATTTCTGAATACCCATTTTGTTCCATTGACATTTTTGTTTTCTAGTCTCGGCACCAGGGTCTAGGTGTCATTCTTATCTATTTGGTCTATCTCCTCATTCATGGCTTGAATTCAATCTTCATTTTCTTGTGCCTCCCTTGTTGTCTTAGGCTTGAATTCATGCAATAAACATGTAGGGTCTCTTAACTTTCTTCTATTCAGACCTCCAGTTTCTTTGTCTCCAATGATTTGTTTAGGCTTGAGATGTATCTTTACATATTGTTCCAAAATAGGTTCTTCTCTATTTTCTCCTTGTTCTTTAGGTTCACCAATAAGATTATCAGATTCAACTTATGAATGCTCGGCAACCTCTTCCTGATACTCAGTAGCATCCTCTTGTTGCTCTGCATTTTCTTCCTATTGTCCGACATTGTTTCCCTGATGCTTGGCATTTCTTACCTGAGACACTACATCAGGTGCAAGTTTTTCACTTGCCTCTCCTTCTTCTATATAGATAAAAGATCTATAATATTTTGGTTCTCTCTTTCTCTCCTGTTCATTTTTCTCTTTTTTTATCTATACTCAATTTAGGGTATAAATATTTGTACTTACAGCTTCTCTCCTATACTTTTGTGCAACATTCTTCTTAATCATTAGTGTTGTTGCACAATCCATGATAGATCTATTCTTTCTCTCTCATATACCATTTTGTGGAGATGTTCTAGGTGCAGACATCTGTCTCTTGATTCCTCTATCATTGCAGAACATATTGAATTCATTTGATATGAATTCTCCACCTTGGTCAGATCTCAGACACTTCAGGTTCCTACCTATCTCCTTTTCAACCCTAGCCAAATACCACTTAAAAAACTGAAATGCATTAGATTTTTCTTTTAAAAACATTACAGTCATCATTCTAGTGTAATCATCAACAAAAAAAATAAAATATCTAGCACCACAATATCTTTGTACACCCATAGGTCCACAAAGGTCAGTATGAACCAAATCTAAAGCATTTTCAGAAGTAAAAGTCTTGCTCTTGAAACTAGACTTTGTCATCTTACCCAACTGACATTATTTTCACATTAAATTATCAAGTTTCTTCAATCTCAGTAGTCCTCTCACTTTCTTCTTTTTACTAATATCTACCAAATTGTCAAAGTTAACATGACATAGCCACTTATGCCATAACCATATATCATCAAGTTGTGAAATCAAACATGTCTCTTCAGATAGGTCTAGATAAAAAAAATTACCTCTTACAACTTTTGTTCTCTACTTCCAATTAGTTCACCAGTGGCATCAAATATTTTAGCCTTCTTGTGATGAAATTCCACTCGGTAGCCAGTGATATTAAGTTGTGCAACACTTAGCAAATTATAGTTAAGACCTTCAACCCAATAAGAATTTTCACAAGTGATCTTATCATTCAGCTTAATCAATCCTTTACCCTTAATAGGACATGGTGCATCATTACCAAATTTAACACTTCTACCTTTGTAATGATCTAGGGTATCAAACTTACTTTTATCACTAGTCATGTGGTGTGAGAAACCATTATCAATAATCCACTTATCATTTTTGTTCACATAGGATACAAGTGCAATTTTCTCATCTTCATTAGACTCATCTTTCATAGAAACATAGACTACTTCAATTTCAAAATCATCACTATCAGTGTCAGTTTCTTCTTCAGTAATATAGCAAGATTTCTTACCTTTATCTTTGTAGTACTTGTACCTTTGGTAACCTCTATATTCTCTCGTATCTTTGTGCTTGCTATCTCTTTCCTCATCCTTCTTATCCTTGTCAGGACATCTTGTAGCTATATGATGTTAGGAATGAATGTTGGATGTTGGCAGTCATTCTATAGTAGTTTTTGTTGCATTCATGACTATGATTGTCATTGATGTCAACACAGTGATCTTCTGGAGACTAGTAGAGAAGTAGATAGTGTTTTGATTAGCACACGTGGGATATTGCAGATACATCTATGAAATTTTGAGGTTATATTCTTTGATATGTTATTTGTCTATGGTTAAGAGTGCAGACAAAAATTCATTTTTTCATCAAAGTTATGAGCATTTTGCTGGAAGCAGTATTCAGGCAGTGTTCCTGAGTAGTAGTTTGTGGAAATCGGATGCTATCCCCTAATTGGGATGGAATTTGGTTTTGCACAATTAAAGGGAAGGTTGAGACACATTGATTGTGACATGGTTCACAGTGAAAACTTTGACATCACATGAGTGAAGAGTTATTACATCTGGAAGCTGACATTTTTTTGTAATTCTGATGTAGCGTGTGGAAACTTTTATTTTGTATTTGTGTACTGGCTCATTTGTAATTATTTGAATGTGGTGTAAAGGAAGGAATGTTTTTATTTATTGTATATGAAAGGAATAAGAGTAGCAATGTGAAAGAAGTGTGAGCATGGTATGGTTGAATGTGAATGTAAGCATGAAGTGAAGAAAAGAGCTAATGAAGTTGTGAAAGCAAAATTGTGAAGGAAGACATGAGAAGTACAAAGATCTCGAATTGAGATCTAGTGTAGCAAAGAGTGTGGTTTGGCATAGTAAGAAGGTAACATATTTCATATTTTTCTACTGAATAATATTAAGGTCATTTGGACAGTGTGTTCAGTGATCTTACCCTAAAGTTGTTTGGGCAGTGGGTCCTTCTGTCTTCCATAACTCCTAACAAGGTTAGAATCTTTTAATAGGGATTCAAAATCTCCTAATAAGAATTCATATGTAATGAATGTATTTCATAAGACTCCTAACAGAGTCCATCCTTTCACAAGGAATATTTATATTAGTGCATCTTTTGTGGGCATCATTCCCACCGGGGTTTACTCTTTGATCAAGAGGTTCCCTAGTCAACATATCTTGTGTTATTGTGTCATTGTGTATGAATATCTTTCTATGGTTGGTAATTACATTTCTTACATGGTTAAATGTTGTTGAAGTTGATAAAGGTTATAATTATCAGATAATTGATTCACCCCCCCCCCCTCTCAGTTATCTTGGTGGACTTTACTTTCTAACAATTGGTATCAGAGTAGCAAAAATGAACCTAAGGGTATCAGGAGACTTACCTAGAATGGAGAAAGCATTCAGTGCTCTTAATATTCATCCTACTTTGTCAAGAAGCACCAATGTGAGTGGAGATTATGCCAGCAGCAGCAGATCTAGAAATGAAGAAGATAAGAAGATTGAAGAAAGTATTGCCTTGCTTGTGAAAAGAGAACCAGATGGTAAGAAAAATTTTAAATGTTGGACTTGTCAAGAATATGGTCATTTTGCATCCAAGTGTCCTAAGCGAGTTAAGAAGTACAGAAATAATTTTAACCCTAGAAGATCTAAGGAATCTTATTATGCTAATGATGAAGATCTTGAAGCTAGTATAGAAAGAACTTTGAGTGAAAGTGATACTGAGATTAATGATGAAATAGGATTTGTAGCAATTAAAGAAGAAACTTTTGAATCTAATATTAAGGAAGAAAAATCATTATTTTCCCAAGTTGAAAAGAAAGCCGATTGGATTATAGACGGTGGTTGTTCACATCATATGACTGGTGACATGAAGAAGTTCATAAAGTTTAACAACTATGATGGAGGAATTGTTAGAGTTGGTAACAATGCACCTTGTTTGATTAAAGGTATAGGATCTATTACTCTTGATGGAAAGACTAATACTGATGATGTTTACTTTTTTGATGGATTGAAACATAATCTTTTGAGTGTTGGATAGTTAGTAGATAAGGGATATCAAGTTTGGTTTACTGAGAAAACTTGTGTGATAAAGGATAAAGATGGAAATCTGATTGGAACTAGATCTAGAACTAGAGGTAATGTATTTCAATTGAATCCTACTAAGATGACATGTTTGATTACTAAAATTGATGACAGTTGGTTGTGGCATAGAAGGTTTTGTCATATAAACTTTGATAACATTGTGAAAGTAAGTACTATAGTTGTAGTAAGGGATTTGCCTAAAAATATGAAGCCTACTAACATGATTTGCAAAGAATGTGTGATGGCTAAGAAAAAGATAAGTTCATTTCCTAGTAAGAAGTTCACATCGGCAGAGAAGTTGGAGATTGTTCATACAAACTTGAGCAGTCCTACCAGGACTAGAGGATTCTATGGAGAAAGGTATTTTATGATTCTTGTTGATGATTTTACAAGAATGATGTGGATTGCATTTTTGAAAGAAAAATTTGAAGCATTTGATAAGTTTAAGATCATTAAGAATAAAGTTGAGAATGAATCTGGAATGAAGATTAAATGTTTGAGATCTAATAGAGGTGGTGAATTTGCTTCTAGAGAGTTTAACACTTTTTGTGAAGTGAATGGTATTAAGAGATAGTTTTCAGCCCCTAGAACACCTAAACAAAATGGTATTGCAGAAAGAAGAAATAGGTTAGTGACTGAAGCAGCAAGAGCTATGTTATTTGAGAATGATTTGGTGAAGACATTTTGGAGAGAAGCGATGAATACAATAGTATATACAATGAACAGAGTACAAATCAGAGCAGACACAAACAAGACACCTTATGAATTATGGTTTGGACATGCACCCTCAGTTAAGTATTTTAGAATTTTTGGAAGTAAATGTTATATAAAGAAAGATGATGATATTGGAAAGTTTGATCCTAGAAGTGATGAAGGTATTTTCCTTGGATATTCTTTGAAGAGCAAAGCATATAGATGTTACAATAACAGAACTAAAACTATTGTTGAAAGCGCAAATGTTAAAGTTGATTAGAAGTTTAAAATTCAAGAAAGAATGCTTGACTATGAATCTGATGAAGAACCTCATCCTTAGCCTAACATTGAAACTACTGAATTATTCTATGAGACTGACAGTGAATTACTGAATGAGAGTCCTACAAAAGAAACCAGAGAGGAATCTAGAGAAGAATCTACAGTTGAAGCAAGATCTGTATGTTGGTAATTTGGCTAAGGTATGTACATGGATGTTCTCATTATGGCAACATATGTTCCCTATGAAGATTGCATAAGCTGGAAAGTAAGTATGGAAGATCGTAGACTAAAATTGTCTAAGTATGAATAGTGTTTTTGAAAGAGCACCCAATACAGTTTGTTTTGGCGACATTCACTGGAGCATGATCAGAGTTTGTGCAATTAAACATAGACTCTATGGTGTCTAAGGATACCCCATCTTAGTGCACAAAAAAGTATGGACAAAGTTATGATTATTTTACTGATGACAGAGTACAGCCAACAGAGCGGTTTTGAAGGCAAAACTAGTAAATGAATTAAGGGATTATTTTGCTTGCCAAAATAATGACTTAATATTATAAAGAGATGACATCCTAGATGCTTACTCTTGGATAAATATATGCAAGCCAACTGAAGAAAGATATTATGTTTTTATCTTGTATAAATAAAGATGTACCGAACATACTTGAAATGTAACTTGTGATAGTTGTATATTGTGATAGCGGTGAAAGTTGTTGATGCGAAGTTGTAAGCAGTACCATATTGTAATCAGTAAACATTTGTATTACTTGTTTGGGCAGTGAGCTCATCTGGTAATCAAGTTTTGTATCTACAACTCCTAATAGGGTTGAGGCTTCTAACAAGGCCTATAGTCCCTTAACCAAGACTGATACACTATACAATTGTAACAAGCTCCTAACAAGGTCAACATCCTTAACAGGATATCTTTTGATTAGTGGATCTTTGTGGGTACCATCCCCGTTGGGGTTTTCCCTTGGCCAGGGTTTCCTCGAGAACATATCATGTGTTATGAGTTCTTTACATTTACTGTTATGTATGCTATTTAGTATCTTATGCTTTAAAGTAATCTATTATATCCATAAGTGGGAAAAAGTAAAAGTTTGTGAAATACTGATTCACCCCCCCCCCCCCCCCTCTTAGTATTTCCTATTTCTAACAATTGGTATCAGAGCATAGTTACTTGGAGAAGGAACATTCAAGGAAAGCCTAGTAGCTTGAGTAAGATCTCTATGGATATGGATCAGTTGCAGAAGAATCTTGAAGAAGCTCTTAAACAAATTGATATGCTTACTAATGAAAGAAACACTCTGAAAAGAAAGTATGATGATGCAAAGAATCTTATTTACAAATTGAAAGGTAAGATAGAAGATTTGAAATCTAAGAAGGAATTCAAAATTCTTGTTGAAGATTGTGATGATTTAGAAAAAGAAAATGTGATCCTTAAACATGAATTGAAGATAGAAAATCTAAAGCTTAGCTTGAAAGATGGAAATGACAATCTGAGATCTGAGAATGAAAGTTTAAAGAATGAGAATGAAGATCTGAAATTTAAACTTGGCAAGGTAACATCTGAATTTGATAAAGTCAAATTGCAGTATGATGAACTTGAGAAATACAACAAGATTTTGAAAGGTGAATTGACTCAATCCAAACAACCACTTGAGAGGCTATATTCAAACAGTAAAAAGATTAATGAGCAAGTATGTTATGGAAAACCATTCTATAACAAAACTAGTCTTGTATTTAACATATTGAAGATAGTTAGTGAAAGCAAGAAACCAAATCTGAATGTATGTGAAAGCAGTGAAGAAAAGAAGTTAGATGAGAACAACTATGAAGATGCACCTAAGCAAGAAGAATCACCAAAGCAAGAATATGCACCGAAGCAAGATGAACCATCCAAAGGTATGCAAAGAGAATTCAAAGGTAGATGTTTTCCTTGTAATACTATTGGTCATATGAAGAGAGATTGTACAGGTAAACAATTCAAACCTCTTAATGGATAGTGTTATAATTGTCATGATTTTGGACATAGAGCTATTGAATGTAGAAGATCTAAAGTTATTGAGAATAATTACAATAGTAGAATGCCTAGAAATACTAACAATGCAGATCAGAGATCAACTAAAGACATGAAAAAAGGAAATGGAATAGTATGTTATAGATGCAACAAAATTGGACATATTGCTAGAAATTGCAGGACACAAATCAATCAGCAAACACCTAGATATGGAACCAAAGGAATCATTTGTCAGATATGTAACAAGATTTTGTAGAATGAACAATGGAGGTTATCATCATAACCCTAACCCTAGAAACTATGTAAGAAGGAATGAAAATGCAGGAAACAAAGAGAAAGGTTGTTGTAGCAATGAAGATGAAGTAAAATTTGTTAAAGGCACAAATCAAGGAGGTATATTCAGCACTAAAGGTAATCAGGAAGGTAATGTATCTGATGGTAAGAATGAGTCTTTACCTAACCCTTCTTTAAGCACTTAAATTATGTAAATTTTTATAGTTTAGGAACTTAGAATTAGTGTAGAATTAGATTTTGAATGAGTTAAGTTTTGTGTAGTTAGATGAAGGTTTTTTATGTTATACTAATGCTATGGTTAAGTGCGCAAAAAGAAATATTATGTTTTGTGAGGTCTCAAGAAGATTTATGGTTGCAGGTTTACAAAATCAGCTTTTTGGCATTTTAGTGGCAAAAGAATTGAATGCGATATCAGATTGAGTAAATGCTAAGTATTAAAAGATTGAAATCAAATTTATTGTGACTATCAAGAAATTAGAAGTGATTTGGAGAGTGAAGAAAGTAGTTTGGAAGTGATTTGCAGAAGTTTAAAGTGTCGATCAAGTGAAAACCCTAATTTTGCAAATTTAAGGTATTTATCCAACTAAGATCTTGAATCAATTTAAGTAATCAGATATAATCATGGATGTGTCATTGATTCACAACATCAAGGATAAGAACAAACCTAGAACTAAGAAAGATCCAGTTGAACCCTCAGAGAGAGATGCTAGTTTAGCTTTATCATCCGTACCAGACGGAATTCTTCATTTAGAGAATGTTAAAAGTTATCTTGGATGAAAATATGAAACCCTAAGGGAGAGTAATTTTAATGGTGAATATCAAAAATTGTACAACAAGGATATGTCAGTGAAACAAGGTTATGAACATCTAGAAAATAATGAAATCATTGAGTACTTTTTGAAATATGAATTTGATGATGAGGAGTGTACTAAGATCATTTTGAGTAGCATACATAATGGTAAATTTTGGTTAGAAGATAGAGTTATAGACATAACTGTAGACCTAATTCATGATGTGACTAGATTATCAAAAGTTGGTGCAATTCCACAGAATGAGAAAAATATGAGAAAGATTGTGATTGATAACACCGGTTCAATATACAATGGCAGAGGTATAGTCATTAGTAAGATTAAGCAAGATGATGTAAAATACTTGTGTAATATTTTGACAACAAAATTCTACGGAAGTTCTAGAGAAGATGATATGCCAGTAGGTATGGTACACATTGCTTATTTGATGTGTGTGGAGAAGAAGCTTGTGGATATGTGTGAAATTCTGAGAATACAGTTGTTTGAGAATTTGGAAAAGATAAAGAAAGCGAAATACACTCACTTTAGATTTTCCTCATTGGTTACTTACATGTTCTTCCACTTACTAAGAATATTTCCTTACACTATTGATTAGAATGATGGTGAGAATACTATGGAAAGAATCAATAAAGTTTACATGAAACATCTTATTGAAAAGGTTAATGACAATGTAAAGTTAGTGTTGAAAAATTTTTAGAACATTGTGGTAAAGAGATCAAGAATTCCTCCATCCCTAGTTGAGAAATACAAAGATGATATATGTTTTATGGTTGATACTAATTTCACTTACATTGAGGCAGTAAAACCTAGACATGAATTCATAGACCCTCTTGGCTATGAAATCTCTAAAGTTGAAATAGAAGGATATGTTAGTAGATTGTTGAAAAGTAAAGTGGATGCTCATAGCAATAGATTTAAAACATATGATGAAAACATTGATTCAACAAAGACACTCAAGGAAGAGAAACAATCAAAGAAGAGAGTAGAGACTACAATAAAAAAAATTCTAAAAGTAACAGGTATGAGTGAGCAAGAATTTCATATTGCAAGAAAGACTGTAGAAGCAATAAGACAAACTGAGATTCTATTAGTCCCACCTTTGGCATCAAGTGCAGAACCCATTCAAGTTAAGGTAAAGGTTGAAGAACCTGAGAAGGAGCAAGAAATTAGTCAGATAGAGAAACCCTCTTCTTTAGCACCAAGCAAAAGAATAAAGGCAAGTGCTTCAGGATCAGGTAAAAGACAAAAAGTAATTGTTGCACCAGTACCTAGAAGAGTTGCAGAAATAAAATATGATGAAGTAACAATAAAGAAGAAATCATGGAAACCAAGGATAGAAAGAGTTAATGAAGACATATTGCAGCATGGAGACTTTACCAAGATGAAAAAATATTATGATTTATATGGATCCTCTGATAGATTAAATCTAGATAATGCAATGGTTACACATATGATTTTGGCAAACAAGAAATTTGATACTATTCATGGAAAGATACTAGAAGATTTGTACAATAGACTTGTGAGCAAAAAGATGAGAGCACAAGAAGAAGATACTAAAATGAGAGTGAATGTGATAAGATAGTTCTGTGACATAAGAGATGATGACCACCTTAAATAGACCCTCAAGCCACTTGAAACCCTATTAAGAACCAAAAGAAGAACTATACAAATAATGGGAGGTCAGTATGAACTAGTGAAGACTGAAACTAAACAGGCAGTTGTGTGAGTGCTAGCAGACTTGGTAGTAGGAAAAGATAGCAAAGATCAATTAGTTGTAGAACCAGTAGAGAAACAGAGTTTAGAATAGGTAGAGGTAGTAGCAGAGGTAGTTGAAGTTGAAGATATTCCCTTTTCTTCTATAAACATTGGCATAGAATCTATGGACATTGAGGGAACAAAAGTTACGTTAGATTCAGATGATGTAGTACTCAACAGTTTGGATAACATTGTTGACAATTTGGCTCTGGGAGAGAAAGAAAAGAGTATTGAAACAGAGACTACACGAATAGAAGAGCAAATAGAAATAGAGGCCCATACACCTATTGAACCACAAGAAGACATCAGTCTTACTCCTAAGACTAGAAAGGAGAAAGGAATAGGAACATTGATTGAAGATTTGAGCAAGGAGGTTGATGATGATGATCAATTAGAGTTGATCACTTCTTTGAACAAAATTATTGGAAAGAACATGAAAGTTAAGAATTTGAAAGGTAGCCTGAAAGATTTGACTGAGAAGCTACAAAGTGTTATATCTAAAAAAGTCTTTGATTCAGACCCACTTGAAAGAGAAAAGATGGTAATAAATTCTTTTGATGTTGAGTTCATTAATTTGACTGATATTGCTAAGGTTAAGGCTCAGGCAACTTATGAAGCTGAGATGTTGCAGAATATAAGTCAGAATATCAAAAATGACATTGGCAACCTTGACAGACACATTAAGAACTTAAGGAAACATCTTGAGACTGGAAATTTTTTGTACATTCAGTGTACAAAATCTGAAAATATAATAATTGAGGAATAGAAGAAGATAAAACAGAAGCAAGATGAAATTGCAGTAGAGACAAACTCAATGGCCAACACAAACATAAAGATTAGTGCAGTTGAGAAAAGATCAGAAAATTATGTGATGAGATAAGGACTTTGAATGATGAGAAGGACAGGAAAATTATCAGGATAAACATCTTGAGATAACATGTCTCAATCAAGTTGACTATAATAGAAGAGCAGCTAGAAGAATGTCTTACTGCTATGACATCATTTCAGAAGTTCAATTTTGAGTCCATTCAAGCTTGTTAGATTGCAGCATACAGATTGAGTACTTTACTCAATGTAGTAGAATCAATTAAGAAGGCATGGGAGAAAGATTTTGAGGCTTGGAAGTCAGATTTTTCAGATTGTGTTGCAAGCCAACTGGCTTTGCAATAAGATAGTAAGGTAAAATTTTTGACACAATTTTGTATATCCCTTTCCACCCTTTATTTTGTCATTGTTGTCAAAGGGGGAGAGATACTTAGAAAATTGTCTATATATGATAAGGAAGGATACTCATAGGGGGAGTTCTATGGACTATTAAGAAGTATTATAGATTATGTGTATATTTTGAGGAGATATAAGGATAGTATACGTATTTTATACTATGGCCACAATTTTGATACAAATTTTGAGATTTTGACTTGTACACTTAGCCAATTTTCTCACATGTTGCCACCAATGACAAAGGGGGATATTGTTGGCAATTTGGCTGAGGTATGTACATGGATGTTGTCATTATGGAAACATATGTTCCCTATGAAGATCGCATAAGCTGGAAAGTAAGTATGGAAGATCACAGACTAAAATTGTCTAAGTATGAACAGTGTTTTTGACATAGCACCCGATATAGTTTATTTTGGCGACATTCACTCAAGCATGATCAGAGTTTGCGCAGTTGAACATAGACTCTATGGTGTCTAAGGATACCCCATCTTAGTGTGCAAAAGAGGAAAAATAGTATGGACAAAGTTATGATTGTTTTACCGATGACAGAGTATAGACGACAGAGTAGTTTTGAAGGCAAAACTAGTAAATGAATTAAGGGATTATTTTGCTTACCAAAATAATGACTTAATATTATAAAGAGATGACATCCTAGATGTTTACTCTTGGATAAAGATATGCAAGCTGATTGAAGAAAGATATTATGTTTATATCTTGTATAAATAAAGATGTACTGAACATACTTGAAATGTAACTTGTGATAGTTGTATATTGTGATAGCAGCGAAAGTTGTTGATGCAAAGTTGTAAGTAGTACCATATTGTAATCAGTAAACATTTGTATCACTTGTTTGGGCAATGAGCTCATCTAGTAATCAAGTTTTGTATCTACAACTCCTAACAGGGTTGAGGCTTCTAACAAGGCCTATAGTCTCTTAACCAGGACTGATACACTATATGATTGCAACAAGCTCCTAACAGGGTCAACATCCTTAACAGGATATCTTTTGATTAGTGGATCTTTGTGGGTACCATCCCCATCGGGGTTTTCCCTTGGCCAGGGTTTCCTTGAGAACATATCATGTGTTATGAGGTCTTTACATTTACTATTATGTATGCTATTTAGTCTCTTATGCTTTAAAGTAATCTGTTATATCCATAAGTGGGCAAAAGTAAAAGTTTGTGAAATACTGATTCACCCCCCCCCCCCCCCCTCTTAGTATTTCCTATTTCTAACACTATAACTATGACACCAAATAGGTATATATAAAGACATCATCCTATTGAACAAGTTATTGGAAGTTTGGACAGAGGAGTTCTGACTTGAAATAAGGTACATTTATGTTTAATTTCTCAAATTGAACCTAAATCTACTAGTGAAGCTTGTGAAGATGAACATTGGTTAATGTTATGAAAGAAGAACAACATCAAATTGAAAAGAACAAGACATGGGAATTGGTCCCTAGACCTAAAGATAGGAATGTGATTGGAACTAAATGGGTATTTAGAAACAAGATGAATGAACAAGGAGAAGTAGTAAGAAACAAAGCAAGATTAGTTTGTAAAGGATACTCGCAGCAAGAAGGAATTGACTATGAAGAAAATTTTGCACCTATGGCAAGAATTGAAGCAGTAAGAATGTTCTTGGCCTATGCATCTTTTAAGAAATTCAAAGTGTATCAGCTGGATGTGAAGTCAGCATTTCTGAATGGAGAATTGGAAGAAGTCTACATTGACCAGCCTGAAGGTTTTCCTTTGACTCAAGAAGGAGACATGGTATGTAAACTAAAAAAAGCTTTATATGGACTAAAGCAAGCACCTAGAACTTGGTATGCTAGATCGGATAAGTATTTGTTGAAATTGGGATTTACTAAAGGAACAACTGATAGCAATTTGTATAAAAAAGAAATTGAAAATGGTTTGTTGATTATAGTTATTTTTGTTGATGACATTATCTTTGGAGGAGAAGATGAAGCTAGTGACAAATTTGCTGATGAAATGAAGACTAAATTTGAAATGATTATGATTGGTGAGATGAAATACTTTTTGGGATTACAAATAACATAGAACAGTGATGGTATCTTTGTATGTCAGACAAAGTACTTGAATTATTTTCTGAAAATATTTGGAATGGAGAACTATTAACCAGTTGGAACACCTATGGTTACAGGATATAAACTATCTAGCAAAGATGAAACACCGACAGTTGAGCAAAAGAAATATAGATCCATGATTGGAGGATTGCAGTACTTAACACATACTAGACTGGATATACAACATTCAGTTGGAATGGTAGCAAGATTTCAAGATGAACCTAGAGAGTCACATTATGCAGCAGTAAAGAGGATACTGAGATATTTAAGAGGTACAATGGACTATGGATTGTGGTATGAAAAATCTGATGATTTTACCCTATGTTAATATACAGATGCTAATTGGGGAGGTAGTGTTGATGACAAGAAAATCACCAGTGGTGGAGCCTTTTTTCTTGGAGGAAGATTTGTTTCTTGGCTAAGCAAGAAGAAGAATTGTATTTCATAGAGCACAACAAAAGTAGAGTATGTAGCAGCAACAAACAATTGCAACCAGATAATTTGGATGAAGTAGATGTTGAAGGATATTGGAATTAGGTTTGTTGAGCCTATTGTCATACATTATGACAACACCAGTATAGTTAGTATGTCTAAGAATCTTGTTTTACATTCTAAGACTAAGCATATAGAGATCAAGTATCATGTTGTAAGAGAGAAAGATGCTAAAAAAGAAGTTAGATTGGAGTACATAAGCACAAAGGAATAGATAGAAAATATATTTACAAAGCCTTTGCCTAAGGATACATTTGAGTATCTAAGAGGTATGCTTGGGGTTATGCCCCAGCCTAATTTTGAGTAATGATGTAGCTGGTTGCATCTGTCCAGTGATATATGATCCCTATCTTTCTTTTGGATTGGATGTTGGTACTTCCTCTATGGGGGAGTATGTGAGCTGAGTCATGAGGACTCTTGTGAATGTATTTTTCTGAACAGTGTCTATTGACATTGAGTTGTTGTTGACATAGTGATGAAATTTTTGTCATTGATGTCAATGGGGGAGAAGTGTACATTAAAAACATATTGTACCATTTGTTGGAGAGAACTGAATAGGATAACGAAGCAAGATTTGAAATGTTTGTCAAAGCAGTAGTGTTGCAGTATTGGATTTTTGGAACATTGGATGTTTTTCATCTATGTTGCCATCAATGACAATGGGGGAGATTGTTAGGAATGAATGCTAGATGTTGGCAGTCATTCTGTAGTAGTTTTTGTTTCATTCATGACTATGATTGTCATTGATGTCAACACAGTGATCTTCTGGAGACTAGCAGAGAAGCAAATAGTGTTTTGATTAGCGCATGTGGGATATTATAGATACAGCTATGTGATGTTGAGGTTATATTCTTTGATATGTTATTTTTCTATGGTTAAGAGTGTAGATAGAAATTCATTTATTCATAAAAGTGATGAGCATTTTGGTGGAAGCAGTATTCAGGCAGTGTTCCTGAGTAGCGGTTTGTGGAAATCAGATGATATCTCCTAATCATGATGGAATCTAGTTTTTTGTAGTTAAAGGGAAGGTTGAGACACATTGATTGTGACATGGTTCATAGTGCAAACTTTAAGGTCACATGAGTGAACAGTTATTACATCTGGAAGCTGACAATTTTGTGTAATTCTGATGTAGCGTGTGGAAACTTTTATTTTGTATTTGTGTGCCAACTCATTTGTAATTATTTGAGTGTGGTATAAAGGAAGGAATGTTTTTCTTTATTGTATATGAAAGGAATAAGAGTAGCAATGTGAAAGAAGTGTGAGCATGGTATGGTTGAATGCGAATGTAAGCATGAAGTGAAGAAAAGAGCTAATGAAGTTGTGAAAGCGAAATTGTGAAGGAAGACATGCGAAGTACAAAGATCTCGAATTGAAATCTGGTCTAGTAGAGAGTGTAGTTTGGCATAGTAAGAAGGTAACATATTTCATATTATTATACTGAATAATATTAAGGTCATTTGAATAGTGTGTTCAGTGATCTTACCCTAAAGCTATTTGGGCAGTGGGTCCTTCTGTCTTCCATAACTCCTAATAGGGTTAGAATCTTTTAACAGGGATTCAAAATCTCCTAACAGGGATTCATATGTACTGAATGTATTTCATAAGACTCCTAACAAAGTCCATCCTTTCACAAGGAATATTTATATTATTGCATCTTTTGTAGGCATCATTCCCATTGGGGTTTACTCTTTGATCAAGAGGTTCCCTAGTCAACATATCTTGTGTTATTGTGTCATTGTGTATGAATATCTTTCTATGGTTGGTAACTACATTTCTTACATGGTTAAATGTTGTTGAAGTTGATAAAGGTTATAATTATCAAATAACTGATTCACCCCCCCCCCCCCCCTCTCAGTTATCTTGGTGGACTTTACTTTCTAACATATGACTAAAATTTTTACATGAGAAACATATGATAGGGAGTTTACCTTTATACTTTCATTTTCCTCTTTTCAATCTTCTGGCCATAAGAGCTTCAAGATCCTCTAGTTCTTCATCAGAAGTGTCACTATCACTTTCACTCTCACTGATGCATCTTTATTTTTCTTTCTTAGACTTATTTAGAACCATTTGTGACTTGAATGCAGATTCAACATTAGCAACAATGAATTTATCATAATTAGAAAGCTCAAAAGCAGTGAGCTTACCACCAAGACTTTCCAAAGTAAGAGCATTACCAGGGTTACATATAGATTCTTGAATTGCTAAAATTTTGATGGCATAAATAGGACACAAAGTTCTCAATACTTTTCCAATAATAGTCTTATCATCAATAGTTCCATTAGCTCCTCTGCATTTAGAACTTATTTTATCCTACCACAATATTGAGCAATATTCTCACATTCTTGCATTTTCATTTCATCAAATTTACCTCTCAGGCTTTCAGCTTTTTCCCTTAATACATTTATATCACCACCATAGATGTTTGCAAGAGTTTCCCACATTTTCTTTGCATTTGTGCAATCTTTGATGTCTTCAAATTCAAGATAACTTAAGGTAGATGAAATCTCCAACATTGCTTGATTGTGCTCCTTTTTAGCTCTCATATCCTCGCCAGTCAAAGGTGCAATAGGTGTAACATAGTCATGCTTAATATAATACATTGATGAGTCACCAATACCAGATAGATGCAATTTCATCAGACTCTGCCATGCAGGGAAGTTCTCCTTATTTAGCTTCGGTTCCTCCTTATACATCCTGATCATTTACTTCAAGTACCTTTAAAAAATTTCTCTGTAAGCACCAACAGATCTGATACCAATTGTTAATATGATATAGAACAACAAAGAAGGGGGTTGAATCATTTTTTCTTAGCTCCAAATGTATAAATAAACTTTCAAAACTCTTCAACAACTTAGATCTAATAACCAATAGCTACTCGGTCATTACAGAATGCATATCAGAAACATATAATAGTGCAGTCCACTATCCAATAGTATTTAACTTCAAAAACATAGAAATGTTCAAACCAAAACATTCACACAAGCATTGACACCAATATTTATAGTGGAAACCCAATTTGGGAAAAACCACTTTGTAATATGCTACTGATATTTTCACTTTTATGAAGTGAGCTCTATGAAAAGTGAACCCTATCAAAGGTTTACAAACAAACTTCTAGGTGTGACCTAGTTAAAGAAATTCAACCACCCTATTAGGAGTTTGCCTTGTTAAAGGACTTAAGTACATTCCATTAGAATGAAACCTTGATTAAAGGATTTATACAATGGATGTTAGGTCAACCTTGATTAAAGGATTTAAACTAATACAATGGTTAGAAAGTAATAGCAGTTTACTAACATCTTGATGTAGGGGCATTCTTGGATCCTCGGTGAATCTGCATGGTGGTGTGTTACTTTGTTGTAGCCTTAACTGATGGTCTTGGTTATTGAAGAAAGCTCAGTCACTGAAGGAATTTGGTGAGACTTATGGTGCTTGGTAATGCCTGTGTTACTTGGTGTTGCTTGGCTTGGTCAGTTGTTTCACTAATGCTCAGTTGTTTCTTTGGCACTCGGTAGTTCTGGCTTACCGACTGGAGTTATTAGAGATTTTCTTGGCCAAATTGGTGCATTTAATGTTGGTATCATTTGTTGGATTCTCCTATGTGGATCTAGGGGCCGACATGTTGAATTTATTAATTGTAAGGCTATTTGAGAGCTGACTTGTGTTGCATTTAATATTTGTTAGGAGGAGTTAATGGTTTCATCCAGCCGACTTGTAGCTGATGATTAATATTTATAGGATGTTTGGGTAGTTTTTTTAGGCAGTAAGAGGGGAGGTTCTAAGAGTAGATTTGAGGGTAGTAGATAAGTAAAGTTGTGGAAAAGATCCTACGTGATCTTGCAGATCTGATTGTTATCTGATAGTTTGTCATAGAAGAGCTAGTGGTTGAGGCTTGGAGACAAGGAGATTGGTTGGTGGCTTGTGAGCACAAGTTTAGATCTTCCTTAGGGTTTCCATTAGTTTCTAATTTGTCTTAGAACTGAACTAGCTAGAGTTGTATTGGATCTTGTTGATCTTGCAGAATTACTTTCTGATTGTAATTAGCCCTAACCCGAAAGGCCTTACAACTAGGCATGTTAATGAAAGTTTGGTTGAAGCAATTTTTGTGTTGTGTCATTCCACTATGTTGTCCTAAATCTACAAGGTTTGGACTATCCTTAATTGGATCCACCTTCCTTGACCTACATCAAGTGGTATCAAAGCTGATTTGATCTTGTGGAGTGAAGGTTGACCTAGCAAGGCTGATCTTGCGAAGTTGATCTTGTGGGCAAAGAGATCGTATGATCTGGGTTGCAAATCTATGGCACTAAAATTTTGTAATCTTAACCTAGTTGTTTGTGTGAGGTGGCAGGCTGATCTGACTTGCATAAAACTTGAAGATTGTCACAAGGTGGTCAATGTAGGGTTTTTTTATAAAGGGTTTCTCTTATCTTTAAGGATGCCTCCAAGAAGATTGGACCCTAGAGTGATTGCAGATCTTTGTGATACTGTGGAATCTAGGATTACAAAGAAGGTGAAATTTGATTTCATATCTGAGATGGAATTGATAAAGAATGACATGGTCATCAAGATCATGAGAGCTATTACTGGTGTACCTTAGAATGTTGGTACTGAAGATGGTTATGAGGAATCTATTGAAGACTTTGAATTTGCTGGATCTAGTGGTGATGACCAAAGGGATAGATCTGGTGAAGATAGAACTGCTCGGTTACATAGATCTAGAGCATGGTTAAGTAATAGTTACTGAATAGAAGTCTCTACTTTCTCTAGTACTTTGAAACTTGATAATTTGATTGACTAGATTGGTGAACTTGAAGATTTCTTTGAGCTAGAAGAAATTGAAGATCCTCTTTGGGTGAGATTGGCATAGACAAAATTGAAAGGACATGCTGCTATTTGGTGGAAAGAATTACAAAGAGATAGATAAGATGAAGGTGAAATGAAGATCAATTGGTGGAGGTTGATGGTGACTAAGTTGAAAGATAAGTTCATACATGTTGACTATGAGCTTGACTTGTTTAAGAAGTTGTAGACTCTGAAATAGAAGGATTTGATTGTTGAAGATTATACCGAGGAGTTCTACAAACTTACTATTCAGTCTAGACATAGAGAACTTGGTAAGGAAGGGTAGCTCAGTATGTGAATGGTTTGAGATTCAATATTTAGGATGAGCTTGGTATGCTGAAGATTGATTCTATTGAAGATGCTTATCAGTATGCTCTAAAGGTAGAAGATAAGTTGAAGAGGAAACAACATAGTAATTCCTAAGGGAAGGAAAAGATTAATCACTTGGTGAAGAATAAACCGATGACTACAGAAGATGAACAAAAACCTATAGAACCAAAGAAGAAGATAGGTAGAGTTATCTTTAAGGGTACTTGCTACAATTGTGGGGAAGAAGGAACCATTCTTTTGAGTGTACATAGAAGAAGCTTGGTGACCGACGAACTGTTGTGGCGAATGAAAATGTTGAGAATGAACCTGAATCTGAGAACTTTCTAATTCGATGAACATTTCTTGATACAAACAAGGAACCTTGTCATAGTAGTAACTTGTTCAGGACTCAGTGCAAGTTTGGAGGTAAACTTTGTGATTTTATTGTTGACAATGGTATTAATGATAACCTTGTTGCTGAGGACATGGTTCAAAAACTTGGTTTGAATAGAATGAGACATCTACATCCTTATAGGATTGGCTAGTTGCAAGATGATCATGCTCTAGAAGTAAGAGAATAATGCTTTATTGATGTTTAGATTGGATAGTATAAGGATCTTGTGTTATGTGATATTATGGAGATGAATAGTTTTCATATATTGCTCGGTAAACCTTGGCAATATGATTCCAAAGCTATGTATGATTGTGTGAAGAATGTGTTTACTATTGAGAAGGATGACAGGAAGTTTTCCTTGATTCCTTTGCTGGATACAACCCTCAGTAGGAGAAGTCTGAGTATTGGTAGCTGAGTTGAGTTGGTAGATCCTGAGAGAATGAATGATCAGTTTGGAGAACAGACCTGTGTTATCAAGGAAAGACTTGAAGAGATAGAGGAAGCTGAAGTGGAAGAGTATGCAAAGTGAAAAGGTGGAGGACTTGTATGTGAAGAACCAGTTCAGGGTTTATTTGTTGAATCCCAGAAGATGTTCTTCTCACATATGAACATCTTTTCAAACCTGGGGTGTTTGATGTAGGGGAATTCTTGGGTCCTCGATGAATCTACATCGTGGTGTGTTACTTGGTTGATGTTACTTGGTTGTAACCTTAACCGATGGTCTCGGTTATTGAAGAAAGCTTGGTCGCTAAAGGAATTCAGTGAGACTTCTAGTGCTCGGTAATGCCTATGTTGCTCAATGTTGCTTAGCTTGTTTAGTTGTTTCACTGGTGCTCAGTTGTTTCTCTGGCACTCGGTAGTTCTGGCTTACCAACTAGATTTCTTGGAGATTTTCTTGGCCGACTTGGTGCATTTAATGTTGGTATCATTTGTTGGATTCTCCTATGTGGATCTAGGGGCTGAAATATTGAATTTATTAATTGTAAGGCTATTTGAGAGCTGACTTGTATCACATTTAATATTTATTAGGAGGAGTTAATGTTTTCATCCAGTTGACTTGTGGCTGATGATTAGTATTTATAGGATGTTTGGGTAGTTGTTTTAGGTGGTCAGAGGGGAGGTTCTGAGAGTAGACCTAAGGGTAGTAGATAAGTGAAGTTGTGGAAAAGATCATGTATGATCTTGCAGATCAGATTGTTATTTGATAGTTTGTGATAGTAGAGCTAGTGGTTGAGGCATAGAGACAAGGAGATTGCTTGGTGGCTTGTGAGCACTACTTCAGATATGCCTTAGGGTTTCCATTAGTTATTGATTTGTCTCAAAATTGAGCTAGTTGGAGTTGTATTGAATCCTATTGATCTTGCAAAATCACTTTCTAATTGTAATTGGCCCTAACCTGGAAGGCCTTACAGCTGGGCATGTTAATGAAAATTTGGTTGAAGCAATTTTTATGTTGTGTTATTCCGTTGTGTTGTTCTAAAGCTTCAAGGTTTGGACTGTCCTTAATTGGATCCACCTTCCTTGACCTGCGTCACATCTATTTTAAATAAAAACATGTCCCAAAAAAGAAAAATTTCTTCACTTTCATCTCATATCATGTACAATAGGAAGAAAATAACACATTATTTGAAAAGAAGAATCAATTTGGATAAGGTAATTGGTCACTAATGTGTAGATCTCCTTGCTCTAATAGGATTAAGGAAATAGTTAGGAACTTGGTTATGACATTTTGGACTGATCATACTCATCCTTCACCAAATACAAGAGATATTATGAAGAAGAGGATTGGGGCTAAGGAATATTTCCAGCACACAAAACATTGGTTGGACACCACAAAACATGAATTGTTTCTCTCATTTTTTTATTCAAATCCTGACATTAAGATTGGATAAACAATATTTGAAATATTAAAGCCATATTTTGGAAAGATAAATAAATCTTTTGAAACTTGTTGTTGTCAATATCATATTGAATTTGATCTCTACTATCAAGGGTCAAACATACAGACATTTGGCTAAATTTCCTTTTAGACTTGAAGATACTTACATGACAAGGATGGTAAAATGTAAGAGTCACAAGTTAATAAAGTCTGAAAAAAAAAAGAATCAACAAGGTTGGAATATGTAGAGGACAAGATACTTGTTGCAACATTTATGGAGAATTTTCATAAATTGATTCAACCATATGTACGTCATGTTTTTTTTGCTAAATGTCAATTAGAACAGTTCCAAATACTAAAAGAAACTTTTCCAGTTGGAACAATTTTATCGGTTGTTAACTTTGTAGAGAATTACTCTTTGTTTCTCAAAATAAATTTCAAGCATAATACTACTATACAAAGGAGATCACTATCATAGTACATGTGCCTTATCAACATGCACAATTAGGTTTGGATGGTGTTGAAATTACATATCAAGCATGGGTCATAAAGAAATAATATCAATTTTACATTAGTGATGATAAAGAGGATGACATAAATTTTTTCAAGCATTACTTTAAGACATTTTTTATTTGCATTAGAATAATTGAGAGGGGTGATGAATTAGTTAGATCATTTATCTTATAGTCCCAAATAAAAAGATGTACATTATCAACTAATTCCAACAAATTATGTAGCTCGATAACATAAAATATCAATCTTTCTATTCACTTTACTGATTACCAGTAAATAGCTAACTGTGATTACCGACCAAATCAATTATGCAATATGTGAAGTATGATAGAAAAATAATCATCACAAATAACACATAACACAATGATTTAACATGGAAACCTTGTTAAGGGAAAAAACAACTAGGACCGATAACCCAAAATAATTCACTCTTCTGAAGTGAGCTCTGTGAAGAGCCAACCCTATTAAAGGTTACAAACACATTGTTAAGTGTGACCTAGTTAGAGGATTTATCACTGACAGTTAACTTCTGACTAGCATTCACTATGGGGTCAACAAGATAACAATTTACATTCTCTGAATGACATAGGGCAGAATATAAGACTGTTAAGTCCACTCCGTTAAGAGATTTTCTAAATCAATGGTTAAACTAATACTTTAATGATTTGATTAAAATACAACTCAATTGAAGATATTAAAATCTATGCTAAGCCCATAAAAATCCTCTGATCATTAATCAAATTCACTTCCTCAATATTCTTTAACTTACTTTCACTTGATAAATGATAATCTGACGCTCAGTTAACTCTGCAGTTCGGTTCTTTCAATAACCAGTTTGATCAAGCATACATGAATAAAGTCTTCACATGTTATCTCTACAGTCTTCTTCTTCTAGCATGTTTCAATAATGAAACTCATATCTCTTATATAGACAAGTAAACTATTTTCATATTAGCCATTAGATTTTACAGCTTAATCCCCTTCATCCATTTTTCCTCTTAAACCTTCATCAGCATATGTGTCATTTACACATTTCAATCTCATCCTTTAGATCTTCTCTAAATTTTGTCAGTCATGGATCTCATAAAAAACTTAATCCTTAATCTCAAAATCATAGCAATTCTAACTCATCAAATTTAGTCAGTTGTTCTTTGCATTTAATGTTTTCATCCATACTTGATTAATATAGAAATATGTCAGTGATAACTAGTTAAACTAGCTCAGTTAATACTGTTAGTCAGTATACACTGAACTGGCTCAGTGTATATAGAAATCTTCAATTACTGACCACATTGACTTGTTCAATTACATATCTCTTCTTCATAATAAATTAATGTAACATGCTCAAGTCAACAATATAAATCCATAGACTCATCAATAAGTTACCCAATGTTTACCTTATCCTTATCTATCATATCCATCTTTTCCTTATGTAGATATCTCAGTTCTTCATCTTTTATTCCTTCAACAAATGTTCAAATGTTTGTAACTAACATAATAAGTATGATCAAGACTAGTTGACATCAATGACAACATATTGACTGATTTAATCATCTTACATATCATTTCAATACTCAGTGATCTCTAATCATTATTTCTTCATTTCATTCAGATATTCAATCAATTGTAGTTCATCAATCTCTCCCTTTGGAATTGATGGAAACTCAAGAAATATGAAAATATACCATGCATATACCAAAAATGTATTCTAAAACTATGTAAGAAAAATGTTGTATCTCGATAAGTATTTAATATATTTAATCACTACAAAACATAATAGCATTACAAGTGCATACTCTCCCTATGGATTTGATCTTTTCAGCTCTCAGATTCCCTTCATTCTCACCAAAAAATATTCAAGTCTCTCCCTTTTTATGTGTTCTCAGTAACTGATTTTCCATATTTATTCTCTCTCCCTTTGACAAAAATGCCAAAGAAAATATACAAATAGCTCTGCAACAACCAATTATTTCTCTATTGTTTAGTTCATATCATGTACCTTCAATGTACAAATAAACAAATTTCTATTCCAGATTCTACAATCTTTCACAACCTTAGAAAAAATCCAAATTGTGATATATTTGCATCAACATGAATGATCATCTGATAAGTGTAGGTTGATGTAACCTCCAAATCACCTTAGTGACCAGTCGACAGGAAATGGACCCCAAGTCTAGTTCTCAAATATTCAAATGTGTCCATCAATAATGGTTTAGTAAATATGTCAACAAGTTGTTCCTTAGATGTTACAAATTCTAGTTGTACTTACTTCTCTTGAAATTTTTCTCTTACGTAGTGATACTTAATAGATATATGTTTTGTCTTTGAATGCATCATAGGATTCTTAGAAATATTTATAG
Organism: Chamaecyparis obtusa; assembly: GCA_027943335.1. NCBI lineage: Eukaryota > Viridiplantae > Streptophyta > Pinopsida > Cupressales > Cupressaceae > Chamaecyparis > Chamaecyparis obtusa. Next base: position 1,139,686 of record BSBK01004260.1, read on the forward strand.
CACTGTTGTTGTCACAATATATAATCACCAGGTCTGTGATTACCTCATTCATTCTTCCAACACTTCTCTGATCTAAGCTATATTTGAATAATTTTCAGCAGTAGAAACATACTCTGCTTCAGCAGTGGACTGATAAACACATGCTTGTTTCTTGCTAATCCAAGTCACAAGCCTTTCCCCTAAAAATAATGCTCCACCGATTGTGCTCTTTCGGTCATCTATGTTTCCATCCCAATCTGCATTGGTGTAAACTTTAAGTTCAAATTTTCCTTCCAATGTGTACCATCATCCATAATCCTATGTTTTCTTCAAGTATCTCAAGATTCTCTTTACAACAACCATATGTGAATCTTTAGGATTGGTAGGAAATCTTTGCACATTCCCCACTACATGTGCAATATCAGGCCTACTGTGTACAACATACATCAATTTACCAATCATAGATCGGTACAGAGTCTGATTTACCTTGGTAGATTCATCATCCTTTGTCAATTTATGGCCAATTACCATCAATTTTCCAATAGGTTTAGCATCTTCCATGCCAAACATTTTCAGTACTTCTTTAATGTATATTGATTGAGTGATGAAAATCCCATCTTTCTGTTGTATAATTTGCAAACCTAGAAAGAATTTATTCTCTCCAAACATAGACATCTAAAATTCCTTTATCGTTTCATTAGCAAAAGATTTGGAAATCTGATCTTTTCCACCAAAGATTATATCATCAACAAATATTGCAGCAATCAAAATATTATCATGAGAATATTCTTTCATGTACATATTATTATTTTCACTAGTTCTTACAAAGCCAATACTTATAAGATAAACATGCAATCTTTCATACCATGCCCTCGGTGCTTGCTTTAGTCCATATAAAGCTTTCTGCATTCTGCATACCATGTCTTTCTGATTCGGATCAACAAACCCTTCAAGTTTCTCTATGTAGACCTCCTTCTCAAGTATTCCATTCAGAAATGTTGATTTCACATCCATTTGATATACCTTAATCCCTTATGTGCAGCATAGGCAAGTAATATGTGAACTCCTTCCAATCTAGAAATAGGTGCAAAGGTTTCACCATAATCAATACCTTCTTCTTATGCATATCTTTTGCAAACAAGTCTTTCCTTATTCCTTGTAACTTCTCCATTCTCATTCAGCTTATTCCTGAAAATCCACTTAGTACCGATAACATTTTTATCTTTTGGTCTAGGAACTAAAGTCCATGTCTTATTATTTTCAATTTTTTCAATCTCCTCATTCATAGCATTTATCCATTCCTCATTTTCAAGAGCATCCCTAACATTCTTCGGTTCAAACTCACAAACTAAGCATGTGTTATGTCTTAACTTACTTTGGGTCAACATGCCAACTTTCTTATCTCCAATGATTTATTTCTTAGGATGGTGACTTCTAACAAATCTTGTTGGCACTTAATCTCTTCTTTGTTCTTCATTCTATTCAGGTACAATTTCATGCTCGATAGCTTCTTCTTGATTCTCAGTTTCCATTTGTTGATTCTTGCTAGCATTTTCTTGATGCTCAGTAGACTCAGCCTTTAGCTTTGGTAGATACTCTAGATCTTCAACATAAGTGAACCTACCATAGTCTTTCAGTTCCTTCATGCTTTCTACATCATTCTTATCAGCAAACTCATCAACTCTTACATTAGCACTTTCTATCATCTTATTAGTAACTTTTCTCAGACATTTATAAGCTTTACTTTTAGTATAATATCCTAAGAATATTCCTTCATCACCTTTAGAGTCAAATTTTCCATTTCTATAATCTTTCAGAATATAACACTTGCTACCAAAAATTCTAAAATAATTTACACTCGATGTGTATCCAAACCATAACTTGTAGGGTGTCTTGTTTGTGTCTTTCTTTAGTTAAACTCAGTTGAGGACATATACTATTGTGCTAACTGCCTCTCCATAGTATATTTGTGCAACATTTTTCTCAATTATCACTATTATAGCACAATCAACAATAGATTTGTTTCTCCTTTCATCAATTCCATTATGTTGTGGTGTTCTAGGTGCAGAAACCTACCCTTTTATACCATGCTCATATAGAAGTTAGTGAATTCATCAGAAACAAACTCACCTCCTCTATCAAACCTTAAGCATTTCAATTCTTTTCCAGTTTCTTTTTCTACTTTAGCCTTATACCATTTAAACTATTTGAATGCCTCAAATTTTTCTTTCAAGAACATAACTGTCATCAATCTATTATAGTCATCAACAAACAAAATAAAGTATATATCTCCATAGTAGCTTTGAGTTCTCATGGGACCACATAAGTCAATGTGAACCAACTACAAAATTCCTTTAGATGAGTAGTCCTTACTTTTAAAACTAGATTTTGTCATCTTTCCTTTTTGACATTAATGGCACATAACATGATCAGGTTTGGCTAGACTAGGCAATCCTCTAAATTTTCTCTTTTTACTAATCTTAATCATGTTATCAAGATTTACATGACATAACCTCTTATTCCATAACCATGCATCTTCATTTTCACTAGTAAACAAAAAGTCTCAACATTGTCAAGATAAAATAAGTCACCTTTTGATTGTCATCATATTCCAACAAGCTTTCCATTTTCATCATAGATGTTTACCTTCTTTCTTTCAAATGCCACTCAGTGACCTAAGTTATTAAGTTGTGCCACACTCAACAAATTGCAATTTAGTCCTTTTAGCTAGTATGCATTATCACATCTAATTCTATCATTCAACAAAATAGATCCTTTTCCTTTAACCATGCAAGGTGTGTCATTTCCCATTTTTATTGATCCTCCATTATAATGCTCAAGATGATCAAAATTATCTTCATCACCAGTCATGTGATTTGTACAGCCACTATCAATGATCTAAGTATCATTTTTACTAACTTTAGAAATGAGTGATGTTTCTACATACCTTTCCTCTTCTTTGGAATCATCTTTCATTGCAACAAACACTACCTCTATAGCATCATCAGTGTCGGTGTCGGTGTCATCTTCTTCAACAAGATAACATGCCTTTTTTCCCTTATCTTTGTGATCTCGTTTATTTCTTTTATTGTGTCAGTAACCTTTTTTGTTCCTTCTTCCATAGCTTCCATCACCAGATCGGTCTCTGTCTTTATCTTCCTCTTTCCTATTGGAACATCTAGAAGCAATATGGCCAACTTATATACAATTAAAACAAGCTAAAGGTAACTTTCCATTATATCTACCTTTACCTTTCTATAGTCTCCGGGCTATAAGAGCTTCAAATTCATCAAGCTCATCATCAATATTACTATCACTTTCATTCCTTATATTATGCTTACTGCTAGATTTACCAATCTTCAGAGAAGACATAAAAGAAGACTCATCACTCAGTACTACACTATTATCAAAATTGTTGAGCTCAAAAGTTGTTAATTTTCTGATCAGACTATCAAGAGTAAGAGTGCTACCAGGTGAAGACCTCATTTCATGTATAATAGATATTCTGATTTCATATGTAGGCAACAAGGTTCTTAGTATCTTACTTACCACTGTATCTTTAGAAATGATACCATCAGCTCCTCAGATAGCATTGACTACCTCTTTGATTCAATTTTTGTATTGTGTGATATTCTCTCCTTCCTTCATTTTCATGTCATCAAATATGCCTCTAAAGATTTTAGCTCTGGCTCTCATCACATTTACATCACCACCATAAACTAGAGCAAGTTTATCCCACATTTTCTTCATTGTAGTGCAATCCTTGACATCCTCAAATTCAACATCAAATAGAGTGGCAACAATCTCTATCATAGTAATATTATGTTCATGCTGGTCTCTCAACTGATCAAGACTCAAGGGTCAAATATTTGGTTGTATGTAGCCATTTTCCAGTAAGTGTATAGAGGATTCTCCAATACCAGATATGTGAAGTCTCATCCAACTTTGTCATGTAGTAAAGTTGTCCTTGTTCAGCTTTGGAACTTCCCTTTTCTACATCTTGTAATCTTTCTACTAAAGTCCTTAAAACTTTGTTCCAAGAAACCAATACACTCTAATACCAATTGTCAAAATAACTGAGAGGGATGGTGAATCATTTAGATCAGTTATCCTATAGTCCCAAATACAAAGATGTACCCTATCAAATAATTCCAACAAATTATGCAGCTCAATAACATAAAATATAAATCTGTCTGTTCACTTTACCGATTACCAGTAAATAGCTAACTGTGATTACCAACCAAATCAATTATGCAGTATGTAAAGTATGATAGAAAAATAATCATCACAAATAACACATAACCCAATGATTTAACTTGGAAACCCCATTAAGGGAAAAACCACCTGGGACTGGTACCCCAAAATAATTCACTCTTCTGAAGTGAGTTCGATGAAGAGCCAACCCTGTTAAAGGTTACAAACACACTATTAAGTGTGGCCTGGTTAGAGAATTTATCACTAATAGTTAACTTTTGACCAACATTCACTATGGGGTCAACAAAATAACAATGTACATTCTCTAAATGACATAGGGAAAAATATAAGGCTATTAAGTCCACTCATTTAAGAGATTTTCTAAATCAATAGTTAAACTGATATAGTAATGATCTAATTCAAATACAACTCAATTATAGATATTCAGATCCATGCTAATCCCATACAAATCCTCTGATCATTAATCAAATTCACTTCCTCAATATTCTTTAACTTACTTTCACTCGGTAAATAATTCTCTAACTCTCGGTTAACTCTACAGTTTGGTTCTTTCAATAACCAATCTGATCAAGCATGCATGAATAAAGTCTTTACATGTTAGCTCTACAGTCTTCCTCTTCTGGCATGTTTCAATAATGAAACTCATATCTGTTATATAGACAAGTAAACTATTTTTATATCAGCCATTAGATTTTTCCGCTTAATCTCTTTCATCCATTTTGCCTCTTAAACCTTAGTCGGTAGATGTGTCATTTACAGGTTTCAATCTCATCTTTAGATGTTCTCCAAATTTTGTCAATCGTGGATCTCATAACAAACTTAATCCTTAATATCAAAATCATAACAATTCCAGCTTGTTAGAGATAGTTAGAGTCACCATTATTGAAGTGTCTAAGACCCTTACTAGTTTATTTATTTGAAGCTCATTTAGCATGTTCCCTTGAGAGTCTATCCTACAGTAACCCTTCAAGCATACATGCCCTTCAAGTTTTCAAGAAATAGCCTCCAAGTTTGTCAAGTTCAAATTCTGCCTTCCTTGGATGAAACTTTTCCAAGACTCATGTTTCACATGAACCACTTCAAACCACTCTGAACTCTAGTTCAAAGTAGTTTGAAGCAGTTCAATGAATGATTTTTCTTCTAATGACCATTTTTGCAAGTGGGCCCCAGCCTACATCACCTTTTGGTGGTGAACCACTTCGAACCACTTTGAACTCCGGTTCAAAGTAGTTCAAAGAGGTTCAAAGATAGATAGCGGGTAGATTCATAAGTGAAAGGACAATCGATGGGACAAATGATGTAAGCTAATGGTGAAATGATGGTTAAGTTTTAAGATGGACAGTTAGATTTTACAGGATCCACAAGGAAAGCCTCGAATAAAATTTTGGGTTGCGATTAATGAAATCATTAACACGAGCGAGAGATATCATTTGGGGGATGGTTAATAATGGTATTAAAGATGGCAGAGTTCAAGGATGTCCTATTGCTGAGTCATTACTACTCACATCATTTGAAATTAATGTCCCTGACTAATGCTCATTAAAGTCAACTTTTCAGAGCATTAATCTTTCAAAATATAAACAACTCTGTAAGTTTTCTTTTCCTATTATTTTTCTGTGGAGTCTTGGCTATGGAAGAAGAATTTGTTCCGAGTCTGTGTAAAATAGGTAGCTCCTAAAGCTTTTTCTCATTTCCTATTGCTATTTAATATATTGATTTGAGAGGGGGGCATTTTTATTTTTTTTCATGAAGGAGAGATGAGGTCCAGTATGCATTTCTTCAAGAATGTCAAGAATATGCAATGTCGAACCCCTATTGTCATAGACACAGACTTGTTAAGAATATCAGTAGAGAAAATGGCAATTGACCTCACAAATCATGCAATGGAATATCATAGTCTATAGTTCATGTCGAGTGGATTATTAGAAACTACGGCTTTTTTGTCGTCAGTTGTATGCCCAGAGTTGGTTCAGCAATGCATTAACAAATATGATGTTAAATCCAAGTGCATTATGAATGTAGAAGGCTAAACCCTTGTGCCAGTTAATAGAGAGACTATCATGGCTATTTTTAAAATCCCAAAGGAATCTCTCATCAGTTTTACTCCCACCCAATCTCTAGCTCTATACAGAGAAAACATAGATAAAAACTAGAGTCATGTGGCTAGGAAGTGGACTCAAACCAATTACAGAGGTGGGTCTTGGTTACCTAAAGTCCTCACTAAAGACCACATGAAACCACTTATTCATGATGTGATAGTGTTTCTTCACCAAATTAATGGTTCAGAACAGGTTCTCCTCTTTGAGGAGTGGATGTTTCATTTTATAGAGATAGTCTTGGAAGGGGGACAACATATTGATTGGGCGGAGATTATTGCTAGTTCCCTAAGTGACCAACTTAAACAAGCTCAAGCCATTAAGAAGGATTTCTTTATGTCTTCCTATTTGATATACTACTTGGCATGGACATAGGATGTGTCGACCATTCAACATGTTCCTTGGATGAAGACCTTTTAATCTATGAGTACTGTCCATTATTAAAAAAAGATAAGATTTTGGAAAATTACACGAAGGTTCATGATGTTTTCTTGGGTAGATTCTATCAAAAATTGGCAAGAGTCCCAAACCAAAGAGTTTCATTAGAGGCACAAAAACTAATTCAAGCCTACAGAAGTCTATACATTCAATTTCCATGTTTCACCTACATACAGGTCGGAGCCTTTGACGATGAACCTTTTAGGCTCCCAAGGTTTGCTTTTGGCTATTTTATATTGGCAGAAGTTTGCAAGCAATAGTTCATGATTATTAAAAATACCCTGCCAGAAGAAAGGTGGCCTTAAATGCTCCTAGTTAAAATTGGCAACTTGTCCTGTAATGGTATGATGGACGCTTCGATGATAGGAAGCAACCTATTGAGTTTTCATTTGCAATTTTATGAGTTAAGAAGGGGTTTTGACAATAAGGGCTTCGCTAGACAAGTTCTAAGCCTAAGTAATTATCCTTCACCCAATTTGCACCTTGAGGAACTATGGGAAGATCTAAGTGATGAAGAGGCAATCTGGAAATGACATCACTCAAGACTTGTAATTCCATAGATCAAACTGTTGCAATTAAAGTTTGATATTAAGGGTGTAGAAGAGGATAGTTCTGAAGCCACAGGTTCAGATGCTAGCAATGTAGAAGCAAGAAGTCCCCCAGCCATAGATTGGAAGAAGAAAGAAGAATATGATATAAAGTTGAGGGCCCGAACCATTTTCAAGGTTATAGAAACTTGGTTAGCAAAAAAGAAAAAGAAAGGAGCTAAGAACCCCCCTCTTGAAAAGCATAGCGTGGGATCAGCCTTAAAAAATGTGAAACATGCCCCATCTAATGTATCTCCTATGGTTCCAAATGCAAGTAAAGTTACATCCCCTAAGAAAAAAGTGGTTTCCAGTGGACATCCTACCGCACCCAGATCAAGGCCTAGAACAAGATCATAAAGGTGTTGTCAGATGGAATCCTTAGGACCTGACTACCTAGATATTGAGATTAACAATGATGACATTTCCTTTCCAATGGATCAACAAGAAAAGGTTCAAGAAATCCTTACCAGTAGCATGGATGTACCTCAGGCTAAGAACACTCCTATTAAAACTCCTGACAATCAGATAATCACCGGTTTAGTTCCTCCCTGGGTACCTAAATCAGTGAATAAAAGGAAAAGTTACAAGCCCATTTCACTTCCTATGAAGGAGATTGTCACCAAATATGGTACTCGAACCCCCAAAGAAAAAATAATGAAGAGTGATACAAGGCTATCTACCGATCCATCTTCTGGAAAGGTGACTGTAGAAATAACCACTTTCAGGCCTAAAGAGAGAATTTAGGAACCAAAGGTTGAAGAATTCGACATCACAAAGATGGAGCTTGGTGTTCTAAATAGGAATTCTCGGGATCATCTATTTAAATTTTTAGTTGATCATACACTCGGGCATGTTGGGGATTTTTCTTGCTGGTCAAACTTGGCAAGGGCAAAGCCTTGATTATAAACTTAAAAGGTCTCCAAGTTTGGAAGAAAATCCCAACTGGATGAGGATTGGATAAGATCCTCCTTCTGCTTCAAGCTCCACAAAACTCAGGCGGCTATTGCCTACAAATAGGTTACTCTCTTTCAAGTAAACTACGAATAAGTGGATTATGTCTTCATTATTATATTATTGAGTTTCTCAAACATATTTCATGGAATATGATTCTGAAAGCAACTAAGAATAGCCTATTGCAGAATGTGACTAATGAAACTCCAAGTGTGATAACATGAACAATGGCATAAGGATGATGAGTCCTTCTTCTTTTTATGAGTAAAACTCAAGGAAGGCTAACCTTTGATTCACTCTTCAAGGAATCAATGACTATGGACTGTAAAAACATCAGGGACAGTCCTATTTTTAGGTACATGAACATGAAATGAAATGGTGTTGGTATTGATGAATTTTGTGTTTGATGACTGAAAGGTGTTTGAATAACAAAGATCAGATCAGTGCCAAATCCTTTGGGAAAATATTCTAACACAAATTAATAGGGGGATTTCTAGGAAATACAGTGGTATGCCTTACAAACCACATACAATTTGGATAGTGTGCCTTACAAACTATCCCTTCAATCTAGGTTTACTACCATTAAAATCTCAACAAATGTGTTCATTCCCTAAAATCACACATAAGGATTTAATCCTTTCCTTGAAAGAAACTCATGCAATAATCTGATAGCTGCCTCACAACTAGTATGTTCTAGATGCCTTACAAATAGAGACATACAAGAATAAACACAAAGCAAAGAGACAATAATAGAACCAAGATATAAATTGTATTGTATTTCATTGAAGTGTATCAACACATACAAGTAAGCTCTTTACTCAAAATCATAGGATCAACAACCTGCTCTCAAAGTTTGTATTATCTACATTTAACCATCAAGAATATGGAACCAGAGAATAGAATCCCTTAGATTGCCAAAGACTAGAAATCACAAAAACTAGGAAGACCAAAAATCTTTGAACCACTACAAAATCAGAACTCTTACTACTTATACCACTAGCCATCTTGGAAACCCAAAATAGGTTGCAACAAGCTATGGATGACTAAGGTTAAGGCTTCAACTACCCAACCAAGAATTACATCAAAATTTACTACAGGGGTAGGAAACCAAGCAATCCAGAGAGAGAAGATCTCAAGTAGATCTACAATCATGAAAAACTACAAGCTCAGGATAGAAAACTAGGAGATTACTATGAAAATCAGTCTAATCCACCACCTCCAAACACATCTCAAGCACAAAACCACACTCCTCCAAGTAAAAAATCATGACTGCAATTTTCCACTGAGACCCTGGACCACATTGCAACTACTGGTGCCATCAAAAAAATCCAAATCAAGCCACCGAAACCATAAATTTTGGTACCTCCTATCGCAAAAACTCTTTGCAAGTTCAAACGGTCACATTCATGTCGCCAAAAGTAAATCAATAGTCACAATTTAAACTGGGATCCACCTTATATCGGCACCATCAGATCCTTTTCTTTTCACAGGTTTAAAAGGAATCCTAGTTTACATTTATGCTTAGTCACATGATTGCATGGCACCCTACGAACCCTTGCGATCATGCGACCGCAGTCACTTAGCTACGCAATGCTGATCACAGACCCTGCTGAAAAAGTCCTTGGTCCTATTTGCAGTCAACAACCATTCAAAATCAAACACGTCAGTAGCACTGGCACCATGGACCACCTTAACTCCATAATGGAGATACTCCTTTTTTAAAATTCATGGGCTCCATGCGCTTTATATTTCTTTAAACAAAATCGATGGTCATCATTACACCATGATGCTAAAAGTCAAGCATCTCACCTCAGTGGTATAACAACAACCACTCGATCTTCACAAACATGCAGACACTCTACTTCCTTTAAAAACTACAGCCCCACTGACACGTCCACCTCAACACTCGTCGGCCAATCAAAACTCAATAGATCATCAGATGGTCCAACCATCTCAGCAAACTCAACCCTCCTAATTGGCAAACGTGTCACTAAAAGAATATCACCAAGTTGTGGAAAACCTTACGTCATCACCAAATCATATAGAGAATGTGTGAATGCACATTCGCTGAATCGCCAAAACACTTAGGGCATTACCAATTTATCATGCGAACAAGAAGAAATTTTGTCAGGCCGCTAAACATTTTATCACAACTACCAAAGACACCAAGAATTTCAACCTGGCCCACACAGGAAGATCGACAGTCATCCCATAATCTCATAGACCTGACACACTTCATAAGCTTTTACGCCAACCATTGATTTTATACAGATGTTGGGTCCCACTGCAATTCCACATCACCATCTGGCTCAACCAACTGAACACTGACACATCAGTGCCACCAAGCAGACAGGTCCTAGTGCACTTATCCACTAATGGGCCCCAAGTGACAGATGTCAACCGGTCGCATGGTCGCATGTCAGAAATTCCTGACATGCAATCATGCAACAACCAATGAAAACACACACCTTCACTTCCTTTCTGACACTGGGACCACCACTGAAGAAATGCTTGTAGCAAACAAGATCAATGGTAGGTGCATGATCTCATGATATGAGAATATTCTTTACGATCACACACCCTTTGTAGATCAAAAGCCTTTTGAAGACCCAGGCCCGAGAGATTTCCATGTCATTATCAGGTAACTAATAAGAAAACTCCAACTCAGCAACCTTTGATAGCGGTCCCACGGTCCATTACATCACCAAAGAAGATTGACGATTGTCACTATACCATGATCTTAAATAGTGAGTAGCTTTCCCTAGCGGTATAACGACAACTGCAAAATCTTACTAAAGTTTAACCCCTTGGGAAGGAAAAGGTCCCACCAACTGATCACACTTGTGTAGTTAAGACCGACGAACAAGGAATGTCAGCAAAAGGGAAGAAAAGTGAGGTCAAAAACATCCAAATTTTTCACAACAGTGAAGGATCGAAAACATCCAAGGTTTTCGATGCTTAGGCATATTCTGATACTGTTTCCTACAAACCTTAAAACTTGAATAACTCTTTGGATTTTGTGAATTATGAGACGCGATCTGGACTAGAGCATGGTGAAAACATGAAGGACACAGGGCTAAGAGCACAAATCATAAAACCATGTGGATCTACTTTGCAAGTAAAAATTGGCTTGTAGCAAGGCGGGACATCATTACAAAACATTGCAGGGAAAAAGGTCATTTTCAAAGGATCTTACATTGATAGGAAAATGGACCAACAGTGGCTCTATCTAAGGATGTTGAAATGCAAGTTTTAACAAGAACCACAGGACTCTGGGACACAGACCAAAAATAGCTCTAACCTAAAATAGGGAAAGAAACACACAAACAGAAAGGAAACAAACCTGTATGAAATTTATAGAATATTTACACGTGCATGAGAATCAAAAACTTAACTAAAGAAGGGTTTCAAGAATTTTCCATGCACTGGCAATTCAAAAATTTCACCATCCATGTTCTTCAACAAGTAGGAATCCCTCCCAAAGCTATCATGAATCACTAGTGATTCAAATTTCTTATGCTTCCCCTTATCCTCTACTCTCACATTCCATTGAAGCACCCAATCATATGTCTTAAATTTTCTTGTATTTGCTCTTTTGTCAAATAGGTACTTCATCTTCTACTGCAATCTGATATTATTCTTTTGACTTTCTTTTCTTTGCTCATCCAACTTAGTCAGCTGCATAATTTTGTTCTACATTGGCTTTGTGACATCACATTCTTCATCCTGAATAAATTGATCAACTGGGATTAGATTGTTTATGGGCAGCCTTGACTGCAAACCATATACAAGCTCAAAGGGAGACTTCCCAGTAGCTCTTTTCACTATAACCCTATCAGCCCATAAAGCCAATCTCAATTTGGAATGCCAAGCTCTCTTATTCTTTTCAAGTGTTTTCTTCAAAATTGTCAAGATACTTTTATTGCTAGACTCAACCTGTCCATTCACTTGAGGATGATAAGGAGATGAATATGAAGTCATGATTCCATTATTTTTGCAAAACTCCTTGAACTCATCTGATCTGAAACACATTGCATTATCTGTAATCAACTTCATAGGAACACCAAATCTGGTCAAAACATTATCAAGCAAGAAATTAATCACCACTTTACTCGTTGCCCCTTTTGTAGGAATGGCCTCTATCCATTTTGTGAAGTAGTCAGTTGCAACAAGAATATAATTATGTCCTCCACTAGATTTCTCAGTGAACTCACCTATAAAATCCATGCCCCACATAGAAAATGGTGCCTCAACAGCTATTGGGTTTAATGACAATGCTCCTGAGTACTTTAACTTTGAGGCAAACCTCTGGCAAGCCTCACACTTCCTAACATATTGGAATGAATCTTTAAACAAAGTAGGCCAAAAATATCTTACCCTTAAGATCTTGTGGGCAGTAATCCTTGCTGGATAATGACCTCCACAAACACCAGCATGCATTTCTCTTAAAACCTTCTCTGCCTGATGTCTGTCAAGACAAAATAGTAAGACTCCATTTTTATTTTTCCAATACAAGTCCCCCTGTATCAAAGTGTATTTCTGAGCTTGCAATTTCAAGGACCTTTTTTGGTTGTCTATCATATATTCTAGGCATGTAGCATTCTTTATGAAGTACACAATATCAGTATATTCAGGTTGTAGTTCAATGCTTGTAATTTTCATATCAGGAATTCCTTCATTATTCACTTGGACTAAGTCCATGTTTTCTTTAGTCATCAATTTTGCTAGGCCTTGTCCTTTTACCAACTTAGTAATGTGAAGCTCCAGATTGAATTCTTGAATTCTAGTAATCCACTTGCATCTCTTACCGGTAACTTCAGATTGAGTAAGGACATCCTTAACTGCTGCATGTGGGACATATGCAATGATTTTTGTACAAACCAAATAGGGCCTAAAAGACTTCACTGCTTCTACTAGTGCATATGGCTGCTTCTCCATCATCTCATAATTTAATTCAGCAACCTGCAACGATTTACTAAAAAATGCAATTGGATGTTCAAAATGTTGGCATTAAGCAGGATTGCCACTAGTGACAACACTTATTTGCATCCACAATGCAAACCGAGCAGAATAGTGCAAACCAAGCAGAACAGTGCAAACCGAGCAGAATAATGCAAACCGAGCAGGACAGTGCAAACTGAGTAGAACAGTGCAAACTGAGCAGAACAGTGCAAACCGAGCAGAACAGTGCAAACCAAGCAGGACAGTGTAAACCAAGTAACATTGTGTCTACCGAGTCACAGGTATTTCCCGAGTTCAAAACTTACCAAGTGGTTAGTATGAACCGTGCCTTCACTTCTACCGAGTGCATGATGATGCCAAGTAATGTAGTGGACGCTGAGTATCAGAAAGTCATCGAGTTAGTTTGCAGGAACTATGTAACCATACTTGGGCCGACTTAGTAGCACTTATGTTTATTTGTCAAGCCGACTTTGTAATTGTAATTAATTGTTTAGACTTGTATATAAACAATGTTGTAAAAATACCAAGATGTATGAGTATGAATGAATATGAAAAAGAGAGAAAGGCAGAGATAAGTGAATTACAAAGGGCTATAGCAGTATAAGAAGCAGCAAAGACAAATTCATCATAGAAGGTGATCAGTACATCAGCGAATCTCATTCAGCAATCCAGTTGCAAAGTAAGAGATCTACTATTTCATCCTAACAGGTGAATCAGCTTGAAATCCTTTAACCGGGTAGACTTAACAGTCTTTGTAAAATCTCTTAACCGAGTGCATACTTCATTGTATGTTTGTAAATCCTCTAACAAGGTGGACCTAGCAGTCCTTATTGCTCCTAGCAGGGCAGATCATCAGAAGTGATCAATGTAAGCCTTAACCAGCCAACTTTATACTGCAGTACTAAAGCGTTGTGGGTTTCATCCCCACCCCAGTTTTACTTTCTTTTGGAAGGTTTCTGGGTAACCAAATCTATGTGTCATTGTTGTGAATGCTTTTATGTTTCATGCTTTCTATATGCAAAAGGATAAAGTGAACTATATGTTAATACATCTGAAAGAAAATTTGAAGTTACTGATTCACCCCTCCCCTCTCAATAACTTGGTTAATTCCTGAATATTTCCAACACAAAACCCTCACTATCCTTTTGCAATAAAATAGCAGCAATGGTATGGAATGATGCAAAAGAGAACAATGAAAAAGGCTTGGTATAATCAGGAGACCTAAGCACAAGTGCCTGCTGGACTACCTCTTTAATCTTATCAAATGCATCTTGAGCTTGTACAATCCATTGAAACTTCACATCCTTTTTCAACAACTTCACCATAGGTTTGACAATTTCAACAAAATTTGCTATGAACCTTCTAACAAAATTGATTTTTCCTAAAAATGACTACACACCCTTAAGATTTTTTGGTGCAGACACTTTCTTGATGGCTTCAACTCTTTCTAGATCTATTCTTATTCCATCTTTTGATACAATGTGTCCTAGCAGCTTTCCCTCTTTGACTGCAAAATTACATTTTTTAGGATTCAAGGACACACCATACTCCAGAGCTTTAACAAAAATCTTTTCTAGGTGTGAACAATGGTCAACAACCAACTTGGAATAAGTAGTTAGGTCATCTTGATACACAACCATGAACAAGTCTATGTACTCTTTGAAAGCAGCATCCATGGCTCTTTGGAAAGTTGCTCCAGCATTTTTGAGACCAAATGGCATTTTGACATATACGTAAGTTCCCCAAGGTGTTGTGAATGCAGTTTTGAATTGTTTAGATTCTTTCATCAACACCTAGTTATATCCAGAGAAGCCATCCATCATGGACAACAACTCACAGCCAGTGACTTTGTGTAACATTGCCTCCATGTTAGGCAGTGAATAGTTAGCCTTTAATGATGCAACATTCAAATTTCTAAAATCCACACACAATCTAATGTCACCATTCTTCTTTCTAACTGAGACTAAATTAGATACCCAAGTTGAATTCCTTATAGGTTGAATTATTCCTACATCACTCAACTTGACCAGCTCCCGCTGCATCTTAGGAGCTAACAATGGATTTATGGGCCTTTTCTTCTGTCTGAATGGTTTAGCATCTTGCTTTAATGGGATTTCATGTTGGAAAAGGTCCTCTCTATAGGCCTTTAGATCATCATAAGACCATGCAAACACATGCTTGTACCTCCTCAATAACTTTACCAAATTATCTCTTAGTTGAGGGGCTAATCCTTTTCCAATATAGACCATTTTAGGAGCATTATATGATCCCAAATTCACTTCCTCAAAATCTTTTGTATTAGCATTACTTATTTTTGACAAATGATCACTTTGACTACCATACAATGCTTTTAGCTTAGTTAAGCCCCTAGGGATACTATTTGAATTCAACTGAATCACCTCATTTCCCATGACCATGTCCTTACCTTCAATTTCTTCAACCAAAGTATTGCAATCTATAGGTTGATCCTCATACAGATCAAGACATTGAATAAACTTCAAAATGTCATGATCATCCTCAAAGACCTACCAATTGTAAATGTTGTCTGCAACAACTGGTCTACTTTTTACTTCTAGAATTGATATTCCAAACAAATTTGAATCATCCCCTTTTAGAGCAACATTGGCCAAGAAGTCAGCCATTATGTTACTGGATCTTTCTACCCAACATATATTGAAAGCATCAAACATTTCAATCTGATCCCATACTACATGCTTATACAATTTTAATCTATCATTTTTTATAGCATATTTGGATTAGACCTGTGCTACCACAAGCTTAGAATCACCAAAAACCTTCAAACATTTTATCCCATGTTTGATAGTGATATTTAATCCCAAAGACAATGCTTCATATTCAGTACTATTATTTGTGCATTGAAAAGTCAATGAGAATGAATACTTGAAAGTAGTACCTGATGGAGATATGAATAGGACTCCAGCTCCTAAACCATCTTTTGAGCATGCTCCATCAAAATACATCTACCATAGTCCATCTTGTTGTTCTTTTAATTCTTCAACCAATGGATATACCTCTTCCACTAGTGGGGTAGTCTCTTTTAACTTAAAATTCTCCATGTCAACATCCACACAACAATTTAAATTATCATCATTTATTTCAATCATATGTGGAGTTCTAATTTCTCTGGATACTTTCACATTGTCACCATCAATATTGAAAGTTGTGAAAGACAAATCACATTGGATACTACATTCCATTTGAGCACTCCATTTCCATGACAACAACATCCCATAGTGAGGGGGAATATCTACCACCAAGACACTCATTGTCAACAACCTGTCAGGGAAAGCCATCAACCTATAAGGAAGTGCTTTTATAGTACCAATAATAGGGACCTCTCTTGAATCCATAGCCTAACATCTACCATGAGGTGTACCAACTTTTAGACCCAAGGTTCTCATTATTTCTATAGGCATAATAGTATTAGAGGCTCCTGAATCAATCATACAATTTCTTAACAACTTTCCATTTACTATCAGGGATAGAAAGAAAGGATCAACTGTTCCTGTCATGGCATTTGCAGCATTATCATCCAAATAAATATGAGGGATCTCTGAGATGATCTCCCCACAATGGTTCTCAATTGAATCACTTCCTGCTGCAACCATTTCACTAACCTTGGTGGCATCTTGGGCATCAGAAGAAAAAGCTCCTTTCACCCAACTCAAAGCCTTAACTTTATGCTCCTCTATCCTCATCATTTCTAACAAGGGGACCTTGATAGTGATTTGCAACAATAATTTTCTCATGTCAATGGGAACATACTTTGAATCTGCAAGATCTTGCCTAATGGCAGTGACATCTTTATCCTTTTCAAGTGTGATCAGATTAGGACTATCTTTGCTCTGAATTTTTACTTCCTTTTGCAAAGAAGAAGTAGAGTCCACAAGAGGTTTAGCCTTTACCATGTAAGCCACAATTGGCTTTGTGTAAGTGACATTTTTCTTCGCTTTAGTGTTGTCAGTAGTTTCTACAATCTTCTACTTATTTTGGGCTTGTTTTTCATCCTTTTCTATTTTCTTAATGAAAATCCCTGCAGGCCTGCCATTTGGACTTCCCACCACCCTATTTCTCAAATTATAATTGCTTTTTACTTGAGAAACCATGTCCACTATGATTTGTGCAATTTCTTCATCAGAAGGTCTTCTCAACATTACTATCTCATTACTTCTTAGAGTATTGCACTGAACTACGTCAAGGTGATTATCTTCTTCATTAGAAAACACTTGCTAATGGTAAACCTCATTTTTTATTTGGGAATTCTCAACATCCTGATCCTCATCTTCTTTTGTAGAATCTAATTCATCATGTATGTATGAAGAAATCATACCACACCCTTGATCATCATAAGACTCATGATTGTTATTGTCTTGATCTTCATCTGCATCAATATTTTGAGCTACAACACAATAATAAGGATCATGAGGTGATTGGAAAATAATACACCATGGGACATCATCATTCATATTCACTATGTTTCTATGCAAGGGGTCAGGAGTCTTTTCATTTGGTTTGTCCTTTCTTTCAGGGAGCACTGGCTTTCCATCTTTCCATTGAGTATTATAGGGATAGTTCTGCATTCTTGGTAGCTTATTAAAGTTATTAAAAGATTTCCTATCATTTCCTTGCACTCTATTATTTCTTTCCTCATTAGGCTTTAAGTCTTTTATTTCTTTCAAGATTTGCTTCAAACTATCCTCATCTTTTGGCTTTGCATCAGGTTTCCCAGGCTCCTTTCTGTTTGAGACTGAAGGCTGACAATCCTCTCTCCTTCCCAACTTCCCTAATATCCTTCTATTACTTTCTATATTGACAACCAACTTATAAGCTTCTACAAGGTTTCTAGGATTCTTATCCCTCAACAAGTATCCCATCTTTGAATCAAAAGCATTCAGGTCTGTGACAAGACATACCTTATCATCCAATCTGATGACTTGCAACAATTTATGCATAGCTTTTTGAAATCTGACATTGAACTCAAAAAAATCCTCATTTAAATTCTTCTTGATGTTGTTAAAATCATTGAGCATGAAACCCTCATGGGTCTTATCGCTATACTGTTCCTTGAAAAACTGCCTAAACTGGTTCCACGAACATATGCTAGCATGAGGAAAATTCCTAAACCAATCTCTAGCATCTTCAGTTAGAGACTGAAGAAAAAGTTTCATGATCACATCATCGGGCTCAATATTGTAGTCATCTATTACATCAATGAAACTTTTCAAATGTTCTTCACATGAGACTACATTACTTCTAGTAAATTTTGGAAGCTTCTTCCTAATTTCATCAGGGATGGGATTTGGATAACCAGGAATCCCATTAAACACCAGTTGTTTATGTCTCTCATGGACAGGACCTATTTGAGATGGGTTACCACCTCGAGATGTAGTAGTTTGAGTATTAGAAATAGTAGAATTCTTATGCATACCTGAAGTTTTGGCAGTATTGAACACATTTGTTGCTTGTGCTTGAGAAGTGAAAAGAGTATTGGCATGTCCAGAAGATTGCTTAACGAAATCAATCTTCTTCTTCATTTTAGTAGCAGTGGCTTCAAGCTCTGCCTTTTCTAATTCTTTTGCCAAAAATTTATGTCTTCTTTTTGCTTCTTCCACATCAGCATCTAACCTTGCTACTTGATCCATGGACTTCTTTCCATGATTTGGTTCATTTATTGAAACCCCTACAACCTTTTTTTTGCCTTTGTCTCTAGGATTTCTTACTTCATAAATTTGCTAGACAACAAGTTGATCTTCTACTTGCTCTATCACATGATCTTGATTTATGGCCTCAAGATCCAACAATTGTTTTTTCAATTGCTCAGCTCTGATCATAGCATGTCTGATTTTCTCTTCTTTTTCCTTGTCTCTTTTTTGTATTAGATGGATCTATTCTTGGACTTTCCTCTCCAACTCATAGACTTCTTCAAAAATTTCTTCTGATTTAGGAAGAGTAGTCTCAAATTTAGCATCTCCTACCTAAACCTCATCCTTATATTGGTTCAAGCCCAAATCATTAGCCTCTTCATACTCAGAGGTATTCCCTTCTTGATTGATCTGAGTAAACTAGATTTGTTCCCCTTGTCTTGTATTTTCTCTATGTTTCTGAGCATGAAACATATTCATGTTCTTTCTTCCTCTCCTTGTCTAACTAGCTCCAGAAGTACTTGGAATACCTTCTTCCAATCTGTCCTCAGGAAACTTATTTCTCTAAGACCTAGTACTTCTGCAACTCATCTTGTGGATGATTTTTTAACCAGTACTGCAGCAAAGATTGTTAGAGTCACCACCCAAAAGAAATTTAGGAATTTTTCTTTGAAATACAAATACCAATAGTAACCAGGTGGTTTGTATAGGATAGGAGCACTGCTTCAACCAATTCCTATAACTTAGCAAAATATTTCTTTACAACTCCCCACCGGGGTCACCAATTTGTTGGGGATTTTTCTTGTGGGTCAGACTTGGCAAGGGCAAAGCCTTGATTCTCAGCTTAAAAGGTCTCCAAGTTTGCAATAAAAGCCCAACTTGATGAGGATTGGATAAGATCCTCCTTCTGCTTCGAGCTCCACAAAACTCAAGTGGGTATTGCCTAAAAATAGGTTACTCTCTTTCAAGTAAACTACGAATAAGTGGATTATGTCTTCATTGTCATATTATTGAGTTTCTCAAACATATTTCATGGAATATGATTCTGAAAGCAGCTGAGAATAACCTATTGTAGAATGTGACTAATGAAACTCCAAGTGTGATAACATGAACAATGGCATAAGGGTGATGAGTCCTTCTTTTTATGAGTAAAACTCAAGGAAGGCTAACCTTTGATTCACTCCTCAAGGAATCAATGACTGTGGACTGTAAAAACATTAGGGATAGTCCTATTTTTAGGTACATGAACATGAAATATAATGGTGTTGGTATTGATGAATTTTGTGTTTGATGACTGAAAGGTGTTTGAATAAAAAAGATCAGATCAATTCCTAATCCTTTGGGAAAAGAGTCTAACACAAATTAATAGGGGGATTTCTAGGAAATACAATGATATGCCTTACAAACCACATACAATTTGGATAGTGTGTCTTACAAACTATCCCTTCAATCTAGGTTTACTACCATCAAAATCTCAACAGATGTGTTCATTCCCTGAAATTGCACATAAGGATTTAATCCTTTCCTTGAAAGAAAATCATGCAACAATCTGATAGCTACCTCACAACTAGTATGTTCTAGATGCCTTACAAATAGAGACATACAAGAATAAACAAAAAGAAAAGAGACAATAATAGAACCAAGATATAAATTGTATTGTATTTCATTGAAGTGTATCAACACATACAAGTAAGCTCTTTACTCAAAATCATAGGATCAACAACCTACTCTCAAAGTTTGTATTATCTGCATTCAACCATCAAGAATATGGAACCAGAGAATAGAATCCCTTAGATTGCCAAAGACTGGAGCTAGGAACCAAAGACTAGAAATCATGAAAACTAGGAAGACCAAAAATCTTGGAGCCACTACAACATCAGAACTCTTACTACTTATACCACTAGCCATCTTGGAAACCCAAATAGGTTGCAACAAGCTATGGATGACTAGGGTTAAGGCTTCAACTACCCAACCAAGAATTACATCAAAATTTACTACAGGGGCAGGAAACCTAGCAATCTAGAGAGAGACGATCACAAGTAGATCTACAATCGTGAAAAACTGCGAGCTCAGGATAGAAAACCAAGAGATTTCCATGAAAATTAGTCTAATCAGCCACCTACAAACACATCTTGAGCACAAAACCACACTCCTCCAGGTACAAAATCATTACTGCAATTTGCCACTAAGACCCTCGACCACATCGCAACTACTAGCGCCATTAAACAAATCCAAATCGGGCCACTGAAACCATAAATTTTCATACCTCCTATCACAAAAACTCTCTGCAAGTTCAAATGGTCACATTCATGGTGCCAGAAGTAAATCAGTGGTCACAATTTAAACTAGGATCCACCTTATATCGGCATCATCAGATCCTTTTCTTTTCGCAAGTTTAAAAGGAATCCTGGTTTACATTTATGCTTAGTCACATGATCACATGGCACCCTACGAACCCTTGCGATCATGCGACCACAATCACTTAGTTGTGCAATGCTGATCACAAACCCTGCTAAAAAGTCCTCAGTCCCATTGGCAGTCAACAACCATTTAAAATCAAACATGTCAGCAGCACTGGCACCATGGACCACCTTAACTCTGCAATGGTGATACTCCTTTTTTAAAATTTTTGGGCTCCACACACTTTATATTTATTTAAACAAAATTGACAGTCATCGTTACACCGTGATACTAAAAGTTGAGCATCTCACCTCAGCGGTATAACGACAACCACTCGATCTTCACAAACATTCAGACGCTCTACTTCCTTTGAAAATTGCCGCCCCACTGACATGTCCACCTCAATGCTCGTCAGCCAATCAGAACTTGACAGATCATCAGATAATCCCACCATCTCAGCAAATGCAACCCTCCTATTTGGTGAATGCAGGACTAAAAGAATATCACCAAGTCATAGAAAACCTTACGTCATCACCAAATCATATAGAGAATGCACAAATGCACATTCGCTAAATCGCCAAAACACTTAGGGCATTACCAATTTATCATGCAAACTAGTGAACAAGAAGAAATTTTGTCGGGCCGCTAAACATTTTATCACAACTGCCAAAGACACCAAGAATTTCAACCGGGCCCACACAGGAAGATCGATGGCCATCCCATAATCTCATAGACCTGACACACTTCATAAGCTTTTACACCAACTATTGATTTTATGTGGATGTCAGGTCCGACTGCAATTCCACATCACCATCCAGCTCAACCAACCGAACATTGACACATCAGTGCCACTGAGAAGATAGGTCCCAGCACACTTATCCACCAATGGGCCCCAAGGGACAGATGTCAACCGATCGCATGGTCGCATGTCAGAAATTCTTGACATGTGATCATGCAACAACTAATGAAAACACACACCTTCACTTCCTTTCTGACACTAGGACCACTAGTGAAGAAATGCTTGTAGTAAATAAGATCAATGGTAGGCACATGATCTCATGATATAAGAATATTCTTTACGATCACATGCCCATCATATATCAAAAGCCTTTTGAAGACCCAAGCCCGCGAGATTTCCATGTCATTATCAGGCATCTAATAAGAAAACTCCAGCTCAGCAGCCTCTGATAGTAGTCCCACAGTCCATTACATCACCGAAGAAGATCGACAGTTGTCGCTATACCGCGATCTTAAATAGTGAGCAGCTTTCCCTAGCGGTATAATGACAACTGCGAAATCTTACTGAAGTTTAACCCCTTGGGAAGGAAAAGGTCCCACCAACTGATCACACTTGTGCAGTTAAGACTGATGAACAAGGAATGCCAGTAGAATGGAAGACAAGTGAGGTCCAAAACATCCAAAGTTTTCACAATAGTGAAGGATCAAAAACATCTAGGGTTTTCGACGCTTAGGCATATTCTGAAACTATTTCCTGCAGACCTTAAAACTTGAATAACTCTCTGTATTTTGTGAATTATGAGACGCGATCTAGATTGGAGCATGGTGATAACATGAAGGACATAGGGCCAAGAGTGAAAATCATAAAACCATGTGGATCTACTTCACAAGTAAAAATTGGCTTGCAGCACAGCGGGACATCATTACAAAACATTGCAGGGAAAAAGGTCATTTTCAAAGGATCTTGCATTGACAGGAAAATGGACCAATAGGGCAGTCACAAAATAATGGGAGAGAGAAACATGAGTTGAAATAGCTAGTCTCTACCATGGTAGAGTTTCTTTCCTCACTCACTGATGATGGAGTACTACCACTGGCCTAGTCTTCCCAAGATTTTGATCTAAATTCAGTTGAAAGCCAAAGGCTAGTGAAATAGATGCAACAGGGTAGAGTTATGGTGGAGGTCATGAAATCTTGGATAAACAATGTTATCACTAAAGGGAGTGCTTTCATCCATGATTTTATATCTACTTGCTTAGATGGAGAAGGATTACTCAGTGAGATTCAAACCTTGGTTCCAAGCTAGGAAATCGAGGAAGAGAATTACACAGTGATCATCACACAGGTTCAAGAAATAGAGACCTATGGTGTGACTCATTTCTTAGCAGAGAATTTGATGAAGCTAGTAGATCGTTGTATGTTGTTCATCCTGAAATAGAACTTTGGATGGAAAAATACAATGTTTAAAGTTGTGATCTCTCATGCCAAAGCAATAGAGAAAGAGGTGTTGGATATGCATGTGGATACCCTTAAAGACATCAAGATAGTGAATCCCTCGAGTATTTTGCAAATTGATGAAGGTAACAGGGATGTGGATGCCATGGTCAAAGTCTTTATAGACACCATGAATGCTCTCAAAGAAAATGAAGTGCTGACAGTTTAGGATTTCACCAGAATTGCAAACGTGGAATCTATGTTGCTACTAAATAGAGGTCATTTACCTAAGTAGGCAGAGAGGATCAGAGAGTTAAGATGGGAAAAGAATGCGACTTGGGTGAAGCTAACAGGTTTGAAGAATCTACACTTCTAGCCAGCCCAAGAATTTTGTATGAGGAGTGTCATTTTGGCAACTATGACATTTTAGCCTATCTTGAAAAGGATGGTGAAACTTCTTCTCAGGAAGAAGAGGGTATATGGAAGATGGAGTTTGATGGTAGCTACTCTAATTCAGGCTCAGGCATGGGGGTAGTCCTTTTCCTCATAATAAAGAATGTATTCCTCTTTCTTTCAAGTTAGATTTCAAAAATACTAACAATACTACAGAGTATGAAGCCTTACTTCTGGGATTGGAAGAGGAAAAACTGAGGGGAGTCAAGAAGTTGATACTAAAGGGTGATGCCGAGTTAATCATGAAGTAGGTGAAAGGACAATTCTCTGTCAAGAATGAGAGGTTAAAGCACTACAAAAATTTGGTATGGGATGAGCTGGATTTCTTCGATGCCTTTTCCATATAATTTATACTAACAAATTAGAACACCAGAGTAGATGCCTTGGTGGTATCGACTTCATTATTGCTGGCACATCGTTATTTTAAAACTTGAAAATATCAAATTGAGATGATCTACAAGCTGAAAATGCCTAATAATGTGGAGTATTGGCAGGTTTTTGATAGTGATTCCTAGCTCAGGGATTTCTTAGAATGTGTCACAGGTTTTTCTGATGTATATTTTGAAGGATCTAACAGTGATTGCAAAGAAGTCTATGAAGATGTTGCAGGTAGTGATGGAGTGATTCAACTGAAAGGTAATAAAATCCCCAAGGGCCTTGTATCTCTAGAACAATTGTTTAGGAGAAAAGATGATAGTACTATTAAAGAGAAGATATCCCATGTACATAATGCCAAAGAATATGACAAAATTGATATAGGAGAAAAAGATGATCCGAAATGGATTTCAATTGGTCAGACATGTACTTTGTCTAAAAAAGAAGACCTGACAAGGTTACTTATAGAATACAGGGATGTCTTCGCTTGGGGGTATGAGGACCTAAAGAATTTCAAAGGAACTATAATCTGAAAGTGTCTGAAGCCATATTGAAGGAAGTTGAAAAGATGCTATAGGAAAGAATTATCTATCCCATTCATCATTCCACTTGGATCACCAATATAGTTCCTATGAGAAAGAAGAATGGTGAGATCAAGATCTGTGTTGATTTTTGTAACCTGAACCAAGCAAGTTTAAAAGATAACTATGCCTTTCCCATGATGGAACATGTTCTTCAAGCTGTATCAGGATCTGAAGTTATGTCTATGCTAGACGGCTATTTTGGGTACAACCAAATCAGTGTAGCAAAAAATGACCAACATAAAATGGTATTTATCACCCCGTGGGGGACTTATGCATATAGTCGAATGCCATTTGGGCTGATCAATGTGGGTGCAACCTTCTAGAGGGCAATGAATTCTTCTTTTGAAGATCTCCGAAACAAAATTATAGTGGTGTATTTAGATGATCTTACCATTTTTTTGAAGAAGAGAGGTCAACACCTAAAAGATCTCGAGATGGTGCTTTTAAGATGTAGAAGCCATGCCATCTCTTTGAACCCCAAGAAATCAATATTCTTTGTGGAGGAAGGAAAATTACTAGGTCATATTGTCTCAAAGGATGGTGTCCGAATTGAAGGCGATTCAATAACTCAGCCTGCCTTTGAGCATAACCGGATTGAAGTCTTTTTTTGGCCAGGTGAATTTCCTACATGCATTCATTCCAGAATTTTCAAAAATTACTAGGTGCATGGTCGACATGATGAGTGAGAAATTTCCTTTTAAGTGGAATGAAAATGGATGCAAATCTTTCAGTGATATTAAGGATGCGATATCTCAAGCACCTGTGCTAAAAACTCCCAATTTTGAAAAGGACTTTATCATCTATTGTTATGCCTCCGAGCATACTCTGTTGGGTATATTAACACAAAAAGATGAGAAAGGACAGGAAGCACCCATAGCCTTTATGAGCATGCCTCTGAAAAGACATGAGCTCAAGTACTCCCAAATAGAAAAGCATGCCTTCATTGTATTAAAAGTAGTAAAATAGTTCAGGTAGTATATACTTCATTTTCATTGTATCATTTTCATCCCTGAGACTGCAGTGAAAAGTATTTTGACTCAGAAGGAGATTGGCATGAATAATAGAGCAATTTGGATAGCAAAAATTCAAGAGTATGATCTGATGATCAAACCAACCAATTTGGTAAGGGGGACAGGCCTATGCAAGCTAATACCAGAGGATGGTAAGCCATCTGAGAAAATTGATGAAGTGCCCATGGCATTGCTAGTTAGTCTAACTGATCCCTAGTTTTCAGACATGGCTTATTTCCTTACTTATGGTGAGTGTCCTGATCATTTAAATTCCAAAGAGAGGTGTAACTTGAAATTGAAAGTAAGTAAATATGTGATATCCTAGGGGACATTATATAAAAGAGGCATGGATGGAACCTTCTTAAGATGTGTGGATGCTGAGCAGTAGAAAGAATTTTTTGAAGGTGTTCCATGATGAAGCTTGTGGAGGTCACTACTCCTCAATTGTAACTGCATTCAAGATTCTCCAGAATCATTTCTACTAGCTTGGCATATTCAAGGACATGTACCAGTATGTTCTTAATTGTGAAAAATGTCATCTTTTTACTGGGAGACCTCATCTTGTTGCTCTGCCTCTTAAACCTATGATTGTTGATGAGCCTTTCAAAAAATGGGGGATAGACTTTATGGGACCTTTGAACCCACCATCTAGCATTGGGCATGTATATATTCTCATGGCCACTAATTATTTTACTAAGTGGGTGGAAGTTGTCCCCACCAAGAAAGAAAACTCTCAGATTGTGTGTGAGTTCCTTTTAAATTATATTTTTGTCAGGTTTGGGGTACCTGTTAAGATAGTAGCAGACAATGCTACATACTATTCTTCTGAAGAAATCTTGGCTTTTTGTTATGAACATGGCATATCTCTAACTCATTCCTCTGATTATTTCCCACAAGGGAATGGTCAACCCAAATCAAGTAATAAGAACCTAGTAGCGATCATGAAAAATTTGATGGATGATAATCCCCATGAATGGCATAAAACGTTGTTCGAAGCTTTGTGGGAAGATTGAACCACTTTGAAAAGAGAAATGGGAATGGCCCCCTTCGAACTTGTATATGGGATAGGAGCACATGTCTCTCTTCCTTTGGAACTCTCCTCAGCTAAGCTCCAAGCCATCATTGAGGATCAGTATTTTAAAGATCCTTTGGGGAAATGGGTCATGCATTTGACTAGACTAGAAGAAGAAAGGGAGGAGTTGGTAGATCATATCACAAAGCATCAGCTGAAGGTGAAGCAAATTTTTGATATGCAGGCGTGGCCTTGAAACTTTATGGAGGGTGATGAAGTGCTACTATGGAACAAGAGGCAACACCCAAAGGGTCTTAGTGGAAATTTGAGTCTTTATGCAAGGGCCCATTTATTATTTCTGAAACTCTTGGCTCAAATGTTTTCTGGTTATCCTACCTAGATGGTGTGAATCTGCCTTTTACTTATAATGGGCAGGACCTCAAGTTATGCAAGCTCTAATGATTTACTCAGTCAGTACCCATGTACATATTAGGTAGTGTTTCCTTTTTTTCCTTTTTTTTGTGTCATAGTGCTCTATTTTTCTTTCCCTTTGGTAGTCTTTTCTATGAAACTAGTTATTCAAAGTTCTCTACACATTCAGCAATATGCAGTCCCCAACTAGAGCTGATGTTAAAGATAGCTAGAGTCACCATTATTAAAGTGTCTAAGACCCTTACTAGTTCATTTATTCAAAGCTCATTTATCACATTCCCTTGAGAGTCTTCCTACTGTAACCCTTCAAGCATACATGCCCTTCAAGTTTTCAAGAAATAGCCTCCAAGTTTGTCAAGTTTAAATTTTGCCTGCCTTGGATGAATCTTTTCCAAGACTCATGTTTCACATGAACCATTTCGAACCCCTTTGAACTTTGATTCAAAGTAGTTTGAAGTAGTTCAATGAATGATTTTTCTTCTAACGACCATTTTCTATAGGTGGGCCCCAGCCTACATCACATTTTGGCAGTGAACCACTTCGAACCACTTTGAACTCTGGTACAAAGTAGTTCGAAGAGGTTCAAAGATAGATAGCAAGTAGATTCATCAGTGAAAGGATAGTCGATGAGACACATGATGTAAGCTAATGGTGAAATTAGGGTTAAGTTGTTAAGATGGACAGCTTAGACTTGATGGGAGCCACGAGGCAAGCCTCGAATAGAGTTTTGGGTTGCGATTAATGAAATCGTTAACATGAGAAAGAGATATCATTTGGGGGATGGTTAATAATGATATTAAAGATGGAAAATTTCAAGGACGTCCTATTGATGAGTCCCCAACTAATGCTCATTAAAGTCAACTTTTCAAGGCATTAATCTTTTAAAATATAAATAGCTCTGTAAGTTTTTTTTTCCTATTATTTTTCTCCAGAGTCTCGGCTATGAGAGAAGAATTTGTTCCGAGTCTGCATAAAATAGGTAGCTCCTAAAGCTTTTTCTCATTTCCTATTGCTATTTAATATATTGATTCAAGAGGGGGGGGCATTTTTATTTTTATTCCTGAAGGAGGGATGAGGTCCACTATGTATTTCTTCGGGAATGTCAAGAATATGCAATGTCGAGCCCCTATTGTCACAAACACAGACTTGTTAGGAATATCAGTAGAGAAAATGGAAATTGACCTCACAAACCATGTAATGGAAGATCATAGTCTAGAGTTCTTGTCGAGTGGATTGTTAGAAGCCGTGGCTTTTCCATTGTCAGTTGTATGCCCAGAGTTGGTTCAGTAATGCATTACTAGATATGATGTTAAATCCAAGTGCATTATTAATGTAGAAGGCCAAACCCTTGTGCTAGTTAATAGAGAGACTATCATGCCTATTTTTAAAATCCTAGAGGAATCTCTTGCCAGTTTTACTCCCACCCAATCTCTAGCTCTGTATAGAGAA
Source organism: Chamaecyparis obtusa (assembly GCA_027943335.1). Lineage (NCBI taxonomy): Eukaryota > Viridiplantae > Streptophyta > Pinopsida > Cupressales > Cupressaceae > Chamaecyparis > Chamaecyparis obtusa. The sequence goes on from BSBK01004260.1 coordinate 1,168,464, forward strand.
AACATAGATAAAAACCCCATTCATGTGGCTAGGAAGTGGACTCAAACCAATTACAAAGGTGGGTCTTGGTTACCTAAAGTCCTTGCTAAAGACCACAAGAAACTACTTATTCATGATGTGATAGTGTTGCTTCACTGGATTAATGGTTCAGAACAGGTTCTCCTCTTTGAGGAGTGGATGTTTTATTTTATAGAGATAGTCTTGGAAGGGGGACAACATATTGATTGGGTGGAGATTATTGCTAGTTCCCTGAGGGACCAACTTAAACAAGCTCAAGACATTAAGAAGGATTTCTTTATGTCTTCCTATTTGATATACTGCCTAGCATGCACACAGGATTTGTCTGCCATTCAACATGTTCCTTGGAATGAAGACCTTTTAATCTATGAGTACTATCCATTATTAACAAAAGATAAGATTTTGGAAAATTAAAGGAAGGTCCATGATGTTTTCCTTGGTAGATTGTGTCAACAATTGGCAGGAGTCCCAAACCAAAGAATTTCATTAGAGGCATAGAAATTGATTCAAGCCTATGAAAGTCTATACATTCAATTTCCATGTTTCACCTACATCTGGGTTGGAGGCTTTGATGATGAACCTCTTAGGCTCCCAAGGTTTTCTTTTGACTATTTTATATTGGTAGAAGTTTGTATGCAATTGTTTGTGGTTATTAAAAATACCCTGCCAAAAGAAAGGTGGCCTTCAATGTTCCCAGTTAAAATTAGCAACTTGGCCTGTAATGGTATGATGGACACTTCGGTGATAGGAAGCAACCTATTGAGTTTTCATTTGCAATTTTATGAGTTAAGAAGGGGTTTTGACAATAAGGGCTTTGCTAGACAAGTTCTAAGCCTAAGTAATTATCCTTCACCCAGTTCGCACCTTGAGGACCTATGTGAAGATCTCAATAATGAAGAGGCAATCTAGAAACAAGATCACTCAAGACTTGTAATTCCACAGATCAAACTATTGCAATTAAAGTTTGATATTAAGGGTGTAGAAGAGGATAGTTTTGAAGCCACAGGTTCAGATGCTAGCAATGTAGAAGCAAGAAGTCCCTTGGCAATAAATTGGAAAAGGAAAGAATAAGATGATATAAAGTTGAGGGCCCAAACCATTTTCAGGGTTACAGAAACCTAGTTAGTAGAAAAGAAAAAGAAAGGAGCTAAGAACCCCCCTCTTGAAAAGCATAGTGTGGGATCAGCCTTAAAAAATGTGAAACATGCCCCATCTAATGTATCTCCTATGGTTCCAAATGTAGGTAAAGTTACTTCCCCTAAGAAAAAGGTGGTTTCCAGTGGACATCCTACCACACCCAGATCGAGGCCTAGAACAAGATCAGAAAGGCATTGTCAGATGGCATCCTTAAGACCTGACTACCTAGATATTGAGATTAATGATGATGTCATTTCCTTTCCAATGGATCAAAAAGAAAAGGTTCAAGAAATCCTTACCAGTAGCACAGATGTACTTCAGGCTGAGAACACTCTTGTTAAAACTCCCAACAATCAGATAATCACCGATTCAGTTCCTCCCTGGCTAATTGAATCAGTGAATAAAAGGAAAAATTACAAGCCCATTTCGCTTCTTATGAAGGAGATCATCACCAAATATTCTACCTAGACCCCCAAAGAAAAAAGAATGAAGAGTGATGCAAGGCTATCTACCGATCCATCTTCTAGAAAGGTGACTGTAGAAATAGCCACTTTCAGGCCTAAAGAGGGAATTCAGGGACCAGAGGCTGAAGACTTTGAAATCACAAAGATGGAGCTTGGTGTTCTAAACAGAGATTCTAGGGATCATCTAGTTAAATTTTTAGCTAATCATATGCTCAGGAAGTTGTAAAAGGATGGGAGAGAGAAACGTGAGTTGAAACAGTTGGTATCTACCATGGCAGAGTTTCTTTCCTCACTCACTGATGATGGAGTACTGGCACTGGCTGAGTCTTCCCAAGATTTTGATCTGAATTCAATTGAAAGCCAAAGGCTAGTGAAATAGATGCAACAGGGCAAAGTTATGGTGGAGGTCGTAAAATCTTGGATAAACAATGTTATCACTAAAGGGAGTGCTTTCATCTGTGAGTTTATATCTACTTGCTTAGATGGAGAAGGATTACTCAGTGAGATTCAAACCCTGGTTCCAAGCTAGGAAATGGAGGAAGAGAAATGTGTAGTGATCATCATACAGGCTCAAGAAATAGAGACTTGTGGTGTGACTCACTTCTTAGCAGAGAAAATTTGATGAAGCTAGTAGATCCTTGTATGATGTTCATCCTAAAATAGAACTTCAGATGGAAAAATACAATGTTTAAAGCTATGATCTCTCAAGCTAAAGAAATAGAGAAAAAGGTGTTGGATATTAATGTGGATGCCCTTAAAGACATCAAGATAGTGAACCCCTCGAGTATTTTGCAAATTGATGTAGGTAACAAGGATGCAGATGCCATTATCAAAGTCTTTACAAACACCATGAATTCTCTCAAAGAAAATGAAGCATCAACAGTTCAGGATTTCACCAGAATTGCAAATGTGGAATCTATGTTCCTGCTAAACTGAGGTCAATTACCTAAGTAGGTGGAGAGGATCAGGGAGTTAAGATGGGAAAAGAATGCAACTCAAGTGAAGCTAACAGGTTTGAAGAATCTGCACTTCCAGCCAGCCCAAGAATTGGTGAACATTTATGATCCTAGAAGCTCATACAGACCATCATGTCAGAAGGCCCTAGAGAGAGTTAGTAGTTTTCAGGATAGCTTTTACCTTTCTTTATGTTTTGAAAGACACGTGTTATGAAACTCTATTTTTAGTTGTGTAACTAGTTTTAAATGGTTTTTCTGGTGTCTGAGAGGTTAGTTATTTCTGGAGGCTCTCTCGGACCTAAAACTATTAATGCTGGAGCATTGAACAGGGAAAGGGTTAGAAAATACAGATAGAAAAATAGATAGTTACTTTTGGAAGTAGATAGTTAGCATAGTCTTTTTAAGTTCTGAAACAGCTGGTGACTGATTTTTTATTAGACTTTGATCCTATCATATATGAATATATAGATGCATGGTATGGTTTAGATCTTTGAATCAAAATTTGGAATGTATTGATTACTTTGAAAATTGGTACATTTAAATCTGTGCATGTGTTATTTATATTCAGTCGCTTCCAGTTTCTTTCTAGTTTTTCCTTCTTGAGTTATTTTATAGGTTATTTGTTTTAGAAGTAATTAGTAGATCTCATTTTTCTTCATAGTTAAATTTAATCACATGTTGATTCTATAAATCACCTCAATACCCAAGAGTATTTGAGTGGTCCTTCTACACTTTCCAATCAAAGGTGTATGAATTTACTTTTTGTTAATAATTCATTGAATATCCTATGAAGAAGCTGAACCTCAAAAATTCAAACGGAAGCAATTTCTAATGCTTACCCAGCTGTTGATGAATTTTTTATCTTCAGAGGCATAGAGTTACCATTTATTTTCATTTAAGAAGAGGAAGACAAATCTATTCACCAACACAACTCATCAAATTTAGTCGATTGTTCTTTGCATTTAATTTTTTCATCCATACTCGGTTAATATAGAAATGCATCAGTGATAACTAGTTAAACTAGCTCAATTAATATTGTCATTTGGTATACACTACACTGGCTCGGTGTATACAGAAATATTCAATTGCCAACCATATTGACTTGTTCAATTACATATCACTTCTTCATAATAGATTAATGTAACATGCTCAAGTCAACAATGTAAAGCCATAGAGCCATCAATAAGTTACCCAATGTTTGCCTTATCCTTATCTATCATATCCATCTTTTTCTTATGTAGATATCTCAGTTCTTCATCTTTTCTTCCTTCAATAGATGTTCAGATGTTTGTAACTAACATGATAAGTACTGTTAAGACTAGTTGACATCAATGACAACATATTGACTGATTTAATAATTTTACCTATCATTTTAGTACTCGGTGATCTCTAATGAGTTTTTCTTCAGTTCATTTAAATATTCAATCAATTGTAGTTCATCAATTTGGAAAATAAAGGTATCAAAATTGAAAAGAATTTCATTTGGTCAGATGGATGTGCAACACAATTTAAATTAGCAAGGCCATTTTATGTATTATGTAGCTATCATTAATACCAAAAGATACCACATATTTGGAGTTTCTTTGAGAGTGGAAATGGATAGGGAGAACATGATGGTGCAGGAGCTTGTATCAAACATTCTTTAAGAAAGCATCAACTAGACTATCAGGGATATCTCATAAATAATGCTCATGATGTAGTTGAGTGGTGCAAGATGCATTTTGTGGTGCCAAATAAAGATAACACATCATCGCTATTCAGATCGATTCATACCATTCAAAGAATTCTGGGAGATATCAGTAATAAATGCAACATCACTTGTTTTAGTTTAAATTTATGTACACTTTGAATTTATTGACCATTGAAGAACATGTACATGGATATATATATGATTTTAACTTGTCTTCATTTTTTACATGTGTGTCTTGTTTTGTTGATAGATCTAAACAAGACACACATGTAAAAAATGAAGACAAGTTAAAATCATATATATATCCATATACATGTTCTTCCCTGGTCAATAAATTCCAAGTGTACATAAATTTAAACTAAAACAAGTGATGTTGCATTTATACCTGATATCTCCCAAAATTCTTTGAACGGTATGAATCAATCAGATAGTGATGATGTGTTATCTTGATTTGGCACCACAAAATGCATCTTGCACCACTCAACTACATCATGAGCATTATTTATATGATATCCCTGATAATCTAGTTGATGCATTCTTTAAGAACATTTGATACAAGCTCCTACACCATCATGTTCTCCCTATCCATTTCCACTCTCAAAGAAACTCCAAATATGTGGTATCTTTTGGTATCGATGATATCTACATAATACATAAAGTGGCCTTGTTGATTTACATTGTGTTGCACATCCATCTGACCAAATGAAATTATTTTTAATTTTGATACCTTTATTTTCCAAATTTATGAACTACAACTGATTGAATATCTGAATGAACTCAAGAAACATTGATTAGAGATCACCCAGTATTGAAATGATATGTAAAATTATTAAATCAGTCAATATGTTGTCATTGATGTCAACTAGTCTTAACAGTACTTATCATGTTAGTTACAAACATCTAAACATCTATTGAAGGAAGAAAAGATGAAGAACTGAGATATCTACATAAGAAAATGATGGATGTGATAGATAAGGATAAGGTAAACATTGGGTAACTTATTGATGAGTCTATTATGAAGAAGTGATCTATAATTGAACAAGTCAATGTGATCGGCAATTGAATATTTTTGTATACACTGAGCCAGTGCAGTGTATACTGAATGATAGTATTAATCGAGCTAGTTTAACTAGTTATCACTGACACATTTCTATATTAACCAAGTATGGATGAAAAAATTAAATGAAAAGAACAACCAACTAAATTTGATGAGCTGGAATTTTTATGATTTTGATATTAAGGATTAAGTTTTTTATGAGATCCATGGTTGACAAAATTTGGAGAAGATCTAAAGGATGAGATTGAAACATGTAAATGACATATCTACCGATGAAGGTTTAAGAGGCAAAATGGACGAAGGAGATTAAGTGGAAAAATCTAATGGATGATATGAAAATAGTTTACTTGTCTATATAATAGATATGAGTTTCATTATTGAAACATGTTGGAAGAAGAAGACTGTAGAGATAATGTGTGAAGACTTTATCCATGCATGCCTAATCAAACTAGTTATTGAAAGAACCAAACTATAGAGTTAACCGACTATTAGAGAATCATATACCGAGTGAAAGTAAGTTAAAGAATATTGAGGAAGTGAATTTGATTAATGATCAGAGGATTTGTATGCCCTTAGCATTAATCTGAATATCTGCAATTGAGTTGTATTTGAATCAGATCATTACTATATCAGTTTAACTATTGATTAAGAAAATCTCTTAACCGAGTAGACTTAACCATCTTATATTCTGCCCAATGTCATTCAGAGAATGTACATTGTTATCTTGTTGACCCCATAGTGAATGTTGGTCAAAATTTAACTATTCGTGATAAATCCTCTAACTAGGCCACACTTAACAGTGTGTTTGTAACCTTTAACAGGGTTGGCTCTTCACCGAGCTCACTTCAGAAGAGTGAATTATTTTGGGTTACTGATCCCAGGTGGTTTTTCCCTTAATGGGGTTTCAACATTAAATCATTGTGTTATGTGTTATTTATGATTTTTTTTTTCTATCATACTTTACATACTGCATAATTGATTTGGTCGGTAATCACAGTTAGCTATTTACTGGTAATTGGTAAAGTGAACAGACATATTTATATTTTATGTTATTGAGCTGCATAATTTGTTGGAATTATTTTCTAAGGTACATCTTTGTATTTGGGACTGTAGGATAACTGATCTAAATGATTCACCACCCCTCTTAGTTATTCTAACAATTGGTATCAGAGTGTATTGGTTGCTTGGAACAAAGTTTTAAGGACTTTAGTAGAAAGATTACAAGATGTATAAAAGGGAAGTTCTGAAGCTGAACAAGGACAACTTCACTACATGACAAAGTTGGATGAGACTTCACATATCTGGTATTGGAGAATCCTCTATACACTTACTGGACAATGGCTACATACAACCAAATATTTGACCCTTGACTCTTGATCAGTTGAGACACCGACATGAACATTATATTACTATGATAGAGATTGTTGCCGCTCTATCTGATGCTGAATTTGAGGATGTCAAGGATTGCACTACAGCAAAGAAAATGTGGGATAAAATTTCTCTTGTTTATGGTGGTGATGCGAATGTGATGAGAGCTAGAGCTGAAATATTGAGAGGCATATTCGATAACATGAAAATGAAGGAAGGAGAGAATATCACATAGTACACAAATCGAATCAAAGAGGTAGTCAATGCTATCTAAGGAGCTGATGGTATCATTTCTAAAGATATAGTGGTAAGTAAGATACTAAAAACCTTGTTGCTTGCATATGAAATCAGAATATTTATTATTCATGAAATGAGGTCTGCACCTGGTAGCACTCTTACTCTCAATAGTTTGATTGGAAAATTAACAACTTTTGAGCTGAAAAATGTTGATAATAGTGTAGTACCAAGTGTTGAGTCTTCTTTTATGTCTTCTCTGAAGATTGGTAAATCTAGCAGTATGCATAATATAAGGAATGAAAGTGATAGTAATACTGATGATGAGCTTGATGAATTTGAAGCTCTTATGGCCCAGAGACTGTAGAAAGGTAAAGGTAGATATAACGGAAAGTTACCTTTAGCTTGTTTTAATTGTAAATAAGTTGGCCATATTGATGCTAGATGTCCCACTAGGAAAGAGGAAGATAAAGACAGAGACCGATCTAGTGATGGAAGCTATGGAAGAAGTAACAACAAAGGTTACTGACACAACAAAAGAGATAAATGAGATCACAAAGATAAGGGAAAAAAGGCATATTATCTTTTTGAAGAAGATGACTCTGACACCGACACTGATGATGATATAGAGGTAGTGTTTGTTGCAATGAAAGATGATTCTAAAGAGGAAAGGTATGTAGAAATATCACTCATTTCTAAAGTTAGTAAAAAATGATACTTGGATCATTGATAGTGGTTGTACACATCACATGACTAGTGATGAAGATAATTTTGATCATCTTGAGCATTATAATGGAAGATCAGTAAAAATGGGAAATGACACACCTTGCATGGTTAAAGGAAAAGGATCTATTCTGTTGAATGATAGAATTAGATGTGATAATACATACTAGGTAAAAGGAATGAATTACAATTTGTTGAGTGTGGCACAACTTAATAAATTAGGTCACTGAGTGGCATTTGAAAGAAAGAAGGTAAACATCTATGATGAAAATGGAAAGCTTGTTGGAATAGGAGGACAATCAAAAGGTAACTTATTTTATCTTGACAATGCTGAGACTTTTTGTTTACTAGTGAAAAATGAAGATGCATGGTTATGGGAATAAGAGGTTATGTCATGTAAATCTTGATAACATGATTAAGATTAGTAAAAAGAGAAAATTTAGAGGATTTCTCAGTCTAGCCAGACCTAATCATGTTATGTGCCATTAATGTCAAAAAGGAAAGATGACAAAATCTAGTTTTAAAAGTAAGGACTACTCATCTAAAGGAATTTTTTAGTTGGTTCACACCAACTTATGTGGTCCCATGAGAACTCAAAGCTACTATGGAGATAGATATTTTATTTTGTTTGTTGATGACTATACTAGATTGATGACAGTTATGTTCTTGAAAGAAAAATTTGAGGCATTCAAACAGTTTAAATGGTATAAGGCTAAAGTAGAAAAAGAAACTAGAAAAGAATTGAAATGCTTCAGGTCTGATAGAGGAGGTGAGTTTCTTTTTCATGAATTCACTAACTTCTATATGAGCATGATATAAAAAGGTAGGTTTATGCACCTAGAACACCACAACATAATGGAATTGATGAAAGGAGAAACAAATCTATTGTTGATTGTGCTAGAACATTGATAATTGAGAAAAATGTTGCACAAATATACTGGAGAGAGGAAATTAGCATAACAGTATATGTCCTGAACTAAGTTCAACTAAAGAAAGACACAAACAAGACACCCTATGAGTTATGGTTTAGATACACACCGAGTGTAAATTATTTTAGAATTTTTGGTACCAAGTGTTATATTTTGAAAGATGGTAGAAATAGAAAATTTGACTCTAAAGGTGATGAAGGAATATTCTTAGGATATTCTACTAAAAGTAAAGCTTATAAATGTCTAAAAAAGTTACTAATAAGATGATAGAAAGTGCTAATGTAAGAGTTGATGAGTTTTCTGATAAGAATGATGTATAAAGCATGAAGGAACTGGAAGACTATGGTAGGTTCACTTATGTTGAAGATCCAGAGTATCTATCGAAGCCATAGGCTGAGTCTACTGAGCATCAGGAAAATGCTAGCGAGAATCAACAAATGGAAACTGAGAATTAGGAAGAAGCTACTGAGCATGAAATTGTACCTAAATAGAATGAAGAATAGAGAATAGATCAAGTGCCAGTAAGATTTGTTAGAATTCACCATCCTAAGAACCAAATCATTGCAGATAAGAAAGCTGGCATGCTAACCTGAAGTAAGTTAAGACATAACACATTCTTAGTTTGTGAGTTTGAAATGAATAATGTTAGGGATGCTCTTAAAAATGAGGAATGGATAAATGCTATGAATGAGGAGATTGAAAAAATTAAGAATAATAAGACATGGACTTTAGTTCCTAGACCGAAAGATGAAAATGTTATCGGTACTAAGTGGATTTTTAGGAATAAGTTGAATGAGAATGGAGAAGTTACAAGGAATAAGGAAAGACTTGTTTGCAAAGGATATGCACAAGAATAAGGTATTGATTATGGTGAAACCTTTGCACCTATTTTTAGATTGGAAGGAGTTCACATATTACTTGCCTATGCTTCACATAAAGGATTAAGGTATATCAAATGGATGTGAAATCAGCATTTTTGAATGGAATACTTGAGGAGGAGGTCTACATAGAGAAACCTGAAGAAGGGTTTTTTTATCTGAATCAAAAAGACATGGTATGCAGACTACACAAAGCTTTATATGGACTAAAGCAAGCACTAAGGGCATGGTATGAAAGATTACATGCTTATCTTATAAGTATTGGCATTGTAAGAACTAGTGAAAATAGTAATATGTACATGAAAGGAGATTCTAATGATAATATTTTGATTACTGTAATATTTGTTGATGATATAATCTTTGGTGGAAAAGATCAGATTTGCAAATATTTTGCTAATGAAATGAGAAAGGAATTTGAGATGTCTATGTTTGGAGAGAATAAATTCTTTCTAGGTTTGCAGATTATACAACAGAAAGATGGGATTTTCATCACTCAATCAAAATACATTAAAGAAGTATTAAAAAATTTTGGCATGGAAGATGCTAAACCTATGGGAAAATTGATGGTAATTGGCTATAAATTGACAAGGGATGATGAATCTACCGAGGTAAAGCAAACTCTATACCGATATATGATTGGTAAACTAATGTATGTTGTACACAGTAGGCCTAATATTGCACATGTAGTGGGGATTGTGGCAAGATTTTATGCCAATCCTAAAGATTCACATATGGTTGTTTTAAAGAGAATCTTGAGATACTTGAAGAAAACATAGGATTACTGATCATGGTACACATTGGAAGGAAAATTTGAACTTAAAGTTTACACCGATGCAAATTGGGCTGGAAACATAGATGACCAAAAGAGCACAATTGGTGGAGCATTCTTTTTAGGGGAAAGGCTTGTAAATTGGATTAGCAAGAAATAAGCATGTGTTTATCAGTCCACTGCTGAAGGAGAGTATGTTGCTACTACTGTAAATTGTTCAAATATAGCTTAGATCAGAGAAGTGTTGGAAGGAATGAATGAGGTAATCATAGACCTGGTGATTATATATTGTGACAACACCAGTGCTATAAATATTTCTAAGAATCTTGTGATGCATTTGAAGACAAAGCATATATCTATTAAGTATCACTACTTAAGAGAAAAAGTGCAAGAGAAGAAAGTACAACTGGAATTTGTAACATCTAAGGAACAACTTGTTGACATCTTTACTAAACTATTACAGAAGGACATGTTGGGTATATTCTTAATTTTTTGAGGTTTTGTCAATTTTTTGGTTTCGTCTCCTTGCAAGCATTTTTGCTTGGTTTAGGCTCTGTAAAATTCTTTGAAATTGCCATGACAAAAGTTTGAAAACCTTACCCTAGGTCTTGTCCTTAAAAAAACCGAATTCATGTAAAAATCCTCAAGTCAGCCCTATTTTCTTATAATTCATAGTTGCTTTTTGGTCATTTAAGTGGTTAGTCATGCATGTGGTTATTTGTCTCAATGTTCACTGAATCAAAAAGTGTCATTGCATGTTTCATTCAATATTCAGCAAATCAACGAATGAGTAAGAACTTTGTTAAATGTTTCCTTCAGTCGCGAAGTCTCCAAGTATCCGGTGGTTATCAGAAAGCTTTGCATGACTTGGTGAATGCATGATCTCTTATTTGCTTATTCCTTGGCAGTTTTGTGTTAACACTCAGTGACCTAGCGACAACAGTTATCACTCATTCTCTGAATCGAGTGGTTAAGGGTTATATCAACTAGCGACCTGGCAAATACCGTTGATCAGTGTCAAGATCAATGGTTATGTTTTAATCTCAACATATTTTGGGTCCTACATGTTTGACTTGGTGAATGAGCGACTAAGCACTTGTATTACTATCCTCTAAGTCTGGTGGTTTTGACAGTTTGACATAATAATTTTAGCAAAGGTAATGTTTCTTTTGCTCACTTGTTCTCGGAATAAGTTAGTAAAGTCTTAAATGATCTAGTAGTTTAGTGAATCATGTGGTCGCAAGTTCTCTTAAAAGTAAGGTGAAGGTTAAAAGTATTTGGCAAATGGGTGAATTAAAGGATTAGCAGAGTATTAAGCTTTTAGTCGCTTAATTGCATAAAGAATGGTCAGTGTTTGAAGTATTGGGCGATTCAGTGAACCTTTTGTTCGCTAAGTCTCATAATAAAAGGATAAGGCTTGTTTTGATTCAGTGAATTAATGAGGATGATTGATTAAGTCTATGATCAATGGTTGAATCTGAATCACGGCTTGAAGCTAGCAGTTAAGAAATAATTCAGTGACTCAGAGGAAGGCTTGTTCGCTAATTCACATAATATGCATGAGGTTGAGATTTGGATTGAGTGAATAAGTAGAGTCTTTAGTCACCAAATCTTAAGATAACTTGACAGTTAACCAGAACATTAAGTGAATAAGAGGTAGCCTTTAGTCACTGATTCGCTAAGTAATGACTATAATCATGTTTAGTTATATTCAGCTTGTTCACTGGTTCGCTGAAAGATGGGTGAGTTAAGAGTTTGATTCCAAGAGTGCGCGAAGGCTTTGGTCACCAGGTCTCTGAATATAACTGGGGTTAGCATTGTATTAAGTGAATAAGAGGAAGCCTTCAGTCGCTAATTCACCAAATGGGCCCAGTTGGAGAAAGTAATAAAGGGAAAGCTAGAAATCATTGCTACATGGATAAAAGTACGTTGTCAAGCTGGAAAGAAAATAAATCAACCATCCAATCATATATCAAGGGAGGATTTTGTGACGTAAATAGGGTTAAAGTATAGAATTGTAATCACTGCCTTTTTGCTTTGTTTTCAAATTGTTTAATCAATCTGTCAACATCCAAACATCAGCTAGCTCAAATTTGAAAACTGATGGTATGTGAAATTGAATGCGGCAGTAATTAAGGATTGATTTGCAATGATTTTGGTAGTTGTACAAATCTGATCTGCATCGATAAATAAGCTTAACTCATTATTTTATGTGTCCAAAATCATTCAGGGAGAATTGTTTTTGCTGAAGCAATTTTTGAGCACCAAGCAAATCATGTTTGTAGAATTGAGAACAGTTGCAGGAAAAATGAGTCAACCAGAGTAGAATGTAGTTTCTTCTAGTAGTGAAGCAAAATCTAAAGGAGGTGAAGATAAAAACAAGCCGAATTATTCAGATGAGTTCATGAAGTTGTTGCCTGGTTCCAGCTAGAACAAAAGAGCTCCCGATGATGTCTTTGAAGATGTTCTAGGGATTTGTAGAGATCCTATCATACCAAATACCTCAGGTTATACTATTTTCAACTTCTTTTATGGAAATAGAGGTAAGCATGTTCCTGTGTGTAATGGTTGGGCTTTGGGTTTGGGGAAATTAGTTGTCCCTGATGTATTCTTAGATGTGGATTTAATTTTTGCACTAGCTAAGCATTATGACTCTATTTCCAAAACAATTATAAAAGAGGACCAGTCACCTTTGGTTACTCTTGATAGGGGTTCTTTCATGAAAGCCTTTAGTTTTTATATGTCTTCCTCTACAGAAATTGACTTGAGCCAAGAAAGAGAGAGGTACAAAAATAACATAGGGTTAGTAAAGGACCAAATGGTGAAGCACATCCCAAAATAGGATAAATATATAGCTCCCCTCCTCGCTCACATGAATGCCCCTTACCAATTTAAATCCCTCCAGCACTATATGAGGCAGACTTGCTATGGGTTGTGTAGGGTTTTGGGAATTGATGGGGATCTAGAGTTCTTTCCAGCTGATCTGTTGATGATAATCTTAGACATCCAAAACCCCCTAGTAAATACTGATTATGATTACATTCAGTATATAATTGATAGAGTGAATGAAGGGTTGATATCTGTTAAGGAAAGTAAGAATCCCATTAAATTCATGCATTATTCAATGTTAATGCACTTAATTTTGTTATTCAACATCAATAGCTTTGATTTGAACATGTTGAAACCAAGGTTTGCCTTTGAATGCCATCATAATCCAATACAATTATGGGTGAGGAAATGGAACTCTTCTTCAAGTGAGGGTGACTTCTGTGTTTTCCATAATTTCATTGTCTATCCCATTGTAAGGATGCTAGGCATAAATGTTATAAGGATATCACCAAGGGTCCTTAAACTCCTAAGACCTAAGCAGTTTGCAAAGAAGTGGGAGGAAGACCATAACTAGAGTGATTTTTACTTTGGGGAAAATTCCACAATCTTGAGAGTCTACGTTTGCCCCCAGCCCCCACATTTGTTACCAAAATTTGTGCCACCAAGAGTTGCTTGTTTAGAATTCATTTGGTAGTTGATGTGGACCGACAAAGAGCTATTGGACCCCCATAAGAAGGGTACCTTCACACCTAGGTAGTTCAAAATTGGTGATTTCTTGATTGGAAAGAGAGCCTTCCCACAAGTCACTACATGGTTAAATCAATTCAAGATGGTGTCTAGTTTTTGTAGACATGTGGACCCTGAGGGTTTTATTAGGACTACAAGGTTAACCCTAATCCCTAATATTGGTGTCATCAAGGAACATGAAGGCCTTGATGAAGAGGATGTGATCAAAAATTTTGTGGATATGGATGAAGTTACTAGGAGGTGGAATAGGTTCTTTGATTTGAAAGATCTATCAAAATAGGTGATGGAAGCTTAGATTCCTTTTGAGGGTTTCTTCCCTGACCTTCCTTACTTGAAAAGAATTGATAAGATGATAGAGATACATGAAACTCTATCAAATCAGTTAGAGAAATTGATTGACCAAAAGCAGCCAAAGAAAAGGAAGGATTACTCATCCTCTGATCAAGAGGAGTGTTCTGATGAATCCCAAGAAGTGAATAGCCCACCACAAGTTGGGGATGTACAAATTTTTGAGCCTATTGAAAACTAGCCAGAGGCAGAGAATGTCCAAGAGCCACCTTTGAAGAAGTAGAAGCTTGAGGAAGGAGAGCCTTCAAGGCAAGGAAAACAAAAGAGAATAGTTGACAGAGTATCTACTCTTGTGCCAGGTGATAGGGCCTACCATCACTAGTTGAGGAATACAATAAGAGCCAATAAGAAAAAGGCTACTAATGAGGAGAATGAAGAGCAATCCCTATGGTTGGGACAAGACATTAGAGAAATTTATCAAGAGGATTTTCTGAGTGATGACCAATTCATCAAAAGTGATGAATTCAAGAGTTTCCTTATCTGGAATAAGTAACAAGAAGTTGCCAAGGCCATGCCTGAAGGAGTGGAACCAAGTGAAGAGACCATGAGGGCTCTAGCCTCATATGATCCTAGCCATGGTCCTATAATAGTGGATGAAGCTAGGGAATTGGTCCGAGCAAGTGGAATGATGTTAACTCCAGGATGGGATTTAACTTATGCATTCATTATAGATCAAATAAGGAAGCAACCATAGGGTAGTCTATCCTATGAAGTTCATATTGGGGATATGATTAGAGGAAGTGGCTATGACCCCAAGAACCAGGCTATTGCAATGTGGTCTATCACCCCCAAGACCAAAAAGCCATCTTTGTTGAGTATAGAAGATCATATGGAAGGGAACAAGATTATTTGGACTATACAAAACACTACTGACCTTGAGGTTTTCAAGGTAGTAACTCATTGGGATAATTTGAATGAAGCTAAGATAGTCCAGTTGTTAGAAAGATACTCCAAATTATTTGAAAATGGAAGTATAGTGGCCAAAGACAGGGATTTGAAGATGGTGAAGATCAAGCAACTGGAGGATGAGTTGGCAGAGATGCAAGTTAAGCTTGAAGAAGCCTCAAAGATAGTTCCTCCCCTTCCTTCACAAGTTGAGGTCCCTCCTTAGCCAGATGTAGAAATTATTGAGAAACATGATGATGATTTGGAGAAGGTAAAATTAGAGGCATCCCTGGACACTATAGCAAGAATTGTGCAATATAGGTAGGGTAAAATAAAGGACAAAATGGAATCAGTCCATAAATCAGTCAACTTATTGCATCAGACTAATGAAAAGGTGAATGAGTATCTAATCACCTTGGAGCCACTTTTCAGTACATGCTCAGGAAGGAGTGCATTATTTGACAAACTTGATGATTTGCAAGAATACAGGTCATATGTTCCTAAAGTAGTAAGTGAGGTTTTTGAGAAGATTGGCTTAATAAGTGTTGCCTCAAAGTTTTTCAAAGGAAAGTCAAACCAAGTAAAGGCCAAGTTGGCCATGTTTGATAAAAATTATAGCAAGTATTTTCCTTCAATGTATGATGACAATGGAAAAGTGGTTAGTTTGGAAGTGTGGAAGTTGTCAATGGATCAATTAGTGATTAAACAAGATGCCTACTTCAAAGATGACAAAGTTTTGGACTTAGAGAGATGTAATGCAATCACTGACAATCTTTTCAAAATTGAGAATGATTGCATATGCTTTGTGGCAGAGGCCAAGAATATAATTGATTCTACTTGGGAGTAGTAGATCAAGTCACTTCAGGAGCTGTAGAATTACAAATAGCCATCAAATGATGATGTAGTAGTATGGGACAAATTGACAAAGAAGAAGAAGAAGAAGCCAGCTGCTCAGATGATAGAAGAGGAAGAGGAATAGAACTACAGATGGCACCTGATCTAGAATTTGAAGGAGGGCATGTTTCAAACATAGAATGATGTAGGTTATCCTATAATGGAAGTCATCATTCATGCACCAAATTTAGTAACTGCTTTGAAATATCCTTAGACAAAGGTGCCACCTGCGAAATTGTTGAGGAATGGATAATTGTAATCTGTTATCACAATCAAATATTTGTCATTTTGTACTTTTATTTTTTAGTGTAAGATTTTTTCCCAGCCATCCGAAGCTTGTTGCATCCTTTAAGGATTCCAAGATGGCTGTGGATATATATAGTAAGTTTTTATTCATTGTAGAGGTGGTTGAAAATACTTTGTAAAGAGGTTCTGAATACAAAACCTGATTTTCTTTGAAGTCAAGAGAATACTGTATGAACACAGTTTGATGATTAATACAAAATATTGGAGCTCTGTTACTACTATTTTATTGTCTTTGTGTATGGATGTGTTAGTTTTCTTATGCATTTAAATTGTAAGGCTTTTTCAGTGCATTGTTCACCAGGTGAATATAGGGGTTAAGCTTAAGTGTCTTTCAAGGAAAGAGTAAAATCTTAGGGGAGATCTCTATGAACTAGTAATCTATGTACGAATTTGATGACAATCATAGGAATTAAAAGAATGAAATGTTAGGCATGTCATTTGAGTTTTAGTATTTTTGTCTTGATAGATTTCTATGGGAATAGGGTTTGACTCTGACGCCCAAGTAGATAAGGCACTAGTTTAGGATCCATTTGCACTTATTACTACCAAGAAAATAAACAATTGATTCATTCTACTTTGTCTGTACAACCTTTATTTGAATCATTCTATGATAAGTTCATGGATGTATTTTGTAATGCTTTATAGAAGCACTAAATAAGGTTAACCTTCCTTGAGTTCAACTCTAAAAAGAAGAAGGATGAATATCCTTAAGCCATTGTTTTGTGTCATTACTTTCATAATTTCTATCATAGCATTGTGTATCAGGATAATTTGGGCCATACTTAGAGTTGTAGCATCTCATTGAGTTAATTTTGAAAGCAATAACAAAGCAGTGAAGGAGCTAGTTCACAATTCAGAGCTCAATCAAACAGTGAATTGATAGAGGTACACCCACCTGAGTTTTCATACTCGAAGTGAAGAAGGTTTTTAACCTTAATACCTTAGTGCTTGTATTTTGTTAGATTGTATCTATTGGGATCACATGAGTTTATGAGAATTTAATCATCTACATATTTAAGCACTAGCAGGACACATTTGGATATTTGAGAACTAGACTTGGGGTTCGTTCCCTGTCTATCGGTCACTGAGGTGATCTGGAGGTTACATCAACCTACACTTATGAGATGATCATTCATGTTGATGCACATAGCTCACAATTTGGATTTTTTCTAAGGTTGTGAAAGATTGTAGAAGCTGGCATAGAAATTTTTTATCTGTACACTAAAGGTACATGATATGAACTAACAATAGAGAAATACTTGGTTGTTGCAGAGCTGTTTGTATATTTTCTTTGGCATTTTTTTCAAAGGGAGAGACTTGAATATTTTTTGCTGAGAATGAAGGGAATCTAAGAGTTGAAAAGATCAAATCCACAGGGAGAGTCTGAACTTGTAATGCTATTATGTTTTGTAGTGATTAAATATATTAAATGCTTACCGAGCTACAACATTTTTCTTACATAGTTGTAGAATACATGTTTGGTATATGCATGGTATATTTTCATATTTCTTGTGTTTCCATCAATTCCAAAGGGAGAGATTGATGAACTACAACTGATTGAATATCTGAATGAACAGAAGAAACAGTGATTAGAGATCACTAAGTACTGAAATGATATGTAAGATGATTAAATCAGTCAATATGTTGTCATTGATGTCAACTAGTCTTGATCTTACTCATCATGTTAGTTACAAATATCTGAACATCCATTGAAGGAAGAAAAGATGAAGAACTGAGATATCTACATAAATAAAAGATGGAAAGACAAAAATGGATAAGGTAAACATTGGGTAACTTATTGATGAGTCTATGCCTTTATATTGTTGACTTAAGCATGTTACATTAATTTATTATGAAGAAGAGATCTATAATTGAACAAGTCAATGTGGTCGGTAATTGAAGATTTATGTATACACTGAGCCAGTTTAGTGTATATCGACTGACAGTATTAATCGAGCTAGTTTAACTAGTTATCACCGACATATTTCTATATTAATCAAGTATGGATGAAAACATTAAATGCAAAGAACAACTAACTAAATTTGATGAGCTGGAATTGTTATGATTTTGAGATTAAGGATTAAGTCTGTTATCAAATCCATGACCGACAAAATTTGGAGAAGATCTAAAGAATGAGATTAAAATATGTAAATGACACATATGTCAATGAAGGTTTAAGAGGAAAAATGTATGAAGGGGATTAAGCTGCAAAATCTAATGGCTGATATGAAAATAGTTTACTTATCTATATAAGAGATATGAGTTTCATTATTGAAACATGCCAGAAGAAGAAGACTGCAAAGATAACACATGAAGACTTTATTCATGTATTCCTGATCAGACTAGTTATTGAAAGAACCGAACTGCAGAGTTAACCGAGCATCAGATTATCATTTATCGAGTGAAAGTAAGTTAAAGAATATTGAGGAAGTGAATTTGATTAATGATTAGAGGATTTTTATGGGCTTAGCATAGATCTAAATATCTGCAATTGAATTGTATTTGAATCAAATCATTACTTTATCAGTTTAACCATTGATTTAGAAAATCTCTTAACCGAGTGGAGTTAACAGTCTTATATTCTGCCCTATGTCATTCAAAGAATGTAAATTGTTATCTTGTTGACCCCATAGTGAATGCTAGTCAGAAGTTAACTGTTAGTGATAAATACTCTAACCAGGTCACACTTAACAGTGTGTTTGTAACATTTAATAGGGTTGGCTCTTCACCGAGCTCACTTCAGAAGAGTGAATTATTTTGGGTTACCGGTCCCAGGTGTTTTTTCCCTTAACAAGGTTTCCACATTAAATCATTGTGTTATGTGTTATTTTTTATGATTGTTTTTCTATCATACTTTACATACTGCATAATTAATTTGGTCGGTAATCACAGTTAGCTATTTACTAGTAATCGATAAAGCAAACAGATAGATTGATATTTTATGTTACTGAGCCACATAATTTGGGTCAATTATTTGATAAGTGATGCAAAGTGGGCAGTAGGAAGCCTCTAAACAGTGAGGAATTGACAAGAGTTAGATACCAAGTACACCAAATTATGAAGGTCAAGTGCCCTACACTTATCCCAAGTGTAGAATGAACAAGGAATGAGGTTATCACAACCCCAAAATCCAAGGATAACCTAATCACTAGGTTGCACAAGGTTCTAGACACCAATGACCAGGAGTTACTAAGGAGTTCCCTTAACCCAATAAGCAATCAAACCCCATGAAATGACTCACAAGACCAGGGGTGGCCTACAATCACTATTCTAGCCTATTTAGGTCCTATTTCTTTAGTTCCAATGGTTCTTTCACTTACAAGCAACCCATAATACCTAGTTGCTTCACAAACCAAAGAATAGGGTTCTAGCCTTTCCTAGAAGGAATGTTTATCATAAGTCAAAATACTTCCACATGAGAGATGAGATAGGTTGGAGATTATAACACCCTTTTGGGATTTATAAAACATACCCAAGCACCAAGATTTGAAGTCCAATGGAGGGTATTGAAACAACTAAACTAGACTGGGCTAATAGGCCTAATTAGGTCTCCAATTGCACTACAAGTGCTCATCCTCCCAATCCAATGCACAAAATAATTATGGGAGCATGTGAGGACATAAAAAAGAGCTTATAATCCATATTTTTAGGTCTTGTTTAATCCCCAACCAAGAGTTATGGTAACTGTTCTAAGTCAAAAACTAGTGCACATATAGAGATGTATACCTAGGGCATTACAGAAAACCCACTCCCCTACAAATCTCCAATTCTAACCTGTATAATATGAAATTACATTGAAAAAGGTTTAATTCCACCAAGGGGCATCAATTTCCCCTGGTGGAATTGGTCCAAACAACCAAGCCCTATTCAAAACCATGGTTTTAAGCCTTCAATTCAGGCAATCTCACTAAAAACTAAATAACTCACAAACTAGAAAAGATTAAAACATGAGACTAGTTGAAAATGAAATTAGATTCAAGGATCCAACTTTTGGTTTCACAATTTCATGCCCTCATATCCGTACACATCTGTACACTTTAGTTCTCCTCGGAATTTGTAGAGAAATGTTGATATTTTATTGATCTGAATTGCCAAAATTACATATCTTACCTTCCACCCATGTGAAATGGATTTTGAAGTTTTCCCCCATTGTTTACAACCAAATTTCAAACCATATGACTATTTGGGGCTTTGGTTACAACTTTTGGCAAAAGTTGTCAAAGTTGCTAAGCAACTTTTACAACATTTTTGCAACTTTTGCATTCAAGGTGACCAAACTTGGTCTAGACCTAATCTATTGATCCAACATGGATCTAAAGCATTAAAAACATGAAAATAACAAAAAATCCTAAGATTATAGGCCTTTTGACCACTTTTGACCATAGTTGACCAAGGGCTTATAGTTATGCCAATCTTGGAACTAGGTCTTACAACTTGGTCTAGGTGCCTAGATAGAAGATCTAACCTAACTAGATGTTCTTAGGACTTTGATAAGCATTATTTATTGAGTTTTTTGAGGGTGCTCCTACACCATACTCCCCTTGAGTTTTAAAACTCAATTTCCTACTTGAGGTTAACTATTCCACCGAAGTCCCATGTTGTTTGATTTGGTCTTTAGTCAGCCAAGTTACATCTATGTTGGGGATCCCTTTCCATTTGACTAAGTACTACATATACTTCTTGGTTCTGGTCTGCTTTAACAACTTGGTGTCCAATATTTCCTCCAACTCTACTAGTTTTCTTTAAGGAATATTTTTGACATAGTCTTCATCATTGATGTTTGTTTCATCACCTTGCTCATTCATTGAACCTTTTGTAGCTTTGTAGGGGGTGAGGTCTGCAACATTGAATATTGGAGAGATTTGCAAGGTTGGGGGAAGAGAGATTTCATAAGCATTCTCACCCATTTTATTGAGTATACCACATGGGCCTACTTTCTTCATATGAATTTTAAAGTATCTACCCTTAGGTAGTCTCTCCTTCCTTAGGAATACCCAAACCTTGTCTCTCACTTTGAAGTGGATTCCCTTCTTCTCTTATCAGCATGTTCCTTGTACTTCAAACTAGATCTTTGCAATGCTTCTTTGACCTCATGCTGTACCTTTGTGATGAGTTCTTCCAGTTCTTGGCCTTGAGCACTGACTTTGAAGTTAGAAGGTAGTTCTATTAGGTCTAATGGTCCCTTGGGATGAAGACCATATACTACTTGGAATGGAGTTTTGTCGGTTGACCTGTTCATGGAATCATTAAATGCAAACTCTGCCTGTGGTAGGAGTGTATCCAAACTCTGAGTATATTGTTTGGTTAGGCATCTTAGGAGATTGCCTAGGGATCTATTTACTACCTCAGTCTGCCCATCTATTTGTGGGTGATAGGCAGAGTTGTAGGTGAGATTTGTTCCCAATTTCTTGAAGAGTGTCCTCCAAAAAAGGCCTTGGAACTTTACATCCCTGTCAAATACAATTATCTAAGGTAGACCATGGATCCTAACTACCTCTTTGAAGAAAAGATGTGCAATGTGGGAAGCATCATTTGTGCTTTTACATGGTACAAAATGGACCATTTTGCTAAACCTATCCACTATTACAAAAACATTGTCAAAGCCTTGCTTTGTTTTAGGCAACCCCATTACAAAATCCATTGAGATGGACTCCCATGGTCTAGAAGGAATTGGTAAGGGTTGATATAGTCCTTGATTGGTTGACACACCTTTATCTTGCTGATATATTGTGCAAGTTTCTATGAACTTCTTAACATCATTGTTCATCTTAGGCCAAAAATAACTTCTCCTCACCATGTTTGTTGTCTTATCAATGCCAAAGTGACCTCTTAGGCCACCACAGTGCTTATCTCTTATTATGTTTTTCCTCATTGAACACTTTGGTATACATAGTTGAGCTCCTTTTAATAGGAGTCCATTCTGAATCAGATATTCAAAAAAGTTAGTATGGTATCTTCCAACCATCTTTGTGCAAATTTGATATATATCTACAAATTCAAGGTCATCAGGGTACAAGTGTTTGAGGGACTCAATTCCCACACTTTGTAGTTGTATTTCTTCAATTAGACCAATCCTCCTACTAAGGGCATTAGCAACATTGTTTTTTACACCCCTTCTATGTTTGATGTTGAAGGTGTAGGCATGCAACTGTTCTACCCATTTCAGATGTCTGACATGGAGTTTTTCTTGTGAATTGAGGAAGCTTAATGCATGGTTATTAGTATATACCACAAATTCCTTTGGGATCAAATAGTTCCTCCATTTTTTGAGGTCTTAGACCATGGCATAAAGCTCTAGGTCATATGTATAGTATTTCCTTTTGGTCTCATTTAGTGTTTCTGAGAAAAAGGCAATTGCCTTACCTTCCTGACTTAGGACTGCACCTATAGCCAAGTTGCTTACATCTATCTCCACAGTAAAGACTTTTTTGAAATCAAGGAGGACCAAGATAGGATATTGGGAGACCCTATTCTTCAAGTATTGGAATGCATCATTTTCTTCCTTTGTCCACACAAATTTATTCTTCTTTCCTCCTTTAATGGTTTCAAGCATTGGTGCACACACATGACTAAAATTTTTGATAAAATGTCTATAGAAAGTTGCAAGTCCATGGAAGCTTCTTACATCACCTTGGTTCTTTGGTGGAGGCCATTTGATGATTTCTTCTACCTTATCAAGATTCATCTTGAGGGTACCTTGTGAGATCACAAATCCTAGGAACACAAGTTCCTTCCTCATAAGCATGCACTTTTCCAAGTTGATTACCAACTTGTGTTGATGAAGTCTTCTTAATACATGTTCCACATGATCAAGATGGTCTTCCTTGCTATGACTAAATATTAGTATGTCATCAAGGTAAACAACAGCAAATTTTCCAATAAAATCAATGAATATCTCATTCATAAGCCTCATAAAAGTGCTAGGGGCATTGCTTAAGCCAAATGGCATTACTAACCATTCAAACAAACCTTCAGTGGTCTTGAATGCTATTTTCCATTCATCTCTTGGTTTGATTATGATTTGATGGTATCCAAAATTTAAGTCTATCTTGGTGAAGTAGCAAGCACCTCCTAGTTGGTCCAATAGGTCCTCAATCCTTGGCATGGGGAATCTATACCTTATGGTGATCTTTTTGAGGGCCCTGCTATTAGTACATAACCTCCATTTTCCATCCTTTTTAGGGGCTAGAACTGATGGCACTGCACATGGACTGAGACTCTTTTGAATGAGTCCTCTTTCCAATAATTCTCCAACTTGCTTTGCAATTTCTGCATGCTGTAATGGTGTCATTTTATATGGGGCCTTGTTAGGTAGAGGGGAACTAGGTATCAAGTCAATATGGTGACTGATATCTCTTAAGGGAGGGAGGCTTGTGGGTAGGTCACTAGCAGTGACATCTTTGTATTTTTCTAGCAATTCCATAGCTTCTCTTGGTATAGGTTCTTTTTTATCAGACTTCACATTGTCTTTGGGTTTGGAGATTAGGACAAAGGCTTCAGTATTAGGTTCCTTCAATGTTTTTAACATTTCTTTCTCCCCCATGATGATGACAGTAGGTTCTTTTTTAGACTTGCTATCAGGCAGGGGCTTCATGGTAAAGGTTTTCCCATCCTTGGTGATGGAGTAGGTGTTCTTCCTATAATGGTGTATGGCATCTACATCAAATGGCCAGGGCCTACCTAGAAGGATGTGTGAGGCATCCATTTCAACCACATCACAAAGAACTTTATCCTTAAAGTCTGCAATTGAGAACTCTATCCATGCTTTTTTTGTTACTAGAGTTTATTGGCCTTTTGTTAGCCAAGAGACATGATAGGGGCAAGGGTGTGGCTTCTTAGGGAGGTTTAACTTTTGAACCATTTTACAAGATACAAGATTTTTAGTTGAACCAGAATCTATAAGTAGATTACATACCTTTCCATGACATTTGATCTTTTTCCTGAAGAGGTTCTTCCTTTGTGGAGGCTCTTGGTTTTGTGGTACTTGAAGGAAGACCTACCTCATCATCAAACATACTCCTTCCTCTGGTTCCAAGTCTCTAGTGTTAGCATTGTCTTCTTGCTTATCTTCTTGGATAAGTTGTGCTCTCCTCTCACCTTGATTGTTATTCCTCTTCTCAGGGAACCTTCCTGCATGATATCCTATCTGATTGCAATACTAACATTTCAATGTTCCATTACCTCTTCTAGATTTTTTCCTTCCTCTATTGAAGGGCCTCCTTCCTCTATAGTTTCCTCTTGAATTTGAGTCACTATTTTCTTTGTCTCCTTGATTAGAGGTCCTACTACTACTGCCACCATTATGTCCTTTGTTCCAAGAATTTCCATTCCCTCTAAAGTTCTTCCCATTATCATTGTTCTTCCCTTTTCCAAACTCCTATTTTCTTTTCCATTTCTCCTCTACCTTGAGTTCCATTTGATAGCACTTATTGACTATGGTAGGGCAGTGTAGGCTAAGTTCCTCTTGAATGGATACCTCAAACCATTCATGTATCTTGCTATTTTTTCTTCCTCATCTTTTGCCACATTGGTCTTCATACATAATTTTAGGAACTCCTTGGTGTAAGAGCCTCAATCCATGTCCTTTTTTTTCAAACTTTGCTTCTTCCTATGGAGTTGTACCACATAGTCTTCAAGTACATATGTCTCCTTAATCAAGGCTATCATCTTGTTCCATGAATTGATCATGCTCTTCCCATTCTTCACCCTTTCTATTTGGATGAAGTTCTACCAAGTTAGGGCCACTCCCTTCAACTTGGATCTTTCCATCTTCACCCTTTTCTTTTTAGGGATGTCCTCACATTCAAAGAATGTTGTCAAAGCCTCTATCCAATCCAAGGCTAAATATGCATTCATCTTTCCATTGAAGACCAGCAAGTCTATCTTTTCCTCCATGGTTCTTCTCCCCATGGAGTTTAAGGCATTGATGAAAGGCCTTTGGTCTATAGGGATGTTCTTATCAGAATCATCTTCCTCCTCTTCACTCCCTTGTTCCTTTTTACACCCATGTTCATTATCCTTGTCTAGCTTCTTCTCAAGTTCTTGAAGCCTCTTAGTTAAGGATGTGTTTGCAGCCCCTTTCTCTCTCACCATCTTTGCTAACTCACTTTTTTTCACCCTTTTAGGGATCTCTTCATCCTTGAGATTAGACATAGCTTTGATACCACTTGATGCAAAGTGGGCAGTAGGAAGCCTCTAAACAGTGAGGAATTGGCAAGAGTTAGATACCAAGTACACCAAAGTATGAAGGTCAAGTGCCCTACACTTATCCCAAGTGTAGAATGAACAAGGAATGAGGTTATCACAACCCCAAAATCTAAGGATAACCTAATCACTAGGTTCCACAAGGTTCTAGACACCAATGGCCAAGAGTTACTAAGGAGTTGCCTTAACCCAATAAGCAATCAAACCCCATGAAATGACTCACAAGACCAGGGGTCACCTACAATCACTATTCTAGCCTATTTAGGTCCTATTTCTTTAGTTCCAATGGTTCTTTCACTTACAAGAAACCCATAACACCTAGTTGCTTCACAAACCAAAGACTAGGCTTGTAGCCTTTCCTAGAAGGAGTTTTGATCATAAGTCAAAATACTTCCACATGAGAGATGAGATAGGTTGGATATTATAACACCCTTTTTCATTTTATGAAACATACCCAAGTACAAATATTTGAAGTCTAATGGAGGGTACTAAAACAACTAAACTAGACTAGGCTAATAGGCCTAATTAGGTCTCCAATTGCACTACAAGTGCTCTTCCTCCCAATCCAATGAAAAAAATAATTATGGGAGCATGTGAGGACATAAAAAAGAGCTTATAATCCATATTTTTAAGTCTTGGTGAATCCCCAACCAAGAGTTATGGTGATTGTTCTAAGTCACAGACTGGTGCACACATAGAGATGTACACCTAGGGCATTACGACAAACCCACTCTCCTAAAAATCTCCAATTCTAACCTGTAGAATATGAACTTAAATTGAAAAAGGTTTAATTCTACCAAGGGGCATCAATTTCCCATGGTGGAATTGGTCCAAACAACCAAGCCCTATTGGAAACCCTGGTTTTAAGCCTTCAATCTAAGCAGTCTCACTAAAAACTAGATAACTCACAAACTAGGAAAGATTAGAACATGAGACCAATTGAAAATGAAATTATATTTAGGGATCCAACTTTTGGTTTCACAATTTCATGCCTTCATGTCCGTACCCATCCGTACACTTCAGTTCTCCTCAAAATTTGTAGAGAAATGTTGATATTTTATTGATTTGAATTGCCAAAATTACATATCTTACCTTCCACCCACCTGAAAGGGCTTATGAAGGTGTCCCCCATTGGTTACAACCAAATTTCAAACCATATGATTGTTGGGGGATTTGGTTATAACTTTTGGCAAAAGTTGTCAAAGTTGCTAAGCAACTTTTACAACATTTTTGCAACTTTTGCATTCAAGGTGACCAAAACTGGTCTAGACCTAATCTACTAATTCAAAATGGATCTAAAGCATTAAAAACATGAAAATAACAAAAAAAAACCTAAGATTCTCTACCTTTTTACCGCTTTTTACCATAGTTGACCAAGGGCTTATAGTTATGTCAATCTTGGAACTAGGTCATACAACTTGGTCTAGGTGCCTAGATAGAAGATCTCACCTAACTAGATGTTCTTGTTGGAAATATAAGTGGGAAATTAATACTGAGAATGGGGGGGGTGAATTAGGTATTACCTACTTTTATCCTTTTAATCTGATAAAACTTTACACATGACATAAACAAAACTTGATCATTGTAAGCAACTAAACATATAAAGCAACATACATGAAATCACTCATAACACCATGATTTTGGTAACCCAAAAACCCTTGAAAGGTAAAACTAGGGTGGGGATGACACCCACAAATCTTCACTACTATAGTAATAATTTTTGCCTGTTAAGGCTTACAAAATGTGATCAATTCATGATCTACCCTATGAGAAAGGTCTGCTCTATCAAAAGCTAAAATACTTATATAGTCTACCTTGGTAAAGGATTTATAAACTTACAATAAAGTAAGCACTCGGTAAAGAGATTACATAAAGTCTATTAAGACTACTCAATTAAGAGATTTACCCTGATACACTGGCCAAAATGTCTCAGTACCTGATCTTTCAATTTGCACTTGTATGTAGATTATAGATCTCCTCTTTACTGTATATTGTTGATCTCTTCTATCTGATCTTTCCTGATTTTTTCCTTTCATTGCTTAGCTTGGTCACTAGACTCTATCTGAATACTTAACTATTCTGAATATATCTCTCTGATCATTCTCTCATACTCATTCAATCTTAGTATCTCTTATCTCTCTGATTCACACACTTCTCTTTGTTTAGATCTTGACCTTATATAATAACAAAAATGTTTTACCATTTCAAGATCTACGGTTCAGATTTATTTCTATTGCCACCTAAGCTATACAATTTTTTGATTGGCTCTAGGTATTACATAGGGATCAATGATAATAAAATGGATGCGTAATTACCTCCGTAATTACCTCAATAGACAAAATACAAAACATCATTATCATCAAAAATGGTTTACCTCGATCATTGTGTCATTCCAAACTTGTATGTCATTCCTGGCTAACTCGGCAAAAGCTATTCCTGGCACTCAGCATTAACTGTACTCAGCATCGGTTAAACTTCTCTATTGCTTAGTAATCATTGATATATGTAACTCAGCAATAACTATACTTGGCATATTACAAACACATAGTGGCCATGACTTTACTCAGCAGTACTACTGCTCAGTAAGTATACAATATATAACTCAGCCTTTATAAAATGACTCGATCGCAGTGATGACCAACCATCATTGCCTAGATATATGACTAAGTGTGAAGCACTAATGGTCAAAAAAACTATAGAGATCTACAATCTCCCCCTTTGACATTAGTGGCAAAAATACTTTGTCATGACATTTGTACTTACAATTACAAAAAAAAATATGTTTTTAGTAGCCTAATACTCCCCCTAAGATATATATACATTCAAAAATTTTGTTACCTATCCCTATTCAGTTCTTGTCCATACTTGTGTCATGATGATTCCCCCTTGTTTTTGACACAATGAATTTCTTCATCAGTAGG
Source organism: Chamaecyparis obtusa (assembly GCA_027943335.1). Taxonomy (NCBI): domain Eukaryota; kingdom Viridiplantae; phylum Streptophyta; class Pinopsida; order Cupressales; family Cupressaceae; genus Chamaecyparis; species Chamaecyparis obtusa. The sequence goes on from BSBK01004260.1 coordinate 1,196,821, forward strand.
TAGCTCACAAAATTTCTCCAAAAATGGTTTATGGAGCACCATGATCATGTAGAGTGCATTTGTCTAAGCATATGAAGCAATGTTTAAGACTTCTATCTGCACTTCTAAATCGGCAGCTAAATTGATGAGACTCTTGGCTATGGACAAATGTGGATCACTCTGGATTAATTCTTTAGCCTTTGCTAACTTTCTTTGTATAGCCTCCAAATGAGGTGTCAAAAAAATTTGTATAGAGAGTAGGTGAGAACAAATCTTGCCATCATTAGCCATCAGCTCAGCTAACTTACCTTGGGTCTGCATATTTTTACATAATGTGCAGCATTGGTGTTTGTATCCAAGGTCAGGGACTAACTTGTAGCTTTAATCTCTTGCTTGAGAGTATCAAGCAATCATTGATTCTCATCAGTGAATAGTTCAACATTACATATTTTGGCCAATAGAGACTGTCCATTCACAACTAATCCCTCGGTCTCCTTTACCAAATTGGATAGCTCAACTTGTTTCACTACTATCTCGGTAGATATCTTCTCCAGCATTTTGGTCTCAAACCTCTATTCTGACCATTCAAATAACTTATCACTTGCACAACTAACTTCATTATTGACTTTCTGAACAATGTGTACAAGTTGTTCCAATATGGGAACGAAACTATTTACATCTGATAAGTCATATACTTCATTAAATATATCTTTAATTTCATGAAGAACCTATTTTTGTTGATGCTCTCTTCGGAGTTCTGCTTGCCTTCTTTTCCTTGTCAACAAATCCTTCATTATCTTTAGTTGCTCATAAGAAAGGTTATATGTATCCCATTTAGGAATAACAATCACTTCATCAATTGTTACCTCATCTTTCTCCTCTGTACTCTCGGTGGGGTGCTTCCACTCAGCATCTATACAAGAGCTTTGATTTCCTCTTGCTCCTTTGGCTCTTTCTCTTCAATGAATTTTCCTTTGATATTTTCTTCTTCTTTTCCCTTATCCTTGGCATGAGGGCTAATAGCTTGTCCATCTAACTAACTTCCTTGTTCTTCTTTGTTCTATTCTTCCATAGGAGGACTTTGAATTTTGTCTTCTTCCTCAGCAGATGTAGATTGAGTTAGTGGTACTGACTTGATGGGTTCCTTGGCAAGGCTTGTACCGACTAACTTGTAAATAGTAGCAACTTCAAGTAGAGTAGGATCCTCATCAATAGATTGTGTGCTTGTAATTGTTGGATAATCCATGACTTGTAGTAGTACAGTGTTACTACCTGGCAAGGGTGTATCAGTTGCTTTAGTATTCTTTAAATCATCCTCAGTTAAGAATGAATTCTTAATGGGGCTCTCATCCAATATGTCAACAATGTGAACCTTAGATGTATCTTGTGTTTTCACTTCCTTAAGAGTATCAGTCTCCATTTTATTTTGCTTGTTTTTAGGTTCAACAACTGTCAAAGTAGTATCCTTTCCTTCATCCTTGGTGGGCAACAATCCAAATAGTACCTTCCAAATTTTAATGCTTTCTTGTACAACATCTTCAACCTTGTGTTGAAGAATTAGATAGGCTCTAAGTTTAGGATCAAACTTGCCTCTGTATTGCTCAATTATCTATTTGATGTTTGCAGGGGTGAGAGTGGACTCAACTTGTGCTAATGTACTCTCCCTTATTTCCTTCTTTGTTTGTAGAGCATACTCCCATTTCTGTACAACCCTATTGCATAATTCCTTTGGAATTCTATTTTCAATTTCAATTGGCAGCATCTTGAAAATGCATAACATTTCAAGAATAGCATCCTCAACTCTCTCTTTATCTCCAATGCTCATTTTTCCAAACTTTAATCTTTTCAACTCATCCACTGCTGCAGTGCTAGTAATCTTGAGACATAATTCATCAACAATGAGTTGATGTGCACCCTATTGTGTAGCATTCCCTTTTATTCCTTCATCACTTTCAGTTTCTTCATCATGATCTTGTGTTAAAACAAGTTTCCTTCTCAGCTTCTTCATAGCCTTAGTCAGCACTGACTTGGGTTGAGAGGATTTTCATTTAGCAGATGTAGGAGACATCTTAGGAGTCTTGGCAGTAGTTCTTCTAGTTCGAGGCCTTAGTGATGGTGTCTCTGACACTTTACATTTCAACACTCTTTTCTTTGGTAGGGACTCAGCAATTACTGGTTTCTTCTCTTCTTCTTCTTCTTTTTCACTACCACTAGTTTCACTCTGTTCATCTTCTCCCAATCCTTGGGTTGGCTCTAATGGTGCATCTTTCACAAATTCTTTGACATAGTTTTCCAGATTTTTCACTATCTTCTTTATTTTCCTCTCTATGGTGGCAGCCAATAATCCCAAAGAGATCTTGGATTTGGCTTCTTCAAATGTTCCAAAGTAAGTTTCCTTATTATCAATTTATTCAGCTAAGAAGGCTATGATTACAGGAGTAGCTTCATCTATGTTGATTTCATAGGGTAAAGGCATTAACCATGACACCCTAGGTAGGACTGCCTATGCATAAGTAAAGTCTGTGTCTACCAGAAAACATATATCCTTGCTGTATTTCTCAATCAAAGACATAGGGACTCTAGTCCTATTTCTCATCTTCTTCTTAAACTCAATGAAATAATTATCCATTATTCCTTCAAAATCATCACCAATCTAGTTTATAAAATCATTTATTTGAACAGTGATAGGTTTCTTCTTGTCCCATGTAACATCTCCATGTGTAGGAAAACACTTCTTGACATAAAAGAATAGACAGATCAGTAGGGAACCGAACTTACACATAGAATTCTTTGTCATCCAGATGGAGTTCAGGTTCTCAGCAAGTTGAGTTAGCTGGAGCTTAGTAAGGTCATACGTGTGTCCTTTCTTAATTATCTTCCATGCCTAGTCTACTGCCATACAGGGGAGGTTGTCCAACTGACTGGATTGGTAAAACTTGTGCGAGATGACTCTAACAGCAAAGTCAATTTCCAGATCAGTTATGGTGGAAATTTTCATTCCACGTTTGTTCTAAACTACCTGGGTGTTAGCTTGAATATCCTCTTTTCCTACACATTTCATCATTCTCTTTCCTTCAATTGTAGGGTAACCAGTGACTTTGTGTATCATTTCCTTTGTGATCTTCACTAGTCCATCTTCCAGCCATAACTGCATGTCGTGTACTCAACCCAAAGCAATCTTTATCCATTCCACTTTGAAATTTTGTGAGAAATTTAGGGCATGCACTAACCCTTGATCGGCAACAACCTTATGTTCCGGCTTCAGCACTCCATTGACACATAGTTTGTCATATGCTTCCTTGATCTCGTAATCACTGATTTCTCCAATTTTGCACATATAGCAACACCTAACATCATTCATCAATAACACATTCTCTGGAATAGAAGATAGGGCTCCGTTCAAATCTCCTTTAATAGCACTTTCTGATATTTCCTTGAATACCTTCGGTTTGCAAACTTCATTCCTTACAAGTTGCACATTGAAAACTTCCATCCCTTATTTCTTGACTGGTGCAGATGAAGATGATGCCATTTTAAACTGTAATTTTTGAAAAGAAAATATTTGCTCGGTAAAGTACCTTTTTCATCAATAACCCTATAGATGAATTTTGCCGATGACATGCTGAGAAAATTCAGATTCGCTTTGCTTAATCTGGTTTCACAAACTTAGAATCACTCTCTGAAACCTCAAATAGCCTGGTGAAATGAAATTAATGGCAACTTTTCACTTTATAGAATCTAAAAAATAGAATTAGGGCCTCATAAATGGTTTGTACAAGTTTTGGTGGTTTACAGTTGTCTCGAAAAACTTGAAAGCTCGGTCGATATAACTGTTGCGATACAGCTTGACATACATAGCATTTCGGCCATAGCAAGTGCTCAGCATACATTGATAGCTCAATCAAGATACTGATGCTCAGCATCAAAAATGAAATTCTCTATTTTTCTCAAATATGTCCTAATGCATCTTTATTTATGCAGATGTGGACTTTTGCTCACTTCTATGTTAGGAACTAATGAAAGATAAGAATTTGCAAGACTCAGTTCTAAACATACCTTCTAAGCTTAATTAGAAGAGGTGTGATCACCTGATCCATCAGATTGGGTGATCACAGATGTGCTAGGTTCGCTTGAGTTTTCTTCTTCTTTCTTCCTCCATGTCTTTTCCATCTGATTCTTCAATTTCTCACAAATATCTTCATTTTGATTATTATCATTGCTCAGCATAGGTAATCTACAATCTTTCTTTAAGTGATCGACCTTATTACATTTGTAATAGACCATGCTTCCATTCATCCAGCTTTTAGATTTGCCTCTAAAATGAGTCTTCATGCAATTTTCTCTTATGTGTCCATATTTACCACAATAATGGCAATTATACCAAGTGTTGTTGTAGACTAGGATTTGTGAGTGCACCTAAACCTGTTTTGAAGGCCAAAGACAAACAAACGTCATAGCATATTATCAAATCAAATTTAAAGGTAAACAAACTAAAATCAAAGCCACCTCAGTTTAAGCTTAAAACGGATGCGCCCATGCACCGTTTGATATGCTTAGATATAGAGGGATGTGGGTGTGCAAACTCAAGCACTTGGAGCATGCAAGATGGATGATTTGAGGATCAAGAAGACCCAAAATGACACAAAATAGGTATGAGGAACCTATTTTGCCTCAAAGGCCTCAAGAACACACAAATATGCAAAGCTAAATGAAAGAACTAAGATTAAAACAAGAAATGAATCTATGTTAATCCATTTAAGCTAATTTAGATGTGATTTAAGCTTGAAAATGATCTAAAATGATGAGCTTATGCTTATGTTAAAATGAAAATGGCATTATAAGTTTGCTATTGAGTTTGAAAGTTGAAAGATGATTTGCCTTAGGAAGTGAGGGTATTTATAGGATTTCTAAGGCTTGGGGTAGGAGGAATGAATGGCCAGGATTGAAATCCTTAAGAGAGGCCAAGATTCACTCAAAGGGAAGCACATGGATTGTGCTAGTTCTCAGCCAATCAGGAGGTGACACATGTCACAAGGTGAGTGGATGAAGGGAAGGGCAAAGAGGAGTCAACAAAGGGGGCTCCAAGCTCATAACTCTCCAAATAAATGCTTGTAAGAGCAATGAATGGGCTTTAAGAGGCTTTGAAGACTTTGGGGAAGCAATAAATGCTTTGTGGTTGAGATATTTGGAAGGAAAGACTTTGCTTTGGTTTAGGAAAGTCTTAAGCTTGGTTAGGATTGCACAAAGGTTTAAGGGTAGGATTAGGATTAGATTAGGACAAAGAAAAGGATTAGGATGGGTGAAGAGGGTAGATTTGAGAAGATTCTAGAAGAGTCTAGATTTCTCCTTAGTTTCATGGAATAAAAGGTATTCATTCCAAAAGCTTAAGTTTTAGGAATATTTATTAAAATATTTTCAATAAATATGGAAATTAAATATTTAACCTTAATTAAATATTTAACCTTGGGATTAGGGTTAGGAAAGATGGGATTAGCCTTTTAATCGAAATTAAGAAGGGATTAGAGGATTTTGGAAGAGGTTAGTGGTCTAGAGGAAATTGGCCAAGTTTGGGATAAAAAATAAATTAATAATAAATTAATTTATTTTTGAAGGTTATTGGTCAATTTATTAATTAAATAATTAATAAATTAGGGATAATGTCCAAATGACATTTTTAGGCTAGATTCCTTAATTAAAGATTTTTAATTAAGAGAGAGGGATTTAATGCCATAAAAATAAATAAATTAATTAAATAATTAATTAATTAATAAATGATGATGTCATCAAGGATTTTCAGAAAATAAAAATAATTTATTTTCTGAAGGATTTTTCGGTGTCTACAGTTGTAATCCCAATTGTAATAGTTGTGCTTTTTGACTGGCTTGATTTGTTTATTTGATGACCACCTTGGTTTAGATCTGCATTCAAATGCTTTGTGCCCATATTTTTAACAATTGAAACAACTTCCTTGAAACTTAGGTGAGGTGGATGAATTTCTATCCTTAGGTCTACATTCATGTGCTTGATGTCCATGCTTCTTGCAGTTAAAACAATGTCCATTAAACTTAGGTTTAGAATCATACTTACCATGTTTTCTTCTACATATGTTGGCTATATGTCCTGGCTTTCCATAGTGATGACATGTTGGCTTGGTGTTCTTTGGTTTAGCCATCTTCTGTTCTCCATTCTTTGATGATTCTCCTTCTTCGGTAGATAAATGTTCATTCAGTCCAAGTCCAGAGCTATCACCAGATCTTCTAGGTGATCTTAATAGTTCTTCAAAATATTTTGCAGCTTCATTGGGTTTGTTCATCCTTTCATTGATTTCCTTTTCAGTTCTCAAATCATGTTTCAACTAATCATTTTCAGACCTTAGTTGATTGATTTCCATATCTTTCCTACCCAATTCCTAATTAACCATCAGTAGTTGATTTACCATGTCTAGTTGGTTATTAGTCAACCTTTGCATGTCACTTGTTCTTTCATCTAGCCTGATTGCAATTTGTCTTTTGTCTTCCTCAACCATTACCTTATCATCTTCATCTTTCTTTTTTTGTTCCACTAATTCACAAAGTCTGATAGATTGAATTTCTTTTTCTCTCCTTAGAGTTCTTATGTCATCATTTAGTATGGTATTTTTCTCTAGTAGTTCTTTTATAGATTTATCACTCTCGACAGAGTTACCATTGTCAAATAGTCCAGAGATGTCTTCTTCTTTGTATTGTGGCTCATTTTGTTGAATTGCAATCTCTCTTCTCTTGCTCAAGGATTTCTTCAATTCTCCTTTGGCTACTTCTAGTTGCTGTAATGCCAGTTGTACTTCAATCTTTTGATTCTCTATGATCTTCCCCAATTTATAAGCTTCCATTTTAAGATCTTTTTCCTCAAGTGGTTAGACTTCCTTAAGAGAAACCTTGCTGCTCTGATACCAATTGTTGGAAATATAAGTGGGAAAGTAATACTAAGAGGGGGGTGAATCAAGTATTACCTACTTTTATCCTTTTAATCTGATAAAACTTTATGCATGACATAAACAAAACTTGATCATTTTAAGAAACTAAACATATAAAGAAGCATACATTAAATCACTCATAACACCATGATTTTGGTAACCCAAAAACCCTTGAAAGGTAAAACTAGGGTGGGGATGACACCCACAAATCTTCACTACTACAGTAATAAGTTTTGCCTATTAAGTCTTACAAAATGTGATCAATTCATGATCTACCCTACGAAAGGTCTACTCTGTCAAAAGCTAAAAGACTTATATAGTCTACCTTTTTAAAGGATTTATAAACTTACAATAAAGTAAGCACTCAGTAAAGAGATTTACATAAAGTTTGTTAAGACTACTCGGTTAAGAGATTTACCCTGATACACTGGTCAAAATGTCTCAATACCTGATCTTTCAGTTTGCACTTGTATGCAAATTATAGATCTCCTCTTTACTGTATATTGTTGATCTCTTCTATCTGATCTTTCCTGATTCTGTCCTTTCACTGCTTAGGTCGGTTACTGGACTCTGTCTGAATACTTAACTATTCTGAATATATCTCTCTAATCATTCTCTCATACTCATTCGATCTCAGTATCTCTTATCTCTCTGATTCACACACTTCTCTTTGTTTAGATCTTGACCTTATATAATAACAAAAACATTTTACCATTTCAAGATCTACGGTTCAGATTTATTTCTATTGCCGCCTAAGCTATACAATTTTTTTATTGGCTCTAGGTATTACATAGGGATCAATGATAATAAAATGGATGTGTAATTACCTCTGTAATTACCTCAATAGACAAAATAAAAAATATTATTATCATCAAAAATGGTTTACCTCGATCATTGTGCCTTTCCAAACTTGTATGTCATTCCTGGCTAACTCGGCAAAAGCTATTCCTGGCACTCGGCATTAACTGTACTTGGCATTGGTTAAACTTCTTTGTCACTCGGTAATCATTGATATATGTAACTCATCAATAACTATACTCAGAATATTACAAACACATAGTGACCATGACTTTACTCGGTAGTACTACTGCTCGGTAAGTATACAATATATAACTTGACCTTTACAAAATGACTTGGTCGCAGTGATGACTGACCATCATTGCCTAGATATATGACTAAGTGTGAAGCACTAATGGTCAACAAAACTATAGAGATCTACAGTTCTTAGGACTTTGATAAGCATTATTGGTTGAGTTTATTTGGGACTGTAAGATAACTGATCTAACTGATTCACCCCCCCTCTCAGTTATTCTAACACAAATAAAAAATGTCTTAAAGCAATGCTCAAAAAAATGTATGTCATGCTCTTTATCATCACTAATGTAAAAGTGATATTATTTCTTTATGACCCATGCTTGATATGTACTTTCAACACAATCCAAACCTAATTGTGCATGTTGATAAGACACATGTACCATGATAGTGATCTGCTCTGTATAGTAGTGTTATGCTTGAGGTTATTTTTGAGAAACAAAAGAGTAATTCTCTACAAAGTTAACAAGCGATAAAATTGTTCCAACTGGAAAAGTTTCTTTTAGTATTTGGAACTGTTCTACTTGCTATTTAGCAAAAAAAACATGATGTACATATGGTTGAATCAATTTATGAAAATTCTCCATAAATGTTGCCACAAGTATCTCCTCCTCTACATATTCCAACCTTGTTGATTCTTTTTTTTTTAACTTTATGTACTTGTGACTCTTACATTTTACCATCCTTGTCTTGTCAATATCTTCAAGTCTAAAAGGAAATTTAGCCACATCTCCACATGTTTGACAAGTTCCTCTTATGAAATCTATTTCATGATCAATTGATTTGTTACATAATATTGATTCTATAAATTGTCTTGGACATTTAGGAAAATCATTTTGAGAACCACCACTTTCTTGTATCATCTTTCTAAACCCTTGATAGTAAAGATCAAATTCAATATGATATCGACAACAACAAGTTTCAAAATATTTATTTATCTTTGCAAAATATGGCTTTAATATTTTAAATATTGTTTATCCAATCTTAATGTCAGGATTTTAATTACAAAATGAGAGAAAAAAATTCATGTTTTGTGGTGTCCAACCAATGTTTTGTGTGCTAGAAATATTCCTTAAGCCCAATCCTCTTCTTGATAACATCTCTTGTATTTGGTGAAGGATGAGTATGATCAGTCCAAAATGTCATAACCAAGTTCCTAACTATTTCCTTAATCCTATCAGAGCAAGGAGATCTACACATTAGTAACCAATTACCTTCCAATGCAGTATCATCCAAATTGATTCTTCTTTTCAAAAAATGTGTTATTTTCTTCCTACTATACATGATATGAGATGAAAGTGAAGAAATTTGTCTTTTTTGGGACATGTTTTTATTTAAAATAGATGTGACACAGGTCAAGGAAGGTGGATCCAATTAAGGACAGTCCAAACCTTGTAGCTTTAGAACAACACAACGGAATAACACAACATAAAAATTGCTTCAACCAAATTTTCATTAACATGCCCGACTGTAAGGCCTTCCGAGTTAGGGCCAATTACAATTAGAAAGTAATTCTGCAACATCAATAGGATCCAATACAACTCCATCTAGTTCAGTTCTAAGACAAATCAACAACTGATGGAAACCCTAAGGCAGATCTGAACTTGTGCTCGCAAGCCACCAAGCAATCTCCTTGTCTCCAAGCCTCAACCACTAGCTCTACTATCACAAACTATCAGATAACAATCTGATCTACAAGATCACGCAGGATCTTTTCCACAACTTCACTTATCTGCTACCCTGAGGTCTACTCTCAGAACCTCCCCTCTTACCGCCTAAAACAACTACCCAAACATCCTATAAATACTAATCATCAGCCACAAGTCAGCTGGATAAAACCATTAACTCCTTCTAATAAATATTAAATGCAATACAAGTCAGCTCTCAAATAGCCTTACAATTAATAAATTCAACATGTCAGCCCCTAGATCCACATAGGAGAATCCAACAAATGATACCAACATTAAATGTACCAGGTCAGCCAAGAAAATCTCCAAGAACTCCAATCAATAAGCTAGAACTACCGAGCACTAGAGAAACATCTTAGCACCAATGAAATAACCGACCAAGCCAAGCAACACCAAGCAACACAGGCATTACCAAGCACTAGAAGTCTCACTGAATTCCTTCAGCGATCGAGCTTTCTTCAATAATCAAGACCATCGGTTAAGGCTACAACTGAGTAACATCGACCAAGTAACATAGAAGATCAATCTATGGATGCAAGAGAGTAGACAAAAAAATCCATGCATTTAATTATGAGTATAGATAGTAATATGTGGTCATTGTACACTACATATTACTCATTCTTTTGTTATGACTGCATTTCTGAAAACTATGTTGAATGTATCAACCAAAAATGTGGATATGTTAGTGAATGGAGTATAGTTCTACTAGATGTTACAAATACAAATGATGAAGTTGAGGATGAAAGCTTTGATGATAATCCATTGAATTCTATTGATTATGACCATATTTTAGGTATGATAAAAATTGGTACTATATATAAATTTAAAGGATTTATAAACTCAATCCATAAATAAAGTATATTTAATTTATATTTACAGGTCAAATTAAAAACATATTTTTGCAGTAATAGAAGAGCCTAAAAATGTGGAAGGTGTTAGTTACTATTTATTACATTGCACAAAGGAGAGGATGAAATTATTAGAGTATTTATGTTTCACCTATTATTTGATTGAGGTCCAACTTGTGATGGAATTATACGTGTGTTAATGGTTGATTTCACATCTATATATATATTGTTGAACTTGTCTGTGCAGGTTTAGTTATTGTGCAAAGAACATTTGAATAAAATCAAAATACTTAAACATGGGATTCATTTTATTTATTATCAACCTAACAACAAGGTTTATCAGTATAGCCATCATTTAATTGCCACTGTCATATATCTTCATCTAGTGACAAGATGTGGAATTCGTAAGTGGAGACTTGATACTGATGACCATGAGAGAATATTAAATGTTATCTGAGAGTGAGATGAACCACTTGATGTGGACTAAATCATGCATGAAATATGATGTGTACTAAATTTTTCATGGGCGAGACCTGAGGTTTTCTTAGCTCCTTTATTTCCTACCGGTGTCCATAGTGAATGGAGTGATTTTCAAAAATTTATAATATCTAAAAAATGTCTTAAGGATATGATTTATTACTTATCTACCTGAATATAAATGTGTATTGAATGCATGTTGCAATAATTTATTTTTATCTAGTTGATTAATTAGGTCATGTGGATACAAGTATCTAGTTGGAATATGAATGTGTATTGAATTTGCATGTTGCAATTTACTTAATCAGGATACTTTATTTTTATAGTTGATTACATTGGGAGACATATTTTAAAAGTCCAATCAAATTATTGTTGTTTACTATTTGACCATGTCTTAAAAGGGGATGTTTTATATCATATGTCTAGAGATGTCAAACATAATATAACTTAGATCATCAAACATATTTAACTTAGACTAGATCATCAACATTAAATATAAAGTACACATATTATCGAATGTAAAAATATAAGTAAGATGATCAAACATAGGTCTCAATTATATAACATGTCATTTACATCATTCATAGTTCATAAACATGTAATCAAACATCATTCATAGAATCAAACATGTATGTATTAAACACATAGATTAAAAGTATGTAAACATGTATATATTAAACATCAAATTCATATAATCAAACATGTACATGTATAAATTAAACACATGTAATCTATTGAAAGTATCAAACATTTATATATTAAAAACACATAGATTGAAAGTATATAAACATTATGTTCATGTAGAATCAAACATGTATATATTAAAAATGCATAGATTGAAAGTATGTAAGTTCATCACACATGCACGTATAGAGTGAAAGTATATAAAATGCATGAAACATCAATCATAGATCAAGTATTATAAACATGAAACATATGGCAATCATGTGTCAAAAATTCTATCAAAAGGACCTACAAATCAAATAATATCAAATTGTACAATACATATGTTAATCGTCTAGAGTCTAGAGATGAAATATAACATCAAATGTACATGTAATATGTCTAGATCAAATATGAAAGTGCCTTGGACTTATCATGAAAACTCCTCACTAAGTGGTCAGACCGAGAGTGACTATCATGATGTGAAGGATGTTCAAATCCCTATAGAGAAAGTGATATAAATTAATATATATGTACACATATTTTTAATTTTGATAGAATATTACAAGAAAATATGTTATAAAGTGTGTAAACACATAGTACATGTTCACACATCGATAAATTAAAAACTCACATGTCCACTACTGATGTCATCATCGAGTGAGTCCCAACAACATACACGATCAGTCCTCAAAGAAGGGGTAACAAGAGGCATATATCCTGGTAGAGAAAAAATATATCATATATATACATGTATATATATCATGTATTGAAATTTTTTTTTTAAAAGTAAATTTACATGTTGGATGAAATATTAAAAATAAATAACTTAAATTGTAACATTAAATATAAGATTTATACATTTGTAGATGGTGGCACTTGATAGTACTCAGACTCCCTAGCCTCGATCCTATCAACCAAGATATCAAGATTTTGATGCATCTGGTCCAAGCTCAACTCTGCATTTGCAACAAGAGTAGTCAGCACACATCTCTCTAATGATGAATGTGACGGACTAACCAAATGAGATGGCATGGGAGTCATATCATCATGTGTCAAAAAATCTAGGTAACTTTGTAGTGGTCATGTTGAAGTCAACATCCTCAAAGCCAACATCACAAAATTGGTGCCCTACACTGACTAAAGGGTATGTGCGTCGTGCCTCTCCCTCTGTAGTAATAGAGTGGTCAATAGGTGGATCCTCATGGGAACTACCACTATGGCCATAGTATAGGTGATGAGAAGGATGTGGTTGAGCATATCTGATAGTACCCACACAATCTCTAACAACTGATATTGGGATATCATGCTCTATTGCTATAAATGCATATGCATCCAATAGATCCTCAGCCAAACTAGTCAATGTGACCCGTGTCATCTCTCATGTAAGTCCCTCTAGGCTAAAAAGTGAAGGGATTCCCACTGCACTATACATGTCATGCATGCGACCTTGCTAGAGGATGCTCCACCTAATGATCTGG